>CM046881.1:291052021-291651873 GCA_025667525.1 Glebionis coronaria | reverse complement strand
TATTTGTCCTCATTTTAACCGGAAAATCAATTTTTCGACATTTTTCAAAATTTTTGATCTATTTTGGCCTATTAGTTTTTCCATTGTATAGTTATTTTCTTTCTTTGCTAGAATAAATGTTTAATAAGTGGTTTTAATTTTCTAACGTTGTGGATCTTTTGACTCAACCCGAGTTTACTCTAGCTAGTATCCTTAACGTGTTTAAGTCAAGTTTTGCTAGGCTTTTATATAGGGAGCTATAAAACGCGAAAGTCTTAACTCTCATGGGTTAAGAACAAGAACTTTTCGCAAGTTCCTATAATTGATCCTAGAGAGTCGTTTATCAAGGGAACTTTAAAATGCGATTTCAAAACTTGAAAGAGTCTAAGAATTTGCAAGATCCTATAGGCGACTCGAAAACCCAAAACTTTGATTTAATAGGCTAAGCATCCACGAGTCTCATTACTTGAGATTTTAAACTGTGGAGAACGAGAGATGATAGAGCCAATTATAAGTTCGGTATTCTTTCGTGAATTTATGTGAGTTAATTATGAGCCAATTCTCCCATCGCTTGCTAATAATTTATCTGCTAATAAATAAGGTTGTACGATTTGAAAAGTTACTTAGCTTCTAGCCCCAGATCGTTTAAAAGTTGCGCGGTATGGATTAGAGTTCATAGCCAAGGCATAACTTAACAAGGCATGAGGGCTATGTTTTATTGCTAAAGATCCAAAGTGATGTGAAGAATCATTTATCGAAAATCAATATGAAGGATCGAGACACACGACGTAAAGCAAAACTCCCCAAAAGTCATGGAGAAGTGTATCCGAAAAGACCCTAACAAGGTATGAGGATAAATAGATCCAAGTCATAAAAGGAGGCGGATCGTTGTATATCAAAGTCCAAAATAAAGATTGGAGAAAAATGAAGAAGTCGTGGTCCAAGTATGAATCTCTCAAAAGTTCAAGTGAAGAAATTCCTATATGAAGAGAAGACCATTATTTCATGAACGTCTCTCAAAGATATGAAGAATGAAGTCGCTGCCAAATATTGGTCCGAGAAAGATCTCAAATCGCGAAGCGAGTTATGCCAAGATATGAACTTTATGAGGTCCCGATAAGCAGTTTTAAAAGATTTGGTCCTTTAGCTAACTATTGATTAAATCGTTCACTTTATTTTCAGACTAAATAACTATCGAAATAAGTCAAACAATGCATCCTCGTGATCATTAAAGACAAACAATAAAATATAAGAGATACCCCTAGGAATAAGGGAGTCTAAGTGAATAATTGGCCCACATGAGTTCGTGTTAGTTTACTAACTTATAATAACAATGATCTCGTTTTTAAGCTTGGTTTGGAGAAAGTGAAAACTTGAGGATGAGGATTATTCATAACATTTTCAAAACCCAAGGTATGCTTTTGATTTCTTTATTTTGTATGTTTTTTATTTTCTTTAATAAAGGCCAACGTGGATTGATTATGATGAAAAGTGTAATCTTGCTTTGTAACTAATGCATTGCATGAGGACATTGCAATGGTCAAGTGTAGGGGATTTGATAGGTGTGTAAACACCCATCTTTTCTACCACTTAATTACAATAATAACCGGACCAAAACGTGTATTTTATGTCTTTTATGTCGGAATTATGCGTGGTTTGTGTTTTTGTTGTTATTTAGGATGAAAAGGTGAAAAGTGGAGAAAACACGGACATTCACGGGCATTTACGGACTTTTATTGAAGAAAAGGATGAAAGACGAAGTCAAGAAGTCAAGAGTACAAAAAGAACGGAAGTCCACGACCAATTTTGAAGATTTATCGAAGAAAAAGTCAAAAGACGGAAGTTTATCAAAAGCCGAAGAATTCAAGTCTATTTTATTGAAGAATTTAAAGACGAGTTCGAAGAAATCCCGAAGCCAAAAGTCCCTTAAGTTCAAGTTTAAAGAAGATTAGAAGAAAAGGACTAATGACGCAATTAATGAAGAATTAAGAAGAAAGGGACTTAATCTTGCAATTAACAAGAAAGGAAGGAGGGGAGGAAGCTTCCTAATCCTCCCCTATAAATAGACTAGGATGTTTATCATTTCTTTTTGTTGGCTAATAGTGACAATTAGACCTTCCACAATTTACTTATCTTGTCATTTACATTACTTGTCAATTTAAATTCATGTTATGCACCTTAATTACCATTTAATTCCAAGTAAGTTTTCATTTTAATTCTTGTCAAATTTTTATTTTATCTTGTCAATCTCTTATCTACCTTTCTTATTCTTTGATTCATGTGTTTATGTTATGTTCATGTTCATGCTTTTATTTTGATCCAAGTGGTTTTGATTATTTTGGTTAAAGTTGTTTGATTTCGTGTTTTAAATTGTTTGTTTGTTTTTACTGTTGATTTGTTGTTATTATATTTAGATCGTTTGTGTTTATTTATATTAAATTTGTTATTATTCTGCTGTTACTGTATCTCCTTGTTCTTCGGGAGTGTTTGTTCTTGTATCTGATCTTTCCAGGAGAAAACTTCCGAATCAAGACAAGGGAGTTGATTCATTCGGAACTTCCAAAGTTCCGAGTCAAGGTTGTTCATCCGGAAGATTTGGGATTAGCAAAAGTCCGAACCAATCTTGTTCATCCGGAACATTCAAAGTTCCGGACGAAGGAAAACTTCCGAGTCAGCTACTGTTCATTCGGAACTTTAAAACTTCCGAATCAAGACCTTCATTCGGAACTTAAAAAGTTCCGGATCAAGCAATTCATTCGGAACTTTCAAAAGTTCCGAATCAACACTTCCGAACGAAAGTTCCGAACGAACTTCCGAACGAAACTTCCGAACGAAGAGTTAGTTCTGATTCAAGGAGTTCATTCGGAACCTTCCGAATCAATGGTGACCAAAAACTTCCGAATCAAGGCATAATTTAGAGTTCCGATTCAGCAAAGTTCCGAACAAAGGATTGTTTTGGATAAGTGACATATTCAGATCAATTAGTTCCGGATCAAGGATTTTGGTAATATTCCAAGTGAAGAAGAATCATTTCAACCGAAGGTGACATTTAGGAGGAGTGATTATTCCAAACGAAGGTTTATTCCGAATGAGCTGTATTCAGGTTCTTATTAGTTTTTGTCTTTGATTTTTATTTTCAAGCTTTATTCTTCCTGCCTTTTATTTAATTGCACTTTAAGATTATTTGCCTTAGTTCTATTTTAGATTTGCCCTAGTTTTAGTCGCGTTTTAAGTTTGCCGTAGATAGATTTAAGTTTACGTCATTTACTTTAAGTGCCCGTTTACTTTAATTGTTTTGCACCTTTTATTTTAAACACTACAACGACACATCTTTGTTCCACCAAAATAAAACAGTGTCACACATTAAACACAAGTTAATCAATTCGAAGAGAACACGAGAACGATAATTTTCTTACTAGGTAAAACAGAGTCACATAGAGAACTAAGATCAATTCGATTAGACAGGACTAGAACGATAATTTTTAACTGGAAAAAACCTTAGTTATCATGCATCAAGGCAACATAAACCTAATAAGAAGAGTTATACTACTCATGGTCTAGAATTAGGAGCAGTGATATTTGATCTTAAAATCTTGAGACACTACCTCTATGGTACGAAGTGTGTAGTATTTACTGATCATAAAAGTCTTCAATATATTCTTCATTAGAAGGAACTGAATATGAGACATCGTTGTTGGTTAGAGTTACTTGCTGATTATGATTGTGAAATTCGTTATCACCCAGGTAAAGCTAATGTAGTAGCTGATGCTTTAAGTCGAAAGGAGCGTTTTAAGCCGTTACGATTTAGAGCATTAATGATAACTCCTTTTCTGAAATTACCTACCCAAATTCTCGAAGCACAAGAAGAAGCACTTAAGGTAGAAAATGTAGGAGCTGAGAAGTTGAGAGGAATGGATAAAGAATCTGAAGTTCAGTCAAAATGGAATTCGTTTTATTAAAAATCGTAGTTGGTTACCTGCCCAATGTAATTTACGAGATTTGATTATGCACGAGTATCATAAATCGAAGTTTCTGGTACATCCTAGTTCCGAAAAGATGTATCAAGATCTGAAGAAACTCTATTGGTGGCCTAACATGAAGGAAATCATAGCAGAATACGTTAGTAAGTGTTCAACGTGTGTAAGAGTTAAAGCAGAGTATCAAAAGCCATCTGGTCTGTTGATACAACCAAATATTACAAAATGGAAGTGGGAAAGAATTACGATGGATTTTCTTACTAAATTACCTAAGATATCAAATGGACATGACACCATCTGGGTTATTGTCGAGCGTCTTACAAAATCTACGTGATTTCTTCCTATTAAAGAGACTGATAGTTTGGAAACTCTTACGAGATTATACATCAAGGAGATAATCTCTTAACACAGAGTGCCTGTATTTATTATCTCAGATCGTGATAGTCGTTTTACATCTGTATTTTGGAAATCAATGCAAAATGCCTTAGGTACTCAATTAGACATGAGTACGACATATCATCCACAAACATATGGACAAAGTGAAATGACTATTCAAACTCTCGAGGATATGCTTATTGTGACAATCCGTCAAATTATGGTTTATATTTTATTCTCAAATATTATTTAAAAACATTATTTTAATGTTATATTATGAACTCACTTATTTTTGGGAATAAATTTGGATTTACGTCTTGAAGTAGCATAGACTACGTCTAAACCGGAGGATTCTACGTTACGTGCTTACGTTTACATACACCGTTTTTGGTGACAGTCCGACAGTTCAGAAAATAAATTTATCCGTGAATATTATTTTGGGATTTTAAATTTGTGTTGGTTCATAAACTCACAAATTTACGAGAAAAGATTAGGACTTACGTGAATAATTTAACGTCCTTTATGACTAAACCAGAAACCTTAGGATTACGTATTTACGTTTTCGAAAACCGTTTTTGATGAGACAATTTTTATTAGATTCGTTTTGTGTCGTTGATTCAAAATTTGTAAAAACGTTTTTCGTAAAACGACCCGAGGGCACGCAAATCGAGGAAACTAGAATCGAGGAGTACCCGTAAATAATTGGGGATGAGACAAAACCACTTTTGCCCCACCCCCACACATGGGACGGTATAAAACTAGCTACTTACATCCTTAGGTGTCAAGCTTACAAAGTTAGCAAGACACATGTCTTGCTTAACTTTGCAAGCTAACTACACACCAACAAAACCACTAGCACTAAACCATTTCTCACACTCATCTCATGCAAACCACTCAAAAATCCTCCCACCCTCTCTTATTTGCGTCCCACTCTCACCAAAAACACCATCATTTGATCAATTTTAACCATGAAATCATGTGTTATTCACACATATGATGAAGCCCTTTTGAAGCTCTATAGATTGGTGGTGATTTTAACTGTTAGAAATACGTTTTACGTATATTAGAAGTATCGGTCACTCCACAATATTATTTATGTTGTAATAGCTCGTAGTTAACAAATAGTCATTAGTTGCTTATTAAGTTAAGTAAGAACCGGTCCATGGGCTTGTCATGGACCGGCCCAAGCCCATGTAGCTTGGAAGTATAAATACCCCTTTCCACCATGGAAAGGGGTTGGTTGTTGTCACTTTTCTAGTTTCATTTATTGAAATAACACATAGTTTCTCTCACTTTCTCTCTCTAGCTTTCTCTCTCTAGAAATCAACAAACCCCTTCATAGATTCATAGGTTATCAATATTCTACATTTGGTATCAAGAGCTATGGGGTGATTTAAGGTAGTGATTTGTGTGGTTTTTTTAGTTTTTGATTGTATTAGTGTTCTTTAAGAAAAACCATCTTGATTCTTGGTGTTTTTGGTGTTTTTGTGATTGGGATTAGTGGATAAGTATTAGTTTTTACTTATTATTGTTGAAATCACAAAACTTTTTGGGTTATTTGGTCAAAATCTGGGTTTAATCTTTATATTAGTGGTCGACTGTTCATCGTTATAAAGTTTCTGATTAACCCAGCAAAAGTTCCGAACCAACAAGTTCCGGATCAAGAAGTTCCGGATCAAGAAGTTCCGGATCAAGAAGTTCTGGATCAAGAAGTTCCGGATCAAGAAAGTTCCGAACCAAGGAAACTTCCGAATCAAGAAGTTCCGGATCAAGAAGTTCCGGATCAAGAAAGTTCCGAACCAAGGAAACTTCCGAACCAAGAAGTTCCGGATCAAGAAGTTCCGGATCAAGAAAGTTCCGAACCAAGGAAACTTCCGAACCAAGAAGTTCCGGATCAAGCCAAAAAGTTCCGAACCAAGAACTTCCGAACCAAGAAGTTCCGGATCAAGACAAAAGTTCCGAACCAAGAAGTTCCGACTCAAGAAGTTCCGAATCAAGCCAAAAGTTCCGAATCAAGGTAATTCCAAGCCAAATCTTCCGAATCAAACTTCCGAATCAAGGGTTATTTTGCTTGTTTTTTCGACGATTTTTTTAGAGGATTTAATCTTGGTTTCTTACAACAAAAACACAACACAATTCACAAGCTTTACTTCACTGCTCGATCAACCGATAATCTTTGTCTCTTTGAAGTTAACAAAATGAATCCGAATTCAGTAATGCCTTAGATGACATCACTTACGGATATTTCGGTGATTACGGGAACGGATAATCGCCCGCCTATGCTCATCAAAGAAGTTTTTGAAGCATGGCAAGGCCGGATGATGTCTTATCTTAAGGGAAAACCGGTCTATGGGAGGCTTATGGTTAAGTCTATCTTAAATGGTCCACTTGACTATGGTACCATCGTGGCTAACAATGTGTCTCGACCAAGAGAATTTGAAGAACTTACACCAGCCCAACAACTTGTTGCCGATGCAGACGAGAAAGCTCTTCAAACAATTCTCCAAGCTCTTCCCCATGACATCTATAGGATGGTGAGTCAGTATACGGTGGCAAAGGATTTATGGGAACGTCTTAAGGTGTTGCTACAAGGAACGTCTCTCACCAAACAGGAAAGGGAATGTCAGTTGTATGACCTGTTTGATAGATTCACGTACAACGCAGGGGAAACGCTTCACGATTATTACTTCAGATTCACCACACTCATGAATGATCTGAATGTATACAATCTTGTGATTGCACCATTCCAGGTTAACACCAAATTCTTGAATACTCTACCTCAAGCTGAATGGGGTGAGTACATTACCGATGTTAAGTTAACCAGGGATTTGCATAAGTGCAATTTGGATCAACTATATGCTTTTCTTCAGCAGCATGAGAAACATGTGATCATGCACCGTTCTCCACGAGGTATGTACCCTGATTCATTAGCTTTGATGGCTAATCAACCAAGCTTGTCTCACAACAACACTCCTTATATTTTGGGACATCAAGCCTATCATCCATCACCTTACATGACACCAGCCTTTCCCCAATACTCGATTTTACCACAACCACCCACCTCACATCAGCAACAATATCGGTTCAGTGCACCTTCATCACAATATGCTACACAACCTCACCCAGCAAGTATTGCACCTTATGCTCAATCTTCATATTCATCTTATCAAGAGAATGCAGCATATCCAACAAGCTACCCTGATCAAATGAGTATTCCTTCTAGTGATTATGCAGCTCACCAAGATCAAGCAATGTACTGTGATGATGAGGAAGTCCCCGTTCCTGTATTCAAACAAGGTGCTGATCCAGTTGAAGTGTTGACCACTATGTCTGCCTATCTCACAAGGACTTTAAGCAAACGAGGATTTAGGGGATCAGCTCCTACCAACAATCAGTTGAGGAATTCATCCAATTCTCGCCAACAAGCTACAATTGAGAATGGCAGGGTAATGGTTCAGCCTATTCAACCATATCAGGGGAGACCTACCACATCTACTACCAATGCTCGCACGGTCAATCAGGCTCCAATGGTCAATCCTGCTCCACGGGCTAATTCCACGGGCAAGTTGCGAATGATTACATGCTACAACTGCAAGGAAGAGGGTCACATGTCAAGGGATTGTAAGAAACCCAAGAGGAGAAGGGATGGACAATGGTTTGCAGAAAAGATCTATCTGGTAAATGCTCAGGCACAAGGAAGGGAACTTGATGAAGAGGAGCTTGCATTTCTTGCTGATCCAGGGATTGCTGAACAAGACACGGTCACCACACAGAATGCAGCATACCAAGCAGATGATCTCGATGCGTATGACTCAGACTGTGATGACTTTCAATCTGCAAAGGCTGCTCTCATGGCAACTATCTCCAGCTTAGGGCCAGAAAAGAGATCTGAGGTACTTATTAATACCACCGATAATACCACTGATGCTAGTATTCAACCACATCAAGTTGTGCAAGAGAGTGCTGATTCGAATGAATCTTCGGTGGTGAGTCTTTCAAACGAGGAGACAAACAATGATAGCAATATCAATGTGAGTCCCCAGACTTTGAGTGAATCACAACCGGGACCCATTTCGCATACGCCTACTCCTGCTCAACAAGATTTGGTCATGGTTCCTGCTACATTACTTAGCCAAATGAATGCTGCACTCTTAGAAACCTTAGCTAAGAATAAGAATTTGTTTGATGAGCTTGCCTTAAGCAATGAGAAAGTTCAAACCTTGGAATTAGTGCCTTCGTCTAGTGTTCTAACTAATCCCGAATATGATCATTTTAGAAACAAACAAATGGATCACTTGCAAGAAATTGAAAACTTAAGAGCAAATCTGACTAATGAACTTAAAGAAAAGGAGTTAGTGGTCACTAATTTTCAAAAACTTCAAACGGATTTTGAATCACTAGAGTCTAAGAAGAATGAAATGGAGATTAATGCCACTAATAAGATTAGAAGTTTAGATTACTTGCTGTTAAGACAATACGCTGCTTCTCAACTAGTGCACTTATTTGATGCTTCGTTTAAAGAGTTTAACCTATCACGTCTAAAAGGCCTTCCCCCTAATCCATGGTATGCAAAACAAGCTTTAAGACATAGTCCTAGACTTTATAATGCAACTCAATTAGGATTGGCTTTAGACCCGATTGTTTTTCCTGATGATCGAACAAGTAAGGATCTAGTTGATGAGGATCGGTCATACAATTCTGCAAAATATCCCGAGTGTGATTATTTTAAATTGAATAAGAAGCTTGCAAAAACGGATTTTAGAATTCGCTTCCATATGGACAAAGATCTCATAACAGCACCGACCTACATATTAGATGAAGAAAACCCTAGTACTTTTCCTACACTTGTCAATATGGAAGGTCCTAAGGAAATTCCAAAGGATCTTCCACCTGTTAGCACTGTATGGTTAAACTTGCAAGAGATTAATCAATACTTTACTAATTTTGACAAGGTCATTTTGGAACGTACGACTTCAAATGGCCTAAACGCCGGAGAATGGGCTTTCGAACATATGAACGAGGTGTTTAAAAATGAGATCAATCCGTTTGTCGAAAGTCTAAAAGGAATTTTTTCATCTCTTAAGGAAAATCTTGTGTTTGAAAATGGTGAAGTTCAAAAAGTGTTTTATGAAATGGACACCGCTTACGAACTACAACTAATTGAAAAAGAAAAGATTTTAACCGAATATGACCGATTCTTGTCTGCAGTAATCTCGTGTGATGTGCTTACTACTGTAAATGTTAATTATTCGAATGAGCTTACATCCGCTATGATTAATTGTGATGCTGTGAATATTTGTGAGGATATTAGTGATGATGTTTGTAATCTTTCTGTAAATGTTGCTGATACTGTAAATGAGGTAGATAATCATTCTTGTCACGAATCTAACGCTGAGTTTTTAAAGCTACAAGATTCCTACAATTTACTTTCAAAACGCTTTAATCAACTAGAACAACATTGTATATCTTTAGAATTAAAACAACAAACTCAAAATGAGAATCTTTTGATATCAAATGTTTGTGAAAACGGTGTTGAGACGAGTGACAAGATGATTGCAATTGTTAAGACATTAGAGGAAGAAATCATGAGATTGAAGAGAGAGGTATCATCAAAGGAAACATTAAAATTGGAACTAGAGGCTGCAGAGTCTAAAAACCAGGTCTTAGAAATTAGACTTTCGTCTGTTCTAGGGGAGATGGATCGGACAAGACAGGGACTATCCGCTCTTTATGGTTCACTAGAAGAACGCTTCGCTTTTAATGCGGCACAACAACAATCTTTTGTTGAACAACTGAACCAAAAGTGCGAGGAAATCTCTGACTTGAACATCCTGCTCATTGACAAAAATATGGTTTTGGCTGAGTTAAAGGAGACACTTCTTCTCACCCGACAAGAAGTTGTTGATAACTTAGCTACCGACTCTGCACCGTCCACTAATGCTCCAACAACCAAGTCAGTAGTGCTTTATAAGAATCCGCTTCATAAGAGAAACCCGGTTACCTATGATGATTATATGAGGAATGCCATTAAGCATGTCGATCTTCTTAGGGATATTTTAGACGATCTTTATGCCTTAGATCCCTCAAGTAGCGACTATTATTCGGCTCATGAATATATTAAGCGAGTTCAATATTGCTTGGCATATTTGCAATACATAGGTACACCAGGTTCGACACTACTTAATAATAGGCCCATTGCTGTCACTCCATTTAATAAGACTCCAGGAGCGAAACCGTCATTGGCACAATCAAGTAAGACACCTTTAAAATCTGTTGCTAATGTTCCCACTTTGCCTTCTACAGGATTAAAAGAGACTACTAAGGCTAAAGGATCGCCACTCAAGAAAGATAAGATCAAGCCCTCCACTAGTAGTGCCTCAAAGAAGAAAGTAGAAGTCCACAATAGGAATGCTAGTTCAGTTTTAAATAAAAAGAATCATGTTAAGACTAAAAGCTCTGCGCCTGTGCAGCAGCCTAAACCATTCGTGAATTCTGATTTGAATTGTTGGAATTGTAATGAATGTATGTTTTCCCAACGTTATGATTTGTGTCTGATTGATCACGTTAATGAAATGAATGCTATTAAGAATGGTCTTGAATGGAAGCCAACGGGTAGAACTCGTGCCCAAGTTGGCTGGCAATGGCGTCCCACTGGTAGGACCTTTACATTAGATGGTAAAATGTGCCCTTTAACTAGGAATGCATCCATTGAGGTTAGGTCTGAGCGTCCTTTAGTTAGGAACACTCGCACTCAAGTATGGAAACATCGCCCTTTAATTAGGTCAGCCCCCACCATAGTGCCTATCAGTGAAGAAATACCTCAGGATTTAAGCCAACTAGAATCTACACCACCTATTAAGAAAAAGAAGGCTAGGAAATCTAAGAAACCTAGAGTTAGCAAATCTAAGATTATTAAATCTGTACCTGCTAATAACAAGGAACACTCAGATTCTGATACCTTTACATTGTCTTCGTGTGGTGATATTTTCAGGTGGTCCAAATCATCCTGTGGTATTTGGACTCCGGTTGTTCAAAACATATGACCGGAAATCGCTCGATGCTCCGAAATTTCGTCAGCAAGTTTCTTGGTACGGTTAAATTCGGGAATGATCATATAGCAAAGATTATGGGGTATGGTGAATATCAGATTGGAAACGTGACGATTTCAAGGGTATACTATGTAGAAGGTCTTGGTCATAATTTATTCTCAGTAGGACAGTTTTGTGATTCCAACCTTGAGGTTGCTTTTCGACAACACACTTGTTTCATCCGCAACTTGGAAGGAAAAGATTTGTTGAAGGGATCTCGTGGTGCAAATCTCTATACCTTGTCCTTACAAGACATGATGGCCGCCTCTCTAGTATGTCTTCTCTCTAAAGCATCTAAGACCAAGTCATGGTTATGGCATCGCAGATTATCTCATCTTAACTTTGATGCTATTAATCATCTGGCTAAAAACGATTTAGTTCGTGGTCTTCCAAAGCTTAAATTTCACAAGGACCATTTATGTTCCGCGTGTTCAAGGGGGAAAAGTACCAAGAAATCTTACAAGCCCAAAGCTGAAGACACCAATCAAGAAAAACTTCATCTTTTGCATATGGATCTTTGTGGACCGATGAGAACTGAAAGTGTGAGCGGTAAGAAATTCATTCTGGTAATTGTGGATGATTTCTCCAGGTTTACATGGGTTAGATTTCTACGTACAAAGGATGAAGCACCGAAGGCTATCATCACTTTTCTGAAATTCATTCAGGTACGTTTGAATACCACTGTCCGCCGTATTTGTACAGACAATGGTACAGAGTTCGTCAACCAGACTCTTCGTGATTATTATGAAGGAGTTGGTATATCACATGAAACATCCGCTGCACGCACTCCACAACAAAACGGTGTCGTTGAAAGACGGAATCGTACACTTATGGAAGCTGCTAGGACCATGCTTATTTATGCGAACGCTCCATTGTTCTTGTGGGCAGAGGCTATTTCTACTGCATGTTTCACCCAAAACCGTTCTATCCTTCGGAAACGCCATCGAAAAACACCTTATGAGCTTTTACATGACCGTAAACCCGATGTTTCATTTTTCCATGTGTTTGGTGCTCTTTGTTATCCAAACATCAATAGTGAGAACTTGGGTAAGCTTCAACCAAAAGCCGATATAGGTATTTTCATTGGTTACTCACCGTCCAAAAGAGCATACCGAATCTATAACCGTCGTCTTGGCAAGATTGTAGAAACTATGGACGCAGATTTCGATGAGCTGACAGCGATGGCTTCTGAGCAACACAGCTCTGAACCCGCGCTTCATGAGATGGGAACCGGTGCTATTAGTTCCGGATTAGTTCCCAATAATCCTACTTCTACATCATTTTTACCACCATCAAGGCCCGAGTGGGATAAACTGTTTCAACCGTTGTTTGATGAATTCTTCGATCCCCCGACTGATGAAGTTCCAGCACCTGCAGTAATCGCTCCAATCCCTGAAGTGGTTGCTCAAGCTAATGAACCTTTATCTAATGCATCCACAATTCACATTGAACCGGATGCACCTTCACCAAGTGATTCTCAAACTACACCTGAATCGTCACCCCTACTTGTGCCTAATGATGTGGAAGAGGATTCTATTGATGACGACTTGGAATATGCTCACCTGCAAGAGCTTCCTTTCTTTGGTGTAGCGATACCTGAAAACCCTTTAGCCGCGTCTACCTCAGAAGAAGCTCCTTCTATTGTTCACTCCAGACCACCTAGGATTGAAAACCATAGCACTAAATGGACAAAAGATCACCCAATTAGGAATGTTATTGGAGATCTAGATCGACCAGTCTCTACACGCCATCAATTACAAGAGAGTGCACTTTATTGCTACTTTGATGCATTTCTCTCTCAAGTTGAACCTAAAAATTGGCAGCAGGCTATGACCCAATCATCTTGGATTGAAGCTATGCAGGAGGAACTAAATGAATTCCAACGACTTGAAGTATGGGAATTGGTTCCTCTCCCTGACAAGGTTAACATCCTTACTTTGTTATGGGTTTATAAGGTTAAACTTGATGAGATGGGTGCGGTATTGAAGAATAAGGCTAGATTGGTCGCTAGAGGATATAAACAAGCCTTGGGTATAGACTTTGAAGAATCTTTTGCTCCTGTGGCAAGATTGGAGGCCATTAGACTATTCCTTGCGTATGCTGCTCATATGAATATGATCGTCTATCAAATGGATGTGAAGACGGCATTTTTGAACGGTGAACTAAGGGAAGAGGTCTATGTTAGTCAGCCGGATGGGTTCGTCAGTAAAGAGTTTCCTAACCATGTGTACAAGCTTAAGAAGGCTCTCTATGGGTTGAAACAAGCTCCACGCGCGTGGTATGATCTCCTGTCAACATATCTCATTTCGGAAGGCTTCTCCAAAGGCAAGGTGGACCCCACTCTATTCACTCTCAAGGAAGGCAACGACATGATTCTGGTACAAATTTATGTTGATGATATAATATTTGCTGCCACTAACATTGAATTGTCAAATCGATTTGAGAAGATAATGTCCACACGCTTTCAGATGTCGATGATGGGAAAAATTTCATTTTTCTTAGGATTACAGATTTCTCAGAATCCCAGAGGCATCTTTATTAATCAATCCAAATATGCTCTAGAATCTCTTAAGAAATATAACTTTGAAAATTGTGACCCCGTGGACACTCCAATGGTGGAGAAATCCAAGTTAGATGAAGATACGAATGGGACTGTTGTCGATCCAAAACTTTACCGTGGAATGATCGGCACCCTTCTATGTCTGACTGCTAGCAGGCCTGATTTGCAATTTGTTGTATGCATGTGTGCCCGGTATCAGGCTCGGCCTACCGAAAAGCACCTACATGTTGTAAAAAGGATCTTTCGGTATCTAAAAGGAACACTTCATCGTGGTCTATGGTATCCGAAAGATTCCTCTATTGCTTTAATATCATACGCAGATGCCGATCATGCTGGATGTCAAGACACGAGGCGTAGCACTTCTGGATCTGTGCAACTCCTTGGAGATAGATTGATCAGTTGGTCTTCAAAAAGGCAGAAAAGCGCTGCAATATCAAGCACGGAGGCTGAATACATCGCCATGTCCGGTTGTTGTGCTGAAGTCCTTTGGATGAGATCACAATTAACTGACTACGGTTTGAGATTTAACAAAATCCCGATGTATTGTGACAACAAGAGCGCCATTGCCCTTTGCTGCAACTATGTTCAACACTCCCGGGCCAAGCACATAGACATACGCTACCATTTCATTAAAGAGCAGGTGGAGAACGGAGTGATCGAGCTGTATTTTGTCACTACTGAGTACCAGCTGGCTGATATGTTCACCAAAGCCTTAGATCGAGGACGAATCGAGTTTTTGATCGACAAGCTTGGTATGAAATCGTTCACTCCAGCGACTCTCGAAGAGTTGGCAGAAGAATCAGCTGAATAGTCGTGGTAAACTATTCAGAGTATCCTTTGTTCGTGATCATGTACATTATCGTAAATATATAAACCACAAAAGAAAAATACAAAAATATAAAACCAACAAAAATCATAAAAAATATAAAACCATTTTAAAGAGCAGGTGGAGAACGGAGTGATCGAGCTGTATTTTGTCACTACTGAGTACCAGCTGGCTGATATGTTCACCAAAGCCTTAGATCGAGGACGAATCGAGTTTTTGATCGACAAGCTTGGTATGAAATCATTCACTCCAGCGACTCTCGAAGAGTTGGCAGAAGAATCAGCTGAATAGTCGTGGTAAACTATTCAGAGTATCCTTTGTTCGTGATCATGTACATTATCGTAAATATATAAACCACAAAAGAAAAAAATGTACATTATCCTCTAATACTTGGTCAGCCATTTTTAAGAACCGGACGAGCTTTAGTAGATGTGGCCGAAGGTGAGTTAATCCTACGAGTCGGGGATGATTCAAAAGTTTTTAAAATGGGGAAGCTTACAGGCAAATCCTTTGGAGGACGAGAATCAGTGAATATGATAAATGTGCTCGATGACTTTACCGTCTACGACAATCCTTCATTCGAGTCTTCCACTGATAATCCACTCTTTGAAGATAATGTAGATGACTCTCTCCCTACTTTGGAACCTTCTACCATTTATGATTCACCACCGGTCTTTGATGCTTATGATGACAATGATTCTAGCTCAGATTCGGATGATTTTGATTGTAGTTCTGAGTATCCCGAGCTGCCCACTTTCGATGATTTTGATTAGGCCGATACTCTCTCGAGCGATTCTTCACATGATGAAGATCCTCCGCCATCACTCGGTCCTACTTTGGACGATTACTCATTTGAGGAAGATTTCTCTGAATTTCTCAACACTTACTTCCCTCATAAGAGTGATGCTCCTCCTTTGGACTTTGAAGATTATCGTCTTGATCCTACTTTGGATTTGAAGAGCATTCTGTCCAAGGAAAAGAAACCGGTCGACACCGAAATCCGTTGCACTTATGATTTGACACCGCTTTGTCCCACTTCTGAGGACGAGGTTGTGCTTCTTTGCGGATCTTCTTCACACTAGGCTGAGCCTGAGTGCTATTTTCCCCTGAAGAAAAAGGTGTTCGACCCCGGTATAGAAGTCTTTAAGCCATCTCAGTATCCACCTGGTGAAACAAAAGGAAAACCTTTGGAAATTTTGAAGACATGCTTGCACCGCTTCCTACTTACTTCTACCATGCTCCATCGCTGCTTAAGGGAACCTTGCCACTTCTTCTTTGGCTTGCCTTGTTTGCCTTAAGCTCGTTCTTATTGATGGATGAAAACTATGTCTTTGATCCTGGTGGATATGTTTCATGCTTCTTCCGTTGATGATCAAGGTCGAGCCAGGCTCAAGACTCGGTTAACAAAAACCAAGCGCTTCTTGGGAGGCAACCCATGCATCTATCTTTTCGCTTTCTTTACCATAAGTGTAGGAGGGAGACCCTTTGGATTGCTATTTCCTCTCCTCACTTCTTAATCAGGGATTCGAGCTTCAATGATCCACTCTTGATGATTCTTGACGACCCGTGATTCCGTGTTCTACTTCTTCCCGGTTCTATCCCGATTCTCTTTAGTTGTCTTTTCCTTAGCGAGATTTAAACAAAGTGCACAATGTCCTAAGTGTAGGGGAGTTTACTCCCACATGCTTAAACATTGAGGACAATGTTTATCTTAAGTGTAGGGGGGACTTCTATCGAAGTTAAGTGGTCTTTTCCTTGTATTTGTCCTCATTTTAACCGGAAAATCAATTTTTAGACATTTTTCAAAATTTTTGATCTATTTTGGCCTATTAGTTTTTCCATTGTATAGTTATTTTCTTTCTTTGCTAGAATAAATGTTTAATAAGTGGTTTTAATTTTCTAACGTTGTGGATCTTTTGACTCAACCCGAGTTTACTCTAGCTAGTATCCTTAACGTGTTTAAGTCAAGTTTTGCTAGGCTTTTATATAGGGAGCTATAAAACGCGAAAGTCTTAACTCTCATGGGTTAAGAACAAGAACTTTTCGCAAGTTCCTATAATTGATCCTAGAGAGTCGTTTATCAAGGGAACTTTAAAATGCGATTTCAAAACTTGAAAGAGTCTAAGAATTTGCAAGATCCTATAGGCGACTCGAAAACCCAAAACTTTGATTTAATAGGCTAAGCATCCACGAGTCTCATTACTTGAGATTTTAAACTGTGGAGAACGAGAGATGATAGAGCCAATTATAAGTTCGGTATTCTTTCGTGAATTTATGTGAGTTAATTATGAGCCTATTCTCCCATCGCTTGCTAATAATTTATCTGCTAATAAATAAGGTTGTACGATTTGAAAAGTTACTTAGCTTCTAGCCCCAGATCGTTTAAAAGTTGCGCGGTATGGATTAGAGTTCATAGCCAAGGCATAACTTAACAAGGCATGAGGGCTATGTTTTATTGCTAAAGATCCAAAGTGATGTGAAGAATCATTTATCGAAAATCAATATGAAGGATCGAGACACACGACGTAAAGCAAAACTCCCCAAAAGTCATGGAGAAGTGTATCCGAAAAGACCCTAACAAGGTATGAGGATAAATAGATCCAAGTCATAAAAGGAGGCGGATCGTTGTATATCAAAGTCCAAAATAAAGATTGGAGAAAAATGAAGAAGTCGTGGTCCAAGTATGAATCTCTCAAAAGTTCAAGTGAAGAAATTCCTATATGAAGAGAAGACCATTATTTCATGAACGTCTCTCAAAGATATGAAGAATGAAGTCGCTGCCAAATATTGGTCCGAGAAAGATCTCAAATCGCGAAGCGAGTTATGCCAAGATATGAACTTTATGAGGTCCCGATAAGCAGTTTTAAAAGATTTGGTCCTTTAGCTAACTATTGATTAAATCGTTCACTTTATTTTCAGACTAAATAACTATCGAAATAAGTCAAACAATGCATCCTCGTGATCATTAAAGACAAACAATAAAATATAAGAGATACCCCTAGGAATAAGGGAGTCTAAGTGAATAATTGGCCCACATGAGTTCGTGTTAGTTTACTAACTTATAATAACAATGATCTCGTTTTTAAGCTTGGTTTGGAGAAAGTGAAAACTTGAGGATGAGGATTATTCATAACATTTTCAAAACCCAAGGTATGCTTTTGATTTCTTTATTTTGTATGTTTTTAATTTTCTTTAATAAAGGCCAACGTGGATTGATTATGATGAAAAGTGTAATCTTGCTTTGTAACTAATGCATTGCATGAGGACATTGCAATGGTCAAGTGTAGGGGATTTGATAGGTGTGTAAACACCCATCTTTTCTACCACTTAATTACAATAATAACCGGACCAAAACGTGTATTTTATGTCTTTTATGTCGGAATTATGCGTGGTTTGTGTTTTTGTTGTTATTTAGGATGAAAAGGTGAAAAGTGGAGAAAACACGGACATTCACGGGCATTTACGGACTTTTATTGAAGAAAAGGATGAAAGACGAAGTCAAGAAGTCAAGAGTACAAAAAGAACGGAAGTCCACGACCAATTTTGAAGATTTATCGAAGAAAAAGTCAAAAGACGGAAGTTTATCAAAAGCCGAAGAATTCAAGTCTATTTTATTGAAGAATTTAAAGACGAGTTCGAAGAAATCCCGAAGCCAAAAGTCCCTTAAGTTCAAGTTTAAAGAAGATTAGAAGAAAAGGACTAATGACGCAATTAATGAAGAATTAAGAAGAAAGGGACTTAATCTTGCAATTAACAAGAAAGGAAGGAGGGGAGGAAGCTTCCTAATCCTCCCCTATAAATAGACTAGGATGTTTATCATTTCTTTTTGTTGGCTAATAGTGACAATTAGACCTTCCACAATTTACTTATCTTGTCATTTACATTACTTGTCAATTTAAATTCATGTTATGCACCTTAATTACCATTTAATTCCAAGTAAGTTTTCATTTTAATTCTTGTCAAATTTTTATTTTATCTTGTCAATCTCTTATCTACCTTTCTTATTCTTTGATTCATGTGTTTATGTTATGTTCATGTTCATGCTTTTATTTTGATCCAAGTGGTTTTTGATTATTTTGGTTAAAGTTGTTTGATTTCGTGTTTTAAATTGTTTGTTTGTTTTTACTGTTGATTTGTTGTTATTATATTTAGATCGTTTGTGTTTATTTATATTAAATTTGTTATTATTCTGCTGTTACTGTATCTCCTTGTTCTTCGGGAGTGTTTGTTCTTGTATCTGATCTTTCCAGGAGAAAACTTCCGAATCAAGACAAGGGAGTTGATTCATTCGGAACTTCCAAAGTTCCGAGTCAAGGTTGTTCATCCGGAAGATTTGGGATTAGCAAAAGTTCCGAACCAATCTTGTTCATCCGGAACATTCAAAGTTCCGGACGAAGGAAAACTTCCGAGTCAGCTACTGTTCATTCGGAACTTTAAAACTTCCGAATCAAGACCTTCATTCGGAACTTAAAAAGTTCCGGATCAAGCAATTCATTCGGAACTTTCAAAAGTTCCGAATCAACACTTCCGAACGAAAGTTCCGAACGAACTTCCGAACGAAACTTCCGAACGAAGAGTTAGTTCTGATTCAAGGAGTTCATTCGGAACCTTCCGAATCAATGGTGACCAAAAACTTCCGAATCAAGGCATAATTTAGAGTTCCGATTCAGCAAAGTTCCGAACAAAGGATTGTTTTGGATAAGTGACATATTCAGATCAATTAGTTCCGGATCAAGGATTTTGGTAATATTCCAAGTGAAGAAGAATCATTTCAACCGAAGGTGACATTTAGGAGGAGTGATTATTCCAAACGAAGGTTTATTCCGAATGAGCTGTATTCAGGTTCTTATTAGTTTTTGTCTTTGATTTTTATTTTCAATCTTTATTCTTCCTGCCTTTTATTTAATTGCACTTTAAGATTATTTGCCTTAGTTCTATTTTAGATTTGCCCTAGTTTTAGTCGCGTTTTAAGTTTGCCGTAGATAGATTTAAGTTTACGTCATTTACTTTAAGTGCCCGTTTACTTTAATTGTTTTGCACCTTTTATTTTAAACACTACAACGACACATCTTTGTTCCACCAAAATAAAACAGTGTCACACATTAAACACAAGTTAATCAATTCGAAGAGAACACGAGAACGATAATTTTCTTACTAGGTAAAACAGAGTCACATAGAGAACTAAGATCAATTCGATTAGACAGGACTAGAACGATAATTTTTAACTGGGAAAAACCTTAGTTATCATGCATCAAGGCAACATAAACCTAATAAGAAGAGTTATACTACTCATGGTCTAGAATTAGGAGCAGTGATATTTGATCTTAAAATCTTGAGACACTACCTCTATGGTACGAAGTGTGTAGTATTTACTGATCATAAAAGTCTTCAATATATTCTTCATTAGAAGGAACTGAATATGAGACATCGTTGTTGGTTAGAGTTACTTGCTGATTATGATTGTGAAATTCGTTATCACCCAGGTAAAGCTAATGTAGTAGCTGATGCTTTAAGTCGAAAGGAGCGTTTTAAGCCGTTACGATTTAGAGCATTAATGATAACTCCTTTTCTGAAATTACCTACCCAAATTCTCGAAGCACAAGAAGAAGCACTTAAGGTAGAAAATGTAGGAGCTGAGAAGTTGAGAGGAATGGATAAAGAATCTGAAGTTCAGTCAAAATGGAATTCGTTTTATTAAAAATCGTAGTTGGTTACCTGCCCAATGTAATTTACGAGATTTGATTATGCACGAGTATCATAAATCGAAGTTTCTGGTACATCCTAGTTCCGAAAAGATGTATCAAGATCTGAAGAAACTCTATTGGTGGCCTAACATGAAGGAAATCATAGCAGAATACGTTAGTAAGTGTTCAACGTGTGTAAGAGTTAAAGCAGAGTATCAAAAGCCATCTGGTCTGTTGATACAACCAAATATTACAAAATGGAAGTGGGAAAGAATTACGATGGATTTTCTTACTAAATTACCTAAGATATCAAATGGACATGACACCATCTGGGTTATTGTCGAGCGTCTTACAAAATCTACGTGATTTCTTCCTATTAAAGAGACTGATAGTTTGGAAACTCTTACGAGATTATACATCAAGGAGATAATCTCTTAACACAGAGTGCCTGTATTTATTATCTCAGATCGTGATAGTCGTTTTACATCTGTATTTTGGAAATCAATGCAAAATGCCTTAGGTACTCAATTAGACATGAGTACGACATATCATCCACAAACATATGGACAAAGTGAAATGACTATTCAAACTCTCGAGGATATGCTTATTGTGACAATCCGTCAAATTATGGTTTATATTTTATTCTCAAATATTATTTAAAAACATTATTTTAATGTTATATTATGAACTCACTTATTTTTGGGAATAAATTTGGATTTACGTCTTGAAGTAGCATAGACTACGTCTAAACCGGAGGATTCTACGTTACGTGCTTACGTTTACATACACCGTTTTTGGTGACAGTCCGACAGTTCAGAAAATAAATTTATCCGTGAATATTATTTTGGGATTTTAAATTTGTGTTGGTTCATAAACTCACAAATTTACGAGAAAAGATTAGGACTTACGTGAATAATTTAACGTCCTTTATGACTAAACCAGAAACCTTAGGATTACGTATTTACGTTTTCGAAAACCGTTTTTGATGAGACAATTTTTATTAGATTCGTTTTGTGTCGTTGATTCAAAATTTGTAAAAACGTTTTTCGTAAAACGACCCGAGGGCACGCAAATCGAGGAAACTAGAATCGAGGAGTACCCGTAAATAATTGGGGATGAGACAAAACCACTTTTGCCCCACCCCCACACATGGGACGGTATAAAACTAGCTACTTACATCCTTAGGTGTCAAGCTTACAAAGTTAGCAAGACACATGTCTTGCTTAACTTTGCAAGCTAACTACACACCAACAAAACCACTAGCACTAAACCATTTCTCACACTCATCTCATGCAAACCACTCAAAAATCCTCCCACCCTCTCTTATTTGCGTCCCACTCTCACCAAAAACACCATCATTTGATCAATTTTAACCATGAAATCATGTGTTATTCACACATATGATGAAGCCCTTTTGAAGCTCTATAGATTGGTGGTGATTTTAACTGTTAGAAATACGTTTTACGTATATTAGAAGTATCGGTCACTCCACAATATTATTTATGTTGTAATAGCTCGTAGTTAACAAATAGTCATTAGTTGCTTATTAAGTTAAGTAAGAACCGGTCCATGGGCTTGTCATGGACCGGCCCAAGCCCATGTAGCTTGGAAGTATAAATACCCCTTTCCACCATGGAAAGGGGTTGGTTGTTGTCACTTTTCTAGTTTCATTTATTGAAATAACACATAGTTTCTCTCACTTTCTCTCTCTAGCTTTCTCTCTCTAGAAATCAACAAACCCCTTCATAGATTCATAGGTTATCAATATTCTACATTTGGTATCAAGAGCTATGGGGTGATTTAAGGTAGTGATTTGTGTGGTTTTTTTAGTTTTTGATTGTATTAGTGTTCTTTAAGAAAAACCATCTTGATTCTTGGTGTTTTTGGTGTTTTTGTGATTGGGATTAGTGGATAAGTATTAGTTTTTACTTATTATTGTTGAAATCACAAAACTTTTTGGGTTATTTGGTCAAAATCTGGGTTTAATCTTTATATTAGTGGTCGACTGTTCATCGTTATAAAGTTTCTGATTAACCCAGCAAAAGTTCCGAACCAACAAGTTCCGGATCAAGAAGTTCCGGATCAAGAAGTTCCGGATCAAGAAGTTCTGGATCAAGAAGTTCCGGATCAAGAAAGTTCCGAACCAAGGAAACTTCCGAATCAAGAAGTTCCGGATCAAGAAGTTCCGGATCAAGAAAGTTCCGAACCAAGGAAACTTCCGAACCAAGAAGTTCCGGATCAAGAAGTTCCGGATCAAGAAAGTTCCGAACCAAGGAAACTTCCGAACCAAGAAGTTCCGGATCAAGCCAAAAAGTTCCGAACCAAGAACTTCCGAACCAAGAAGTTCCGGATCAAGACAAAAGTTCCGAACCAAGAAGTTCCGACTCAAGAAGTTCCGAATCAAGCCAAAAGTTCCGAATCAAGGTAATTCCAAGCCAAATCTTCCGAATCAAACTTCCGAATCAAGGGTTATTTTGCTTGTTTTTTCGACGATTTTTTTAGAGGATTTAATCTTGGTTTCTTACAACAAAAACACAACACAATTCACAAGCTTTACTTCACTGCTCGATCAACCGATAATCTTTGTCTCTTTGAAGTTAACAAAATGAATCCGAATTCAGTAATGCCTTAGATGACATCACTTACGGATATTTCGGTGATTACGGGAACGGATAATCGCCCGCCTATGCTCATCAAAGAAGTTTTTGAAGCATGGCAAGGCCGGATGATGTCTTATCTTAAGGGAAAACCGGTCTATGGGAGGCTTATGGTTAAGTCTATCTTAAATGGTTCACTTGACTATGGTACCATCGTGGCTAACAATGTGTCTCGACCAAGAGAATTTGAAGAACTTACACCAGCCCAACAACTTGTTGCCGATGCAGACGAGAAAGCTCTTCAAACAATTCTCCAAGCTCTTCCCCATGACATCTATAGGATGGTGAGTCAGTATACGGTGGCAAAGGATTTATGGGAACGTCTTAAGGTGTTGCTACAAGGAACGCCTCTCACCAAACAGGAAAGGGAATGTCAGTTGTATGACCTGTTTGATAGATTCACGTACAACCCAGGGGAAACGCTTCACGATTATTACTTCAGATTCACCACACTCATGAATGATCTGAATGTATACAATCTTGTGATTGCACCATTCCAGGTTAACACCAAATTCTTGAATACTCTACCTCAAGCTGAATGGGGTGAGTACATTACCGATGTTAAGTTAACCAGGGATTTGCATAAGTGCAATTTGGATCAACTATATGCTTTTCTTCAGCAGCATGAGAAACATGTGATCATTCACCGTTTTCCACGAGGTATGTACCCTGATTCATTAGCTTTGATGGCTAATCAACCAAGCTTGTCTCACAACAACACTCCTTATATTTTGGGACATCAAGCCTATCATCCATCACCTTACATGACACCAGCCTTTCCCCAATACTCGATTTTACCACAACCACCCACCTCACATCAGCAACAATATCGGTTCAGTGCACCTTCATCACAATATGCTACACAACCTCACCCAGCAAGTATTGCACCTTATGCTCAATCTTCATATTCATCTTATCAAGAGAATGCAGCATATCCAACAAGCTACCCTGATCAAATGAGTATTCCTTCTAGTGATTATGCAGCTCACCAAGATCAAGCAATGTACTGTGATGATGAGGAAGTCCCCGTTCCTGTATTCAAACAAGGTGCTGATCCAGTTGAAGTGTTGACCACTATGTCTGCCTATCTCACAAGGACTTTAAGCAAACGAGGATTTAGGGGATCAGCTCCTACCAACAATCAGTTGAGGAATTCATCCAATTCTCGCCAACAAGCTACAATTGAGAATGGCAGGGTAATGGTTCAGCCTATTCAACCATATCAGGGGAGACCTACCACATCTACTACCAATGCTCGCACGGTCAATCAGGCTCCAATGGTCAATCCTGCTCCACGGGCTAACTCCACGGGCAAGTTGCGAATGATTACATGCTACAACTGCAAGGAAGAGGGTCACATGTCAAGGGATTGTAAGAAACCCAAGAGGAGAAGGGATGGACAATGGTTTGCAGAAAAGATCTATCTGGTAAATGCTCAGGCACAAGGAAGGGAACTTGATGAAGAGGAGCTTGCATTTCTTGCTGATCCAGGGATTACTGAACAAGACACGGTCACCACACAGAATGCAGCATACCAAGCAGATGATCTCGATGCGTATGACTCAGACTGTGATGACTTTCAATCTGCAAAGGCTGCTCTCATGGCAACTATCTCCAGCTTAGGGCCAGAAAAGAGATCTGAGGTACTTATTAATACCACCGATAATACCACTGATGCTAGTATTCAACCACATCAAGTTGTGCAAGAGAGTGCTGATTCGAATGAATCTTCGGTGGTGAGTCTTTCAAACGAGGAGACAAACAATGATAGCAATATCAATGTGAGTCCCCAGACTTTGAGTGAATCACAACCGGGACCCATTTCGCATACGCCTACTCCTGCTCAACAAGATTTGGTCATGGTTCCTGCTACATTACTTAGCCAAATGAATGCTGCACTCTTAGAAACCTTAGCTAAGAATAAGAATTTGTCTGATGAGCTTGCCTTAAGCAATGAGAAAGTTCAAACCTTGGAATTAGTGCCTTCGTCTAGTGTTCTAACTAATCCCGAATATGATCATTTTAGAAACAAACAAATGGATCACTTGCAAGAAATTGAAAACTTAAGAGCAAATCTGACTAATGAACTTAAAGAAAAGGAGTTAGTGGTCACTAATTTTCAAAAACTTCAAACGGATTTTGAATCACTAGAGTCTAAGAAGAATGAAATGGAGATTAATGCCACTAATAAGATTAGAAGTCTAGATTACTTGCTGTTAAGACAATACGCTGCTTCTCAACTAGTGCACTTATTTGATGCTTCGTTTAAAGAGTTTAACCTATCACGTCTAAAAGGCCTTCCCCCTAATCCACGGTATGCAAAACAAGCTTTAAGACATAGTCCTAGACTTTATAATGCAACTCAATTAGGATTGGCTTTAGACCCGATTGTTTTTCCTGATGATCGAACAAGTAAGGATCTAGTTGATGAGGATCGGTCATACAATTCTGCAAAATATCCCGAGTGTGATTATTTTAAATTGAATAAGAAGCTTGCAAAAACGGATTTTAGAATTCGCTTCCATATGGACAAAGATCTCATAACAGCACCGACCTACATATTAGATGAAGAAAACCCTAGTACTTTTCCTACACTTGTCAATATGGAAGGTCCTAAGGAAATTCCAAAGGATCTTCCACCTGTTAGCACTGTATGGTTAAACTTGCAAGAGATTAATCAATACTTTACTAATTTTGACAAGGTCATTTTGGAACGTACGACTTCAAATGGCCTAAACGCCGGAGAATGGGCTTTCGAACATATGAACGAGGTGTTTAAAAATGAGATCAATCCGTTTGTCGAAAGTCTAAAAGGAATTTTTTCATCTCTTAAGGAAAATCTTGTGTTTGAAAATGGTGAAGTTCAAAAAGTGTTTTATGAAATGGACACCGCTTACGAACTACAACTAATTGAAAAAGAAAAGATTTTAACCGAATATGACCGATTCTTGTCTGCAGTAATCTCGTGTGATGTGCTTACTACTGTAAATGTTAATTATTCGAATGAGCTTACATCCGCTATGATTAATTGTGATGCTGTGAATATTTGTGAGGATATTAGTGATGATGTTTGTAATCTTTCTGTAAATGTTGCTGATACTGTAAATGAGGTAGATAATCATTCTTGTCACGAATCTAACGCTGAGTTTTTAAAGCTACAAGATTCCTACAATTTACTTTCAAAACGCTTTAATCAACTAGAACAACATTGTATATCTTTAGAATTAAAACAACAAACTCAAAATGAGAATCTTTTGATATCAAATGTTTGTGAAAACGGTGTTGAGACGAGTGACAAGATGATTGCAATTGTTAAGACATTAGAGGAAGAAATCATGATATTGAAGAGAGAGGTATCATCAAAGGAAACATTAAAATTGGAACTAGAGGCTGCAGAGTCTAAAAACCAGGTCTTAGAAATTAGACTTTCGTCTGTTCTAGGGGAGATGGATCGGACAAGACAGGGACTATCCGCTCTTTATGGTTCACTAGAAGAACGCTTCGCTTTTAATGCGGCACAACAACAATCTTTTGTTGAACAACTGAACCAAAAGTGCGAGGAAATCTCTGACTTGAACATCCTGCTCATTGACAAAAATATGGTTTTGGCTGAGTTAAAGGAGACACTTCTTCTCACCCGACAAGAAGTTGTTGATAACTTAGCTACCGACTCTGCACCGTCCACTAATGCTCCAACAACCAAGTCAGTAGTGCTTTATAAGAATCCGCTTCATAAGAGAAACCCGGTTACCTATGATGATTATATGAGGAATGCCATTAAGCATGTCGATCTTCTTAGGGATATTTTAGACGATCTTTATGCCTTAGATCCCTCAAGTAGCGACTATTATTCGGCTCATGAATATATTAAGCGAGTTCAATATTGCTTGGCATATTTGGAATACATAGGTACACCAGGTTCGACACTACTTAATAATAGGCCCATTGCTGTCACTCCATTTAATAAGACTCCAGGAGCGAAACCGTCATTGGCACAATCAAGTAAGACACCTTTAAAATCTGTTGCTAATGTTCCCACTTTGCCTTCTACAGGATTAAAAGAGACTACTAAGGCTAAAGGATCGCCACTCAAGAAAGATAAGATCAAGCCCTCCACTAGTAGTGCCTCAAAGAAGAAAGTAGAAGTCCACAATAGGAATGCTAGTTCAGTTTTAAATAAAAAGAATCATGTTAAGACTAAAAGCTCTGCGCCTGTGCAGCAGCCTAAACCATTCGTGAATTCTGATTTGAATTGTTGGAATTGTAATGAATGTATGTTTTCCCAACGTCATGATTTGTGTCTGATTGATCACGTTAATGAAATGAATGCTATTAAGAATGGTCTTGAATGGAAGCCAACGGGTAGAACTCGTGCCCAAGTTGGCTGGCAATGGCGTCCCACTGGTAGGACCTTTACATTAGATGGTAAAATGTGCCCTTTAACTAGGAATGCATCCATTGAGGTTAGGTCTGAGCGTCCTTTAGTTAGGAACACTCGCACTCAAGTATGGAAACATCGCCCTTTAATTAGGTCAGCCCCCACCATAGTGCCTATCAGTGAAGAAATACCTCAGGATTTAAGCCAACTAGAATCTACACCACCTATTAAGAAAAAGAAGGCTAGGAAATCTAAGAAACCTAGAGTTAGCAAATCTAAGATTATTAAATCTGTACCTGCTAATAACAAGGAACACTCAGATTCTGATACCTTTACATTGTCTTCGTGTGGTGATATTTTCAGGTGGTCCAAATCATCCTGTGGTATTTGGACTCCGGTTGTTCAAAACATATGACCGGAAATCGCTCGATGCTCCGAAATTTCGTCAGCAAGTTTCTTGGTACGGTTAAATTCGGGAATGATCATATAGCAAAGATTATGGAGTATGGTGAATATCAGATTGGAAACGTGACGATTTCAAGGGTATACTATGTAGAAGGTCTTGGTCATAATTTATTCTCAGTAGGACAGTTTTGTGATTCCAACCTTGAGGTTGCTTTTCGACAACACACTTGTTTCATCCGCAACTTGGAAGGAAAAGATTTGTTGAAGGGATCTCGTGGTGCAAATCTCTATACCTTGTCCTTACAAGACATGATGGCCGCCTCTCTAGTATGTCTTCTCTCTAAAGCATCTAAGACCAAGTCATGGTTATGGCATCGCAGATTATCTCATCTTAACTTTGATGCTATTAATCATCTGGCTAAAAACGATTTAGTTCGTGGTCTTCCAAAGCTTAAATTTCACAAGGACCATTTATGTTCCGCGTGTTCAAGGGGGAAAAGTACCAAGAAATCTTACAAGCCCAAAGCTGAAGACAC
Organism: Glebionis coronaria; assembly: GCA_025667525.1. Lineage (NCBI taxonomy): Eukaryota > Viridiplantae > Streptophyta > Magnoliopsida > Asterales > Asteraceae > Glebionis > Glebionis coronaria. Next base: position 291,623,408 of record CM046881.1, on the reverse strand, counting down.
CAATCAAGAAAAACTTCATCTTTTGCATATGGATCTTTGTGGACCGATGAGAACTGAAAGTGTGAGCGGTAAGAAATTCATTCTGGTAATTGTGGATGATTTCTCCAGGTTTACATGGGTTAGATTTCTACGTACAAAGGATGAAGCACCGAAGGCTATCATCACTTTTCTGAAATTCATTCAGGTACGTTTGAATACCACTGTCCGCCGTATTCGTACAGACAATGGTACAGAGTTCGTCAACCAGACTCTTCGTGATTATTATGAAGGAGTTGGTATATCACATGAAACATCCGCTACACGCACTCCACAACAAAACGGTGTCGTTGAAAGACGGAATCGTACACTTATGGAAGCTGCTAGGACCATGCTTATTTATGCGAACGCTCCATTGTTCTTGTGGGCAGAGGCTATTTCTACTGCATGTTTCACCCAAAACCGTTCTATCCTTCGGAAACGCCATCGAAAAACACCTTATGAGCTTTTACATGACCGTAAACCCGATGTTTCATTTTTCCATGTGTTTGGTGCTCTTTGTTATCCAAACATCAATAGTGAGAACTTGGGTAAGCTTCAACCGAAAGCCGATATAGGTATTTTCATTGGTTACTCACCGTCCAAAAGAGCATACCGAATCTATAACCGTCGTCTTGGCAAGATTGTAGAAACTATGGACGCAGATTTCGATGAGCTGACAGCGATGGCTTCTGAGCAACACAGCTCTGAACCCGCGCTTCATGAGATGGGAACCGGTGCTATTAGTTCCGGATTAGTTCCCAATAATCCTACTTCTACATCATTTTTACCACCATCAAGGCCCGAGTGGGATAAACTGTTTCAACCGTTGTTTGATGAATTCTTCGATCCCCCGACTGATGAAGTTCCAGCACCTGCAGTAATCGCTCCAATCCCTGAAGTGGTTGCTCAAGCTAATGAACCTTTATCTAATGCATCCACAATTCACATTGAACCGGATGCACCTTCACCAAGTGATTCTCAAACTACACCTGAATCGTCACCCCTACTTGTGCCTAATGATGTGGAAGAGGATTCTATTGATGACGACTTGGAATATGCTCACCTGCAAGAGCTTCCTTTCTTTGGTGTAGCGATACCTGAAAACCCTTTAGCCGCGTCTACCTCAGAAGAAGCTCCTTCTATTGTTCACTCCAGACCACCTAGGATTGAAAACCATAGCACTAAATGGACAAAAGATCACCCAATTAGGAATGTTATTGGAGATCTAGATCGACCAGTCTCTACACGCCATCAATTACAAGAGAGTGCACTTTATTGCTACTTTGATGCATTTCTCTCTCAAGTTGAACCTAAAAATTGGCAGCAGGCTATGACCCAATCATCTTGGATTGAAGCTATGCAGGAGGAACTAAATGAATTCCAACGACTTGAAGTATGGGAATTGGTTCCTCTCCCTGACAAGGTTAACATCCTTACTTTGTTATGGGTTTATAAGGTTAAACTTGATGAGATGGGTGCGGTATTGAAGAATAAGGCTAGATTGGTCGCTAGAGGATATAAACAAGCCTTGGGTATAGACTTTGAAGAATCTTTTGCTCCTGTGGCAAGATTGGAGGCCATTAGACTATTCCTTGCGTATGCTGCTCATATGAATATGATCGTCTATCAAATGGATGTGAAGACGGCATTTTTGAACGGTGAACTAAGGGAAGAGGTCTATGTTAGTCAGCCGGATGGGTTCGTCAGTAAAGAGTTTCCTAACCATGTGTACAAGCTTAAGAAGGCTCTCTATGGGTTGAAACAAGCTCCACGCGCGTGGTATGATCTCCTGTCAACATATCTCATTTCGGAAGGCTTCTCCAAAGGCAAGGTGGACCCCACTCTATTCACTCTCAAGGAAGGCAACGACATGATTCTGGTACAAATTTATGTTGATGATATAATATTTGCTGCCACTAACATTGAATTGTCAAATCGATTTGAGAAGATAATGTCCACACGCTTTCAGATGTCGATGATGGGAAAAATTTCATTTTTCTTAGGATTACAGATTTCTCAGAATCCCAGAGGCATCTTTATTAATCAATCCAAATATGCTCTAGAATCTCTTAAGAAATATAACTTTGAAAATTGTGACCCCGTGGACACTCCAATGGTGGAGAAATCCAAGTTAGATGAAGATACGAATGGGACTGTTGTCGATCCAAAACTTTACCGTGGAATGATCGGCACCCTTCTATGTCTGACTGCTAGCAGGCCTGATTTGCAATTTGTTGTATGCATGTGTGCCCGGTATCAGGCTCGGCCTACCGAAAAGCACCTACATGTTGTAAAAAGGATCTTTCGGTATCTAAAAGGAACACTTCATCGTGGTCTATGGTATCCGAAAGATTCCTCTATTGCTTTAATATCATACGCAGATGCCGATCATGCTGGATGTCAAGACACGAGGCGTAGCACTTCTGGATCTGTGCAACTCCTTGGAGATAGATTGATCAGTTGGTCTTCAAAAAGGCAGAAAAGCGCTGCAATATCAAGCACGGAGGCTGAATACATCGCCATGTCCGGTTGTTGTGCTGAAGTCCTTTGGATGAGATCACAATTAACTGACTACGGTTTGAGATTTAACAAAATCCCGATGTATTGTGACAACAAGAGCGCCATTGCCCTTTGCTGCAACTATGTTCAACACTCCCGGGCCAAGCACATAGACATACGCTACCATTTCATTAAAGAGCAGGTGGAGAACGGAGTGATCGAGCTGTATTTTGTCACTACTGAGTACCAGCTGGCTGATATGTTCACCAAAGCCTTAGATCGAGGACGAATCGAGTTTTTGATCGACAAGCTTGGTATGAAATCGTTCACTCCAGCGACTCTCGAAGAGTTGGCAGAAGAATCAGCTGAATAGTCGTGGTAAACTATTCAGAGTATCCTTTGTTCGTGATCATGTACATTATCGTAAATATATAAACCACAAAAGAAAAATACAAAAATATAAAACCAACAAAAATCATAAAAAATATAAAACCTAGAAAAACCAAAAATATTTTTCGTTTTAAAACGGGCATGTCTTTTAGTACGGTAATATTTACAGCCTTAGAAATGTCGATCAATATTGACACGGTGCCATAAATAGAGTCCGTATAAAAGTTGTACATTTTTAAAACATGCCCATTATGGCTTGTAGTTATTTCTGACTGCAACCCGATTTTCATATTAAAGTCACGTATTTCCTTGGAAAACGTTGGCTCATAACGGGAATTAATTTTCTCGGGCGTGATTTACAAGCCAAATCATGCAAAGGGATCAAGTTTACTTTACAACTTGGTCTAACACGAATTTGTGTACGTCTCAGTGCATTAATTTGTTAAAATAAGAGAAATCTTATTGACACCACGAATCAAACTTTTTCAAGATATAAATTGAAAATGCTTTCATCAATATTTGACTCTTTAAACAATGACTACAGCTCTTTAAATAGAAAACGGGTCATCGTTTAAGGGGGAGAAAATATTAAAATCATCTTCGTCATTAAATTGATTTTCAAAAGTGATTGTGAAAAAATTAATGGCTAAATGGTAATTGAGTGGTCTCAGTTTAGAATACGACTTGTGTTCGTTCTATGAGGCATTGCTTTTAGATCTTGGAGATATGCTAATTGGATGTGATACTTAAGTTGTGTGAGATTGTCGTGTTTAGTTTAACTAAGTAAAATTAAGTTGACTAAACTTATCAATGGAAAGGTAAAATGAAATGAAAAGTTGTAAACAAAAAGGAAAAGAATAGATTAATAGAGGGACTTAAAGTGATATTTGTTGAAACTTGTCAAAATTTTTGACCTAAGTCAAAGCAAGCACCCCCGCCCCTTCATTCACTGTTTCTGCTTTTGCACTTTGCCGCCATTGTTGAATAAACACACACAAGAAATCAAATCACTCGTTTAATCCATCTAATTCCTGTTCATTCGACTAAATAAGGTATATACATCAATATTTAAACTCATTATTCGTCTAATTCTTAACTATCTCCTACTAAATGATTCGTTTAATTTAGATTAAGTCCTAATTAGGGTTTTGCATCTAATTGAACAGTAATTGATTAAGATTTGTGGTGGGTTTTGTGCGGAGTAGCTTTAGATAATGAAGTATTGCCTTAGATTACCTTAGAAATCACAAATGCGCTTAGAATTAACCTTATAAGCTGCGTTTTTGATGTTCCGGATGAACAAGGATAAGAACTTCCGAATGAAGGATTTTTTCTGAAAAACTTCCGAATGAGGAAGTTCCGAATGAAGGACTTCCGAATGAAGGAAGTTCCGAATGAAGAACTTCCGGATGAAGGAAGTTCCGAATGAAGAACTTCCGGATGAAGGAAGTTCCGAATGAAGAACTTCCGGATGAAGGAAGTTCCGAATGAAGAACTTCCGGATGAAGGAAGTTCCGAATGAAGAACTTCCGGATGAAGGAAGTTCCGAATGAAGAACTTCCGGATGAAGGAAGTTCCGAATGAAGAACTTCCGGATGAAGGAAGTTCCGAATGAAGAACTTCCGGATGAAGGAAGTTCCGAATGAAGAACTTCCGGATGAAGGAAGTTCCGAATGAAGGAATGTTCCGGATGAAGAAGTTCCGAATGAGGAAAAGTTCCGGATGAAGAGTTGTTTGATTATTATTGTTTGCATGCTATATGTACTTGTTGTTTTATGTTATGAAATGTGTTATGCTTAGAAGTAAGAATGATATATATCTATATGTTTTTGTGCATCAACATTTCATGTCTTATCTTAAGCAGATACAATGACTAATCCAACAGTACAAGCAATCCAAGAATCTAGAGAAGCCGATATTGCTAAAGCACGAACCCTTAAGTTTATACCCAACAACTACCGGCTGAAGCAAATCTCAAAATCCACTCACCATGGATTTAAAGTAGCCATTGCGATCCTTGATCAATCCCATTTTAAGAATGCTTTGAGAAGTAGTGCCTCGGTGCCTTATGAGTATATGTATGAATTTTGGGCTACCAAGGAAATCACTTCAAACAAGATCACCTTCACCATCGACAACAAGCAGCAGACACTCACAGTTTCAGACTTCCGTAAGATTCTTGGTATACGGGATACACCCAAAGGCATGTCATTCTCGAGGGATCCTACTAAAGATGAACTCATGGAGTTATTTGACGCTCTTGGATGTCCGGAAATACGAGTTGCGTCTGAGTTTACGACTGCTAAAGTAGGACAACCTTGGAGAGCATTGATGGGTATTCTCAGTAGATGTCTTACACCAAAAACGAGTGGCCATGATGCTCTGCGCAGTCCTATAATAAACCTCTTCTATGGCATGTACAAAGCTGCAAATGCAGATTATGCATTGTTGATATGGGAAGAATTCACCTTTCAACTCTTCTATAACAAGAAGCTGAAGACAAACTTCTTTCCTTATCCTCGGTTTATCAAGCTTATCATTAATTATTTTATGAAGAATGATGCTACTATTGATAGGCGTGCAGCAAGTCGCTATCACACTGAAGAAGCTGATGATACTGTGGATCTGAGGCATGAAGGACCGTCTATTGGTGTGATTCCGGGTCCTATTCCTGATTACCTTCTGTCTGAGAAAATCAAAGGTTCTGCTGATTACAAGCTACTGCAGATAGAAATCAAGAAACTGAAAGTAAACCTTCAGACTGGAGAAGATTCGTCTACTACAGTGAAGAGTAAAGGTAAACGCAAACAACCAGCTGCGTTACCTGAACCCGAAACCAAGAAGAAGAAGACAGAGGGTAAGAAGGGAAAGAGTAAGGCTGATGAGATGATCTTACGTGATGAAGAAGATGTTGTTGATCCTGCTCTTGACAAGACAGATAAACAAATGATGAAGATAGCAATTCAAAGGAGTAGGAAAGATACTGGCGGTAGTGGTTCAGGTGCAAGGGTAGATGTTGAGGATGAGTACGTGGAACCAGATGATGTTGATGAGTTTGGGTCACCTGAACATTATTCCACTTCGAAGGAGCCATCAATCCCTATTTCAGCAAGTGTGGAAAAGGAGTCTGTTGCTCCTACGATCATGGTGTCAACTCAACCCTAGCAACTCAACCTCCACCCATACAACCCTTACCAACCAGACCGGCTTCAACACCATTTCTTCCACCACCTACAATTCCCATCCTTAGTACCGCAGTAACAACCGAGCCTCTTCAATCAACCCATAGCAGCTCTGCAACATCTACAATGGCTGCATTGGTGATGGCCGAACTGTTGGATAAACATGTGGATACTCACAAACGAGAAATGGATGAACTTCGCCAAGAGTTACAAATACGAGCTCAAAGTGAAGAAGCATCTAGGAAAGCCCAAGAGGAGATGATTGCTAGGTTCGCTGCAGATATGGAGTTGACTCGAAAAGCACATGCAGAAGAACTAGCTCGGGTTAAGCAGGCTGAGGCTGATAAGCATGCTGCACGTATCACCAGACTTCAAGCGATGAGGGATAAATACAAAGAGCAAAAAGAAGCACTTGAAGCCTCTGTGGAAGAAAGAGTGCAAGAATCCGTTGAATCCCTAATGCCTAAACGGCGTGATGAGTTGAAGACACTTGCTGCTGACAACTTGATGATCAAATCATCCAATCCTTCAGAAGCCGCCTACAAGATTGCTTATGACTTGACGGATTTTGAATTGAAGAAGATCCTTAAGGCTCGTATGGTGGAACTTGGATCGTTTGATAAGTCTAGGATTCAACGGGCTCTATACAAATCCCTGAATGATGCTATCATGGAGGATGATAGGTTATTCAAAACGTTTGGAAGTGTGGTACCTTATCACATTCTACCTGAAGAGGAAAGGGAAGAAAGTGAGCAGGAAGAGGGTACTGGTGAAGAGGAAGAGGAAGAAGAAGGAGAAGAAGAGGAAAAGGATGACGATGATGGTGATGATGAGGATAAGGATGAGGATGATGATGACGATGATGAGGATGATGATGATGGCGATGATGGTGGTGATGGGAATGAGGAGAGTGCTAGGGTTAGTAACGGGGATGACAATCAGGATGATGATGGGGGTGAACAGCCTAAAGAGGGAGATAAGGTTACCAGCTCCAAGAAAATTGCTAAGACTGGAACCAAGTCCAAGAAAGATGCAGCACAGAAGGACAAATCAACATCATCGGAATCAAGACGAACTAAGTGGCGCCACGATGTGAATGCCACTACAGCGTCATCGGTTCCCGGTACCTCTATCGCTGTATCTTTACCTATTACCACTAACCCCATTAGTTCTGTTGTTGTTGCTCCTGTGATTGCAGAATCAGTAACGGAACCCGAAGCTGCACAACACTCACCCGTTCACGACACTGCCGAAATGCCTGAAACTGAACCAACAGATGTTCGCACTTCTACTCCTCGACAACAAGCACAACAATCTACGGTTCCTGAACCAAGCACACGAGACTGGGCAGACACGTTGGAGATAGACGAGACTGCACCACCACAGGCTTGGATCACGGCAGCAGCACAATATGATCCGATCACAGATGCTGACAAAGATGTGTTGTATCTCCGTATCCGCAGTCCTATTGACTTATGTGCATTTCTTGCTCATGAGTATAAGACTTCGGTTACTCCATCCTTGGTGAAGAAAGCGCTGAATGATAAGAGACTTCGCGCCAAAACCCGTTTAACCCGAATGGAGTTCGAATATTATGCCGATGAGATCCTGAAGGCTCTGAATACCGTTCAACGGCCAGGTCTTCATGAATCAGAAAGAGCTCCACCTCCAATGGATCCATCTCAAGATAATCAGATTGCTCTTGACTTCTTCGTCACCAATGATCTTGTGTATCTTCTGAAGGGGTCATCAAAGTACGCAACCTCCCTGACCTTGCTGAAAGCTGCCAACTGGGGGACAATACCCTTTATCGAGGAAAAGGTAAACCGACTCTGGGTCCCTAAGGTAAATCGTAATTATGATATGTATGCTGTCATAGGTGCATCTCATTGGGACGAACGAGTTCGAAGGGCGTACAGGGGTTGCTGCCTAGTCAATTCTGGAAGCAACGTTAGATCCGATATCCGCATCTCCAGCATTTTAGGGTTGAAAACTGAAGCCAAGAACGGCTATTATCATGTGACGGAGATTCGTTTGAAAAGGGAGGATGACAGGGAATACAAAATCCAGCAGGGAGATTTTTCCATCATTCGCCTTGAGGATATCGAAGATATGCTGCTTCTGATGACCCGAGATCAACTCACACATATTCCTCGTGAAGACCTCATTGCTTTGAATACAGCACTTCGTATGTTTACACGAAGCGTTGTCATCAAGACACGAGTTGAAGATCTGCAGTTGGGAGTTGAAAGCTACCAAAGGAAGCTCAACTTAACCCGTCCAGTGAATCAAGTGCTACCTCAACATGTAGAAAGATGTCCCTATACCGGCATTTCTGTCCCAAATTAGGCATTTTCTACTTGAACAGTCGAGGTTTGATGAAGTTTATGAGGGTGGGTGAGCTCCACAAGTACAGTGATGGAACCCTTCTACAAGTCAGAGGAAAGTTGGAGCATCTGAACTCGGGTGGGACTTTGCCAGAGATGACGGAGGATTGGCATCCGGGTTACCGGCAGATGGCGAAGTACGTGATCAAGAAGATTGATCAAAAGCTCCGTGAACGTAGATTGATGAGGAGCTTGGAAAGGTTCGTTGGTGGAAGACCATATCTAGTGCACCACAAGCTACTGCATAGATCCATCTAATGGGTCGTACATTTCAGGTCCACTTTATATTGGTTTTCAATTGTGAATATGTATATTTGTGAATATTGTGCTTGTATGGCTTGATGTAGTGTTAAGGTATGATAATTTTTCAAGAATTTCTCACGAGATTCTAAATCTTTCAAAATATATCATACTAAAGCACTACAACTATCCCTTATTAACTTAAGGGGGAGCAATAACTTGTTCTATGGCCAAACATCAATTTCATTTTTACCCAAAGACCGGTTAATCCATTCAATATCCCAAATATTAATGGTTAACATTTTGGATAAGGGGAGAAAATGGGATTAAGGAGACGTAAGTGATACTTGGCTAAAAGATGAAAAAGACTTAACGATTATCCAACTTAATATGTGTAAAGCACGTGTTAAGGGGGAGCGTTTTTTATGAACAAAACACCTAAGGTACAAAACTTTTGATTTCAATATCACAAGTACTTTAGGCGATTTTCAATGATTTTTCATGGTGGCAATTCCTTCCCAAAACACGCTTAATTCACGACGAATGTGGTGTCAAAAGGGTGGTAGGAATAGGTTTAGTCCAATGATTCATCAGAGCCGATGGAATCTTCCCAAGGACAATTCCCTAGATAGAATTAGAAGTCCTAGGAAAGATGGAGAAAGAATGTGAACGTAGCTGAATGCCGACCAAGTACTTAAGCTAGCACTGGAACAATCACAACAAGGTGCTAGTGATGACGTATTGGTAAGCATTGAAGGGGTTGAAGAATGAAAAAGAATTGTAAAGATAAAGGGTGTAAAGAAAGAAGTCCTCCTTACAACTTTAGGCAGAAACCGGGTCAATACATATGCTATTGAGGTCATTTTTGCTAATGATTCTCGGTATTGAAGAAAGACATCATGGACCCAGTGATGCAATGCACAACCCTTCCCAGCTAACTCAAATATCTCTCAAAAGGTATTTGTTTTAATCACACGGAGATCAACACGTTATCTATTGGTTTATTCACTCCGAATAGACTGGTATTGAAAAGATGGCACTCCTCTCCAGCCATCGCTCACTAAATCAAAACGCACAATCGAGTCTAGAGCCAAGAGAACATCAAAAGTCTCATTAGGACACTTTCCATTTATTCCTTGCTTTCTCACACACTGTGACAAGTAAGAGATTTTCATGAGTCCTACGCAATATTCCTGTAATATTGCCAGAACATCCGAGTAATACGTAAGTATTACAATGAAGATGGAAATCCTGCTTGAGCCAACATCAAACAAGCTCATGGTAGGTTACACGTGCGGTTCTTTTAGAACCAATCTTGTGAAAAACTGGAAGGTAACAGTGGTTTAATTCTTAATTGAACTTAAACTCGTTCCAGGCCTCTTCGCATTATCATATGATCTTGCCAGAACACTCAGAGTGACTCTTTATTGACCACAGTGACGAGTGGAAATCCTTCTAGTGTCAACATCAAACAGCACTTGGTAGGTGACGTGCAAGATTCTTTATGAATTGAGCTCGTGACAACTGGAAAGCAACGATGGTGAAAATCTTAATTGAAATTCACTTGTTCCAGGTTTCATGAATTGACGGATTCAAATCACAAGGATAACTTATCCAAGTGATTCACTCTTTATGTTCGCAGTCAGCTTTGGACGGTCGAATAAAGAGAACGGGTTTACCCGCGAAATCCTGTCAGGAAGTTACTTAATTGAAACTATCCGTCACGGGTACGATATCTAATATCGTCCAACGGTCTTCACCGACCGGAGGTAAAATGCTACCGAATTAGAATAAAATGTTCAAAGCCATTTTATTCGTGTCGTTGCTGTGTACCTGATAAAGACGGTGGCGTTGCTGTGTACCTGTTGAAGACGGTGGCATTGCTGTGTACCAGTGAAGACGGTGGTGTTGCGGTGTACCTGTAGAAGTCGTTCCCACATGCTTATGTTTTTCTGCATCAAAGGTTAGCAAAAATTCAAGAAAGTACAAGATAAAGTCTTCCGCTGTACCAAACTCTGAAACTTTCGAGAATTCAACAAAAAGACATAAGTGTGTGGAACATGGAGTCACGAGAAGGCAAATTCACAAGAGAGGCAAAGATCGCACGTGAAAGGCCAAAGAACAATGCTCTCAAGCCAAAGCCAAAAAGATCAAACCAACATATTCACAACAAAAGAAAGAAAAGAAGAAAAGACTACGAGCTAAAGAACGAAGACTTAGTATAGTATGCTAGGTGTAGAATTTTGTAACGTGGAGTGACCTCCCTTAGGGGGAGATTGTTAGAAATACGTTTTACGTATATTAGAAGTATCGGTCACTCCACAATATTATTTATGTTGTAATAGCTCGTAGTTAACAAATAGTCATTAGTTGCTTATTAAGTTAAGTAAGAACCGCTCCATGGGCTTGTCATGGACCGGCCCAAGCCCATGTAGCTTGGAAGTATAAATACCCCTTTCCACCATGGAAAGGGGTTGGTTGTTGTCACTTTTCTAGTTTCATTTATTGAAATAACACATAGTTTCTCTCACTTTCTCTCTCTAACTTTCTCTCTCTAGAAATCAACAAACCCCTTCATAGATTAATAGGTTATCAATATTCTACATTAACATCCGAGGAGAAGATTTTGTGATGTTCAAGGGCTGATTTCTACATGAACTTTACAAGTATTGGTGGCCATGAAGATTGGTGTTGATCTATCATAAGTTCTTCCATCAAAATCCAAGCCTTGATGAATACCTGCACAATCTTGGTGGTATAAAGATTGTTCTTCCTATCCTCTTGTTATTTTGATTATTTAATCTTGTAATTTCCTTATTTATGTATATGTATATGATGATGAATGATGATTAAAAATATTATGTGGGGATTTGGTGTTGATAGATTTGATAAACATGGGTAAAAAGATGGAAAAACCACATGTAAAAATGGTTAAATCATGGCTAAATTAGGAGGCTGTATAAAACAGTGAATACTCTTATGATAACTGATAAAATGGCTTGGATAATTTAATATACAGTAAGCTATGAGTCTTGTACACATGTGAGAGTTGTCCATGCAATGAAATCGTAAAAATGAGTGAGATATGATCAAAACAAGTTTAGAGTGCAAATCTGACTACACAGTTTTGGACGAATTTTATAAAATACTTAGAGGTTGATTTATCAGTAGCTATAAAGGAATAAAATGAAGCACATTTCATGTAGTTTCTGTGATAAAAATTTGGGGTTCTATCTCCATGTAGAACTCTAGATATGACCATTTTAGTAAACTAGATTTTTAGGACTGATTTTGTATAAATAATATATAATATAAGCACTCATAAATTTATATAAAATATATATAAATACAAACTCCACTAGTTGATAATGATTATAATAAAAGATTTATATAAATATTGATACTAAAATGGATTATGTTATATAAAGTATAAATATAAATGTTTTTTCCAAGTTATAAAACTATATACTAAGTTTTACGTCTTTTCGGCTAAAACCAAAAGATTAACGTTTTTGTCAAATAAAACATAGACGGTCGTACCCGACTAATGTAAACTTCTTAAAAGTCATATACTGATATATAAGTACTTAATACAAGTAAAAACCGATAAAACCCGAACTATATAACATACGGACATTAACGGGCTAAGTTAGCGTTATTGGACTAATAATACAATTAAATGGGCTAAACACTTATAAACTTACTCATTGGGCTTAACCCACTTGGGCACAACATGTAAAGTGTAATACTGATAACAAAAGTATAAAATGGATTAATACAAGTTAATGGACTTATAAAAGGCTTATTGGACCTAAAACATGTAAATAGGTAAAACTAGTAAACTAATATAAAAGTTGTCAACACATAAACACTATAATGAATGAGTAAAGATGTATAAACCCACTTGATCATCATATATATAAAATCATCATATGTATACATAATTGTTATTTTTATAAAGTCATTGGACAAGAGTCTAAGACAAGTATTATTTGTCTAGGTTTCTGTGATTGAAGCACGTACCGTACATCCGAATTGCCGATAACCCGCTTTCCCACATCAACGTGAGTTCATAGCCTCGCACTCTTTTAAATGTTTTTATGAACTTTTTTATAAACCCGCAAGGGAGATAACATGTTAGTTTTGATAAAATAGGACACCTTTTGTCCTGATTGTTTGTTTATTGATTTGGACCCGAATGATTGAATGACCCGATGAATGATTATATGACCCGATAGATGAAATGAAATGAATTATTAAAGTTAGATTATGTCACTAAAAGTCCCTTTAGCATGAATTGTGAACTACCGGGATTTGGTAGACGCTTATGCATATAATAGTACTATTTGGGGACGATCTCCCCAGTTCACGCCTTGACGGTTGATCCCCGTCGTGCCACATTGATTGGTAAGCGAATTTATGTATGAGAAGATTTACACAAGCGTGATTATTGTGACGACACGCTAATTTAGATGGGAAAATTAAGTATCGGGCTATCTACCCGTTGTTTGGTTTAGTAAGGTAACAATGTCATGCGGCTTATAATAATCCAAATAACGAAATACTGAAATACGCACTAAATTACGATATATTGCCTGACTAGCAATACGGGGTCTTATTATTGATATTATATTCGTGTTTTGGTTTTATATAACCATATTCATATAACGATTTTAATTTAACTATATACAATGTTATAAAACGTATTGTATGATGTTTTTAACGACAATGGTTCGTATAATGATTTTAAAGGCGAAAACCTATATTATGATTTTGACGAGGATTTGTATAAAATGACTTTGGCTATTTTATGGCCTATTGCAATAAATTGTACAAAATGATTTTCGGTAATAATTTTATACCGATGTTATAATGATGGATTTTATTAAACTCTATGAATTCACTCGGCGTTTTCGCTGACCTTTTCTTTTAACATGTTTTATCGTAGGTACTTGAAGGTAATTCTCGGGAAGACGACAAGAATTCATGGCCCGCACTTAAATAATAATTTCCATTCAAATGCTTTTTAAAACCTGTATGAAATACAATGACTTGGGACCTATGTAAATTTGATATTTATGAATGGAAATGTTTTATTATTAAACGACGCAATTTTTAAGCGTTGTCTATGATGTGAGTAATGTGCTATCCCGTAACACCAACTAGTCTTCCGCTGTATTGAATTGTATAAATTTGGGGGTGTTACAGTTTGGTACTAGAGCTCTCGTTATAGAGAACGAAAGATTTTTAAAACTAAGGTTTTGAATAAAACATTTCAAAATCTTTTATCTATAAACATTTTTCTAAAAATGTCTAAAAATATTTTGACTATAACGGTGCCGAAGAATTCCCGAGTTACCGACAAGTCCAGACTCAGAAGTGTTATTTTAATATATATATATATATATATATATATATATATATATATATATATATATATATATATATATATATATATATATATATATATATATATACATATATATATATATATATATATATATATATATATATATATATATATATATATATATATATATATATATATATATATATATATATATATATATATATATATATATATATATATATATATATATATATATATATATATATATATATATATATATATATATATATATATATATATATATATATATATATATATATATATATATATATATATATATATATATATATATATATATATATATATATATATATATATATATATATATATATATATATATATATATATATATATATATATATATATATATATATATATATATATATATATATATATATATATGTAAATATGTATATATATATATATATATATATATATATATATATATATATATATATATATATATATATATATATATATATATATGATGTAATTTGATTATATGATTGTTGATGATTGTTTAATATTTATACGAGGTATTTATATGACGTAGATTGTCACAAGGAACCCTAAATCCCCTAGTAAATAAATCAAAGCTATTCTCGTAGGAATTCTAGCTATTCCAGATCTAAACCAAGTTGTGGATATTTATGATCCCAACCAAATGGTTGATATTCGTAGAAATTTAGATATTAGTTGATTGTGATATTCAATAAGAATTGGCGAGATTAAAACTGATATCGATGTCATGACGATCTTTTCTTATAGAGTGGAGTTTGACAAAACGTTACCACCTAGAAAGATGTCATCTGATTCGTTGTCATCTAATTCTTAAATTGAAATCAAAAGGGTGAATATTGCACTTGAGGCTGTAATTGGAACCATTACCCAAAAGCCTCATGCCACAAGTACCTTTCTGAGAAGTCTAATTGAATGTGTGAGTCATTTCATACTAGTAACTCATTTGATAACTATTTTTGTAAGAAGTCATAGAATTGGAAATTAAGTGTTGTTCATATGAAGCTTTTGTTTCCCTATTAAGGTCTAAGAATAAGAGTAAAAGTATTGGAGAATGAGGTAGGATGTTGCATTGAGTATAAGTTAATTAAAACTTGAATAAAGTAAAAGTTTAAACCGTATGGAATATGAGATTAATAAGAGGAAGTCGTTAAGTTCTGTGATTGAATTATAAGGTTTTAAATGATTGTTTGTTTGTGTTAAGGGTTGTTCCTAGGCCATTTTCCACTAACAAGGATGCCCAGTGTCCAATAAACAAATCGAAGAAATCTTCTTCTGAATTGGGACCGATGGATATTTCGGGACATGTGGAACACCTAATGACTCTTGTAGATTAGTAATCATTGTGGTATCTTTTAAAAATCCTTAACTTAACTGAAATATCAGTTGGTAGGATGAGTTCTTGGAATTGTATGACATAGTGACACGTAATGTGTTACGGTACAATTTTGACTTGTTTGTGATTAATGAAAAGACTACCTTTGATTGCTAAATTCTACATGTATCGATGATATCTATCTTTTCTTGCTTCTTCCAAATGCTCGCATTAGTGATGCAACCATTGAACAAGTACTCATCTTGATTTGAGTTACGTTGTGGATTATTCTTTTCGAGCGCCAGCAAGGTTATGAACCTCATGATTAATAGGCTAAGCTTACTTCCTATCATATTGTAGTTAGTTCTTGGTTAAAAACTTTTCATCACTGTTTTGCAGATCACTCATTGTTTTTATAAGTTAAAACAGTATTCCTTGAGAAAAATTGAATTTTCATCACCATAAGGATTATTCAAAGTGAGATATATAAGTAATCGTTATCGAAATGAAGTTGTTTATGAAACACCTTGGAAAACTTAATTGTTTCCATAACAAAGAACATCTTTGTAAATTTATTTTTGATTGTTATTTAAGAATTAAGCATGAAAATGTTTTTATTATAAACATGATGATAAAATTTTGACGAACTGAGTATTGCATCGTTAATCTTGAAATTGTATATAGTTGCGCGCCTACATACAATTTAGAAGAGACCATGCAAGGCTGATTAGTAGTCACCATAAAATTGTTAATAAACATTACATTTTCTTTGAAGATTGTGAAAAATTAAATTTTATGAGATCTACAAGAAGTGCAAAATAGGGACATAATGTTAGAGACATCTACATATGTGCCTGTGCCATTTATTCTTCTGAGTCGAATTTACTCATCTATGGAAATTGTCTTATTTGACAATTGACAATTCTTTCTTGTCCAATTCTCCCGTAGTGAGATTCTTAGGAAAAGTATCTGATTACCGAGTGTTGATACCCTATTGGATGTATCGACGTTCCTATCATTTCTTTTGATTAGATTTCATTCGAATGACCTGGGTAACGATCTGAGGAGCTTTCGAATGCGTACTCAAATTATGAAAACATGGGATATATTTATATTCATTAAATGTTTTCGTCTGTATCTGATTTGAAATTCTCTCGCGTAGATTATGCGTTGACCTTACTCTTTTAAGGTTAGTTATGTCTCCAGATATCCTTGAATTGTGAAGGATTATGAGTTATTATTAGTCTTTTGAGAAGTTCACATCTTATCAACGGCAATAAAACTGGAAAGTTGATAGTGCCAATAGAATGGATTGATTGATTATGACATGACGACATTGTCTTAAATGATGGGAGCTCGAGTAGAATTCCCCTAAATGATAAGATGTTTATTATCAAAAGTGATATAAATAATTCTTGATGGATGACCATATCCTGCATTTAGACTTGAAATTATACCGTGAATGGTTGTGAATTAGTCATAGATATTATAATCTAGAAAGAACCTAATATAAATTTATTTCTGTTATTTGAAACTTTAGGAAGTATTTGTTGGTGAATTACATAGATTTCCGCCATAAAGGCAAGTTAAATTGGTATTGATTATATTCCTGGTGCTGCACCTATGACATGTGCACTATACATCAGCACCATCAAAATCGAACGTGTTACCATACAACTGAAAGAGTTGTCGGGGAAAGCTTTTATTCTACCAAGCTCGTCATCATGAAGAGCTATGGTGTTATTATTCCTTATATTTGTTGAACTACCGTGAACTAGGTAAATTGATGATCAAAATCTATATCCACTACCCCAGATGATAGATTGTTCGATCATTTACAAGGTTCTAGCGTATGTTCTAAAGATTTGATCCTCGGCATGGTAATCATCAACTTCGCGTCCGCGAAAAACATTATCTATTCCAATCACTACATATGAGAACTTGTAATGAACAATATGAGTTTCATGTGATGTCGTTTAGATTGACTAATACACATGTAGAATTCATAAATTTGGTGAATCACGTGTGTAGGCTGTAATTTGATAAATTCATGCTTGTAATCATTAAGGATCATTTGTTTCTTTATAAGAATAAGAATGAGTTAATAATTATTTGTAGAATGCCCTGAGTCGGCCGAGTAGTGATAATTTGTACCTTGAATATTTAACATGTGATGAAAGACTTAATCCTTTATATTATTTAACTTTGTGATTAATAGAAGATGGAATATATTGACTCTTCAAAAATTGGAACCATTAAGGCTTTGGGTTTTACCAAAAAGAAAATGGAAATATGTTTTGACAAATGTTTTAACAAAGGATTTTTAAGGGATTATTTCCTTATACACACATCATTTAACTAAACTCCTGTTTAGGGGTAAATGTTTGTGTATACCTAAAGACAACCTAAGAGTGATTGAGGAAACCGTTAAACCATGACTTAAAATTTGAAGCGACAATTTTTGCTTTTCAACTAAGAAATTTTTTTACCAAAGAATAAACGAAGGTTTTTCAAACATTTACGAATCTTATTAATTATTTTCGATAAATCAACAAAAATCTTGTTAATTAAATTCAAATTTATTTTGAACATTTTATATAATTGGTCGAACTAAGAAATTTAAAATTTTTACGTTTACGTTTCATAAAAATTTAATAATTATTATTTAATTAATTGTAATAGTTATCGACGCTTTAAACGTCGGATTGAGTGAAACAAATAAAAATAATAGTTGAGACGAAACTAAAACATAGAAGATATGAAGAAAGAAATTTTGAATTAATACGGTCATGTTATATATATTTCATCAGGAGAAAGTGAATGTAGATACTGACACATTATGTAGAAAAGATAAAGAACCAATTAGGACATGTTCCTTAATAATGAAGGTGCAAAATAAATTGCCGAACAATATAAAAATAAACAATGTTTGTAAAAAGGATAATATAGATAATAAAAAGGGGTTCGCGGCTAATGTGAACCATCAAAATTAAGAAGCCGATGGCGTTGAATGTATAACAGGCCACTTGAGGTTGCCTAAAAATGGAGATTTTGGGATATAGTTATGTTGGAATCTTATAACTATAAGTATTCTATTTCTTACATTTATGATTTAATGTATCTTTATCTAAAGAAGTTGTACTAATGGCAAATTATGAAGGCAAACATTGCCTCATACATTTGTAAACGTCTAGCTATTGCAAAGGTCATCATCTGAATTTGATTCGATTTGGGTCATCATCGACAGACTGACCAAATCTGCTAATATCATTCGTGTTAATGATAGATTCTTGATGAAGAAATTGACTCTTTTGTATTTAAAGGAGTTGTGTAAACATGGTGTGCCTGTATCGATCATCTCTATCAAGATCCTCGCTTCACATCGAATTTCTAGAGATTTTCTCAGAAGTCATTGAGAAGGAATCTTGATGAGAGTACTGTGTACCACCCCAATCGAAGGGACGAGGTAAAGTAACGATACAAAATACTATAAGTGCTGTTTTATGTTTGAATGATTGACCTTTGGTAATAAATCGTATAATCTTTTTCCTTTGGAGAGATTATCATTGAAAACTATCGTATTAGGATCGAGATCGAATCTTGTGAGGATATATGTTAGAGCATCTGTAAGCAGGAGTTGGCATGAAGACACCCGACATACAACCATTATGAGTTGGACATGTCTTTTAGGTTTAAGGTTTCCTATAATGGCGAACCTAACCTTACAAAATACTCGACCCGCGAGACGTGAAATGATTGTTGAAATTAGGATCTGATTATTGACTGCCGGTAGTGGGATGGAGGTTATGTGAATATTAGATGTAGATCTTGAAGTGCCAGATGGCTAGCGAAGTTATGCCAAAAATTTTAACCATGGAAAAATGAATTGATGATCTGAAAGATCATGGGATATAAGTCCCCGTTTTATGGGACCATTGAGATCGATGTAAAAGATTGGTTTGAAAGGCATATATGCTGGATCTACCCTAGGACTTCAAGGACTGCGTGAATTATGTTTATTATATCGAACTTGATAAAATGTCTATCAAGTGAAAATCTGATTGTTTCTTAGTAAACTTTAGATCGGCGAAAAGTTGATCTCATCAGAAACCCGTGAACATCATGGATAGAGAAAGTAAGTCAACATTTAGCCTGATCTTATTCCCGTAGTTATGTTTGAAGAAACTCGCATATTGTAATGGATTACACTTATGAGAAAAGATCGGATGTGGTGGAAATACCCACATGGCTTTAACTCTATAAGAAGCGAGTAGTAGGATAAGATGATCTTTGAGGACAAAGATCCTATTTAGGGGTAAATGCTGTGACAATCCGTCAAATTATGGTTTATATTTTATTCGCAAATATTATTTAAAAACATTATTTTAATGTTATATTATGAACTCACTTATTTTTGGGAATAAATTTGGATTTACGTCTTGAAGTAGTATCGACTACGTCTAAACCAGAGGATTCTACGTTACGTGCTTACGTTTACATACACCGTTTTTGTGACAGTCCGACAGTTCAGAAAATAAATTTATCCGTGAATATTATTTTGGGATTTTAAATTTGTGTTGGTTCATAAACTCACAAATTTACGAGAAGAGATTAGGACTTACGTGAATAATTTAACGTCCTTTACGACTAAACCGGAAACCTTAGGATTACGTATTTACGTTTTCGAACTCCGTTTTTGATGAGACAATTTTTATTAGATTCGTTTTGTGTCGTTGATTCATAATTTATAAAAACATTTTTCATAAAACGACCCGAGGGCACGCAAATCGAGGAAACTAGAATCGAGGAGTACCCGTAAATAATTGGGGATGAGACAAAACCACTTTTGCCCCACCCCCACACATGGGACGCATGGGACGGTTTAAAACTAGCTACTTACACCCTTAGGTGTCAAGCTTACAAAGTAAGCAAGACACATGTCTTTCTTAACTTTGCAAGCTAACTACACAACAACAAAACCACTAGCACTAAACCATTTCTCACACTTATCTCATGCAAACCACTCAAAAATCCTCTCACCCTCTCTTACTTCCGTCCCACTCTCACCAAAAACACCATCATTTGATCAATTTTAACCATGAAATCATGTGTTATTCATACATATGATGAAGCCCTTTTGAAGCTCTTTAGATTGGTGGTGATTTTAACATCCAAGGAGAAGATTTGGTGATGCTCAAGGGCTGATTTCTTCATGAAGTTTACAAGTATTGGTGGCCATGAAGATTGGTGTTGATCTATCACAAGTTCTGTAACACCCCCAAATTTATACAACTCAGTTCAGCGGAAGACTAGTTGGTGTTACGGGATAGCACATTACTCACATCATAGACAACGCTTAAAAATCGCGTCGTTAAATAATAAATCATTTCCATTCATAAATATCAAAGTTACATAGGTCCCAAGTCATTACATTTCATACAAAGTTTTACAAAGTATTTGAATGGAAAATATTGTTTAAGTGCGGGCCATGAATTCTTGTCGTCTTCCCGAGAATTACCTTCAAGTACCTGAGATAAAACATGTTAAAAGAAAAGGGTCAGCGATAACGCCGAGTGAATTCATAGAGTTTAATAAATTCCATCAGTATAACTTTGGTATAAAATTTGTACCAAAAATCAATTCGTACAAATCATTGTAATAGGCCGTAAAGTAGCCAAAATCATTTTATACAAATCTTTATCGAAAATCATAATATAGGCATTTGCCTTAAAATCAATATACGATCCAATGTCGTAAAAACATCATACAATACGTCTTATGACGTTGTATAAAATCAAATAAAAACCGTTATATGAATATGGTTATGAAAACCAAAATACAAACATAATATCAATAGTATGACCCTGTATTGCTAGTCAGGCAATACATCGTAAATCGGAGCGTCTATTAGTATTTCGTTAATTCGGATTATTATAAGCCGCATGACATTGTTACCTTACTAAACCAACAACGGGTAGCTAACCCGATACCAATTTTTGCCCATCTAAAGTAGCGTGTCGTCACAAAGGTCACGCTATTGGAAATCTTCTCATACATTAATTCGCTTACCAATCAATGTGGCACGACGGGGATCAACCGTCAAGGCGCGAACTGGGGTGATCGTCCCCAAATAGTACTATTAAATGCATAAGCGTCTACCAACTCCCGGTAGTTCACAATTCATGCTAATGGGACTTTTAGTGACATAACCTAACTTTAATAATCCATTTATTTCATCTATCGGGTCCATTAATCATTTATCGGGTCATACAATCGGGTCATTCAATTATTCGGGTCCAAAATCAATAAACAAACAATCGGGACAAATGGTGTCCAAACTTTTATAAAAACTAACATGTTATCTCCCTCGCGGGTTTATAAAGCATTTATAAAACATTTAAAAGAGTGCGAGGCTATGAACTCACGTTGATGTGGGAAGGCGGGTTGTCGGCAATTCGGACGTACGGTACGTGCTTCAATCACGGAAACCTAAACAAATAATACTTCGTCTTAGACTCATGTCCAATGACTTTATAAAATAACAATTATGTATACATATGATGATTATATACATATGATGATCAAGTGGGTTTACATATTCTCGTTTACTCCTTTTAGGGTTATATGTCGATAACTTTTATATTAGTTTACCAGTTTTACCCGTTTACGTGTCTTAAGTCCAAAGCTTATTATAAGTTATTTAACTTATTTTAATTCATTTTGTACCTATATTATCAGTATGTATACTTTCTAAGTTGGGCCTAAATGGGTTAAGCCCAATAATTTCTTTTTACAAGTTTATATCTTATTTAGTCCAATTATTAGTCCAAGTATTAGTCCAATATGTTTACTTAGCCCGTTAATGTCCGTATGCTCTATAGTTCGGGTTTTATTGGTTTTTACTTGTTATATATGTCTATATATCAGTATATAAGTTTTATAAAGTTTACATTAGACGGGTCCAACCATCTAAGTTTTATTTAACAAAAACGTTAATTTTACGGCAATAGCCGAAAAAGTCGTAAAAATCTAGTTTATAGTTTTATAACTTATAAAACTTAACAAGTTACCATTTTTATAAAATGTCCACTTATTTAGCCTTTTACATACTTATATAAATAAAATCCATAAGTTAGTGGGTTTTACTTTTACATTTTATACATTATAATTTGAGTGCTTATATAATAGTATTATTCTTTAATTTCCAAAAATCTGATTTTTAACTTCATCTTCACCAAAAATGCCATATCTTGAGTTCTACATGGAGATAGAAGCTCAAATTTTTATCACATAAACTACATGATATTTGCTACATTTAACTCTTCTATAGCTACTGTTGAGTCATCTTTAAGTATTTTCTAAAAATCGTCCAAAACAGTAACTTCAGATTTATACCCTAAACTTGTTTTGATCATATCTCACTCATTATTTTGATTCCATTGCATGGCCAACTCTCACATGTGTACAAGACCCATAGCTTACTGTAAATGGGTTCTACTTCATCATATTATCAGTTTACCACTTGGTTCTTTACTGTTTTATACAGCCATGCAAATTAATCAAGATTTTAACCTTGTTTCATATGGTTTTTCACCTTTTTAATCATGTTTATCAACAACAAATCCCCACATAACATTTTTATCATCATATAATCATCATAAATATATACAATAGGAAATAAAATACAAGTTTACATAATCAAAATAATAAGAAGTTGAGGAGGACAATCTTTATACCACCAACTTGATGTAGGTTATGAGTTTGGCATGGTTTTTGATGGAGAAACTTGTGCTTAGCCAACACCATCTTCAAGAACTCCAATATTCATCAACTCCTTGTGGAAAATCAGCCTCATGACACCATGAAAACTCCTCCATGGATGTTATGAGCACCACCAATCAATAGGGTTTCAAAGTGGCTTCAACATATGTGTAAATAACATGGGATTTCATGGTTGAATCAAGATCAAATTGGGGTGTTTTGTGAGAGATATGGGACGGCCAAAATGGCTTAGAGAGAGAGAGTATGTGTTTTACATGGATGAGAAATGAGTTGAGTGGTTTCTAGTTAGATGGTTTTGATGTAACTTAGCTTCAATGTGAAGCAAAAATGGACAAGTGTAACTATAAGGCTTAAAACTTGACACCAAAGTGTTGAGGTGTGGTGTTGTAGCCGTCCCATGTAAGCTAGTGGGGTGGGACAATGTATTTTGTCCCATCTCACTAGTTTACGGGTATTCCTCGATTCTAGTTTCCTCGATTTGCGTGCCCTCGGGTCGTTTTACGAAAAACGTTTTTATAAATTATGAATCAACGTCATAAAACGAATCCAATAAAAATTGTTTCATCAAAAACGGAGTTCGAAAACGTAAATACGTAATCCTAAGGTTTCCGGTTTAGTCGTAAAAGACGTTAAAATAAAATTGTAAGTCCTAATCTCTTCTCGTAAATTTGTGAGTTTATGAACCAACACAAATTTAAAACTCCAAAATAATATTTATGGACAAATTTATTTTCTCAACTGTCGGACTGTCACCAAAGACGGTGTATGTAAACGTAACCACGTAACGTTGAATCCTCCGGTTTAGACGTAGTCGATGCTACTCCAAGACGTAAATCCAAATTTCTTCCCAAAAATATGTGAGTTCATATTGTAAATTGTTTTTAAATAATATTGAGAATAAAATATCAACTGTAAATTGACGGATTGTCACAACATTTACCCCTAAACAGGATCTTTGTCCTCAAAGATCATCTTACTACTCGCTTCTTATGGAGTTAAAGCCATGTGGGTATTTCCTCCACATTCGGTCTTTTCTCACAAGTGCAATTCATTACAATACGCGAGTTTCATCAAACATAACTACAGGAATAAGATCAGGCTTAATGTTGACTTACTTTCTCTATCCATGATGTTCACGGGTTTTTGATGAATGCAACTTTTCGCCGATCTAAGCTCTACTAAGAATAATCAGAATTTCACTTGATAGATATTCCATCAAGTTCGATATACGAAACATCATTCATGCAGTCTTTGAAGTCCTAGGGTAGATCCAGCTTATATGCCTTTCAATCCCAACTTTTACATCATATCAATGGTCCCATACAACGGGGACTTGTATCCCATGATTTGTCAGATCATGAATTCATTTTTCCAAGTTTAAAAATTGTGGCATAACTTCGCTACCCGTTTGGCACTTCAAGATCTACATTTCACATTCACATAACCTCTTGCCCACTACCGGCAGTCAATAATCAGATCCTAATTTCAACAATCATTTCAGATCTCGCGGGTCGGGTATTTTGCAAGGATAGGTTCGCCATCATAGGAAACCTTAAATCTAAAAGACATGTCCAACTCACAATGGGTGTATGTCGGATGTCTTCATCTCAATTCCTGCTTACAGATTCTCTAAGATTTAGATCCTAACAAGATTCGATCTCAATCCTAATACGATAATTATTAATGATAATCTTTCCAAAGGAAAACGATTATATGGTCTATTACCAAAGGTCATTCATTCAAACATAAAACAACACTTATATTACTCTGTATCGTTACTTTACCTCGTCCCTTCGATTTGGGATGGTACATAGTACTCTCATCAAGGTTCGTTCTCAATGATTTCTGAGCAAATCTCTAGAAATCTGATGCGAAGCGAAGATCTTGATATATAGATGATCGATACAGGCACACTATGTTTATATAACTATTTTGCATTTATCATTAACGAGAATGATATTAGCAGATTTGGTCAGTCTGTCGACGATGACCCAAATCGAATCAAATTCAGATGATGACCTTTGCAATAGCTAGACGTTTACTAATGTATGAGGCGATGTCTGCCTTCATAATTGCCATTAGTACAACTACTTCAGACAAAGATACTTTTAGTCATAAATTGACATACATATAATACTTATACTTACAAATTCCAACATAACTATATCTCACAATCTTCCATATTTAGACAATCACATGTGGTCTTTAAAATATTTAACGCCATTGGCTTCTCAATTTTAATGGTTCGCATTAGCCCACCTCTTTTTATTATCTATATTATCTCTTTTTACAATCATCGGCTATATTTTATATCGTTTTGCAATTTATTTTGCACTTTCATTATTAAGGAACATGTCCTAACTGGTTCTTTATCTTTTTCTACATAATGCGTCGGTATCTATATTCACTTCTCATGATGATATAATTATCATGTCCATAATTCACTAAGATATTCTTTCTATATTAGGCGTCAGTAATTACGTTCACCTTTCTTCATATTTTCTAAGTTTCAGTTTCGTCTCATCTATCATTTTTATCCGTTTTACTCAATCCGTCGTCTAAAACGTCGATAATCATTATAATTAATTAAATAATTATTAGTTAATTTTTATGAAGCGTAAAAGTTTTAAATTTCTTAGTTGGACCAATTATATAAAATGTTCAAAATAAATTTGAATTTAATTGACAGGATTTTTGCTGATCTGTCGAAAATAATTAATAAGATTCGTAAACGTTTGAAAAATCTTTGGTTATATTTTGGTCAAAGTTTTCTTAGTTGAAAAGGCAGAAATTATCGTTTCAAATTTCAAGTTATGGTTTAAATGATTTCCTCAATCTTTCTTAAGATGTCCAGAAGTATACACAAACATTTACCCCTAAACAGAAGTTTAGTTAAATGGTTTGTGTATAAGGGAATAATCCCTTAAAATCCTTTGTTAAAACATTTGTCAAAACATATTTCCATTTATTTTTGGTAAAATCAAAAGTCTTAAAAGGGCTCTTAATTTTTGAAGAGTCAATTTATATTCCATTATCCTTTTAATCCTATAGTCAAATCATGTAAAGTATTAAGTCTTTAATCACGTGTTAATTATTCAAGGTTCAGGTTTTCATTGTTTAGCCAATTCAGGGCATTCTTATTAATAATTATTAACTCATCCTTATTCTTATATACAAACAAATAGTCCTTAATGATCACGAGCATGATTTTATCAAATTACAGTCTACACACGTGATTCACCAAATTTATGAATGCTACATGTGTATTAGTCAATCCAAACGTCATCTCATGAAACTTATAATGTCCATTACAAGTTCTAGATGTAGTGATTGGAATACATAATCTTCTTCGCAGATGCGAAGTTGATGATAACCATGCCGTGGATCAAATCTTTAAAACATACGGTAGAACCTTGTAAATGATCGAACAAATCATCCATTTCGAGTTATGAATATCGTTTTCGATTGTCAATTTACTCAGTCACAGTAATCTATAAATATAAGGAATGATAACACCATAGCTCTTCAGGATGACAGGCTTGGTATAATAAAATCTTTCTCCGACAACTTTCTTAGTTGTACGGTAATTCCTTAAATTCAGATGGTGCTGGCGTACAGTGTACAAGCCACAAGTACAGCACCGGAAATATAATCAATACCAATTTCAACTTGCCTTAATGGCAGAAGTCTAGGTAATTCATCAACAAATACTTCCTAAAGTTTCAGATAATCGAAACATCTTTTAATAAAATTCATATTAGGTTTTCTAGATTACAATATCTATAACTAGTTTATAACCATTCATGGTATAATTTCAAGTCAAAATGCAGGATATCGTCATCTACCAAGAATTATTTAGATCACTTTTGATAATCAACATCTTATCGTTTAGGGGAATTCTACTCGAGTTCCCATCAATTAAGACAATGTCGTCATGTCATAAACAATCAATCCATTCCACTGGCACTATCAACTTTCCAGTTTTATTGCTGTCGATAAGATGTGAACTTCTCAAAAGTCTAATAATAACTCATAATCCTTCACAATTTCAGGGATATATGGAGACACAACTACCATTAAAAGAGTAAGGTCAACGCATAATCTATGCGAGAGAATTTCAAATCAGATACAGATGAAAACATCTAGCGAATATGAATATATCCCATGTTTTCATGATTCGAGTACGCATTCGAAAGCTCCTCGGATCGTTACCCAGGTCATTCAAATGAAATCAGATCAAAAGAAATGATAAGAACGTCAATACATCCAGTCGGGTATCAACACTTGGTAATCAGATACTTTTCCTAAGAATCTCACTACGGGAGAATTGGACAAGAATGGATTGTCAATTGTCAAGTAAGACAATTTCCACAGATGAGTAAATTTAACTCAGAAGAATAGATGCTACAGGCACATATGTAGGTGTCCCTAACATTATGTCCTTATTTTTCACTTCTTGCAGATCTCATAAATTTTAATCTTTCACAATCTTCAAAGAAAATGTAGTGTTTATTCATTAGTTTT
This sequence comes from Glebionis coronaria, assembly GCA_025667525.1. NCBI lineage: Eukaryota > Viridiplantae > Streptophyta > Magnoliopsida > Asterales > Asteraceae > Glebionis > Glebionis coronaria. The sequence continues at coordinate 291,595,643 of CM046881.1, read as the reverse complement.
ATGGTGACTACTAATCAGCCTTGCATGGTCCATTCCAAATTGTATGTAGGCGCGCAACTATATACAATTTCAAGATTAACGATGCAATACTCAGTTCGTCAAAATTTTATCATCAAAAACATTTTCATGCTTAATTCTTAAATAAGAATCAAGAATAAATTTACAAAGATTTTCTTTGTTATGAAAACAATTAAGTTTCCAAAGCTTTTCATAAACAACTTCATTTTGATAACAATCACTTATAAATCCCACTATGAATAATCCTTATAGTGATGAAAATTCAATTTTCTCAAAGGATACCGTTTTAACTTTATAAAAACAATGTGTGATCTGCAAAGGAGTGATGAAAGCTTGTTCACCAAGAATTAACTACGATATGATAGGAAATGAGCTTAGCCAATTAATCATGAGGTTCATGACCTTGATGGCACTCAAAAAGAATAATCCACAACGTAACTCGATTCAAGATGAGTACTTGTTCAATGGTTGCATCACTAATGCAAACATTAGGATGAAGCAATAAAAGATAGATAACATCGATACATGTAGGATTTAGCAATCATAGGTAGTCTTTTCATTAATCACAAACAAGTTAAATTGTACCGTAACACATTGTGTGTCACTATGTCATACAATTCCAATATCTCATCCTACCAACTGAAGTCTCAGTTAAGTTAGGGATTATTTGCAAAGATACCTCAATGAATACTAATCTACAAGAGTCATTAGGTGTCCTGCCTGTCCCGGAAGATCCATCGGTCCCAATTCAGAAGAAGATTTCTTCAATTTATTTATTGGACACTGGGCATCCTCATCATTGGACAATGGCCTAGGAACAACCTTTAACACGAACCTACAATCATTTAAATCCTTATAATTCAATCACAAAACTTAACGACTTCTATTAATAATCTCATATTCCATATAGGTTAAGTTTCACTTTATTCAAGTTTCATCAAATTTTATACTCAATTCGATATTCTACCTCATTCTCCAATACTTACAACCTTATTCTTCGGCCTTGTAAAGGCAATACAATCTCAATATGAATTAACACTTAATTTCCAATCCTATTAGCTCTTACAACAATAATTATCAAATGAGTCATTAATATGAAATGACTTGATCATTCAACTAGACTTCTCGGAAAGGTATTAGTGGCATGAGGATTTTGGGTAATGGTTCCAATAACAGCCTCAAGTGCAACATTCACCCTTTCGATTTCAATTTAAGAATTGGATGACAACGAATCAGATGACATCTTTCCAGGTGATAACGTTTTGTCAAACTCCACTCTATAAGGAAAGATCGTCATGACATCGATATCAGATTTAATCTCGCCAATTCTTTTTCAATATCATAATCAACTAATATCTACATTTCTACGAATATCAACCATTTGTTGGGATCATAAATATCCATAACTTGGTTTAGATCTAGGATAGCTAGAATTCCTACGAGAATAGCTTCTATTAATTTACTAGGGGAGTTAGGGTTTCTTGTGACAATCTACGTCGTATAAATACCTCGTATAAAAATCAAAATAATCATCAAACAATCATGTAATAAAATCACATCATATATATATAATCCAAGTTATATATATATTAAAATAACACTTCTCAGTCTTGGCCTTGTCGGTAACTCGGGAATTCTTCGGCACCGTTATAGTCAAAAGATTTTTAGACATTCTTAGAAAAATGTTTATTGTTAAAAGATTTTGAAATGTTTTATTCAAAACCTTAGTTTTAAAAATCTTTCGTTCTCTATAACGAGAGCTCTGGTACCAAACTGTAACACCCCCAAATTTATACAACTCAGTTCAGCGGAAGACTAGTTGGTGTTACGGGATAGCACATTACTCACATCATAGACAACACTTAAAAATCGCGTCGTTAGATAATAAATCATTTCCATTCATAAATATCAAAGTTACATAGGTCCCAAGTCATTACATTTCATACAAAGTTTTACAAAGTATTTGAATGGAAAATATTGTTTAAGTGCGGGCCATGAATTCTTGTCGTCTTCCCGAGAATTACCTTCAAGTACCTGAGATAAAACATGTTAAAAGAAAAGGGTCAGCGATAACGCCGAGTGAATTCATAGAGTTTAATAAATTCCATCAGTATAACTTTGGTATAAAATTTGTACCAAAAATCAATTCGTACAAATCATTGTAATAGGCCGTAAAGTAGCCAAAATCATTTTATACAAATCTTTATCGAAAATCATAATATAGGCATTTGCCTTAAAATCAATATACGATCCAATGTCGTAAAAACATCATACAATACGTCTTATGACGTTGTATAAAATCAAATAAAAACCGTTATATGAATATGGTTATGAAAACCAAAATACAAACATAATATCAATAGTATGACCCTGTATTGCTAGTCAGGCAATACATCGTAAATCGGAGCGTCTATTAGTATTTCGTTAATTCGGATTATTATAAGCCGCATGACATTGTTACCTTACTAAACCAACAACGGGTAGCTAACCCGATACCAATTTTTGCCCATCTAAAGTAGCGTGTCGTCACAAAGGTCACGCTATTGGAAATCTTCTCATACATTAATTCGCTTACCAATCAATGTGGCACGACGGGGATCAACCGTCAAGGCGCGAACTGGGGTGATCGTCCCCAAATAGTACTATTAAATGCATAAGCGTCTACCAACTCCCGGTAGTTCACAATTCATGCTAATGGGACTTTTAGTGACATAACCTAACTTTAATAATCCATTTATTTCATCTATCGGGTCCATTAATCATTTATCGGGTCATACAATCGGGTCATTCAATTATTCGGGTCCAATATCAATAAACAAACAATCGGGACAAATGGTGTCCAAACTTTTATAAAAACTAACATGTTATCTCCCTCGCGGGTTTATAAAGCATTTATAAAACATTTAAAAGAGTGCGAGGCTATGAACTCACGTTGATGTGGGAAGGCGGGTTGTCGGCAATTCGGACGTACGGTACGTGCTTCAATCACGGAAACCTAAACAAATAATACTTCGTCTTAGACTCATGTCCAATGACTTTATAAAATAACAATTATGTATACATATGATAATTATATACATATGATGATCAAGTGGGTTTATATATTCCCGTTTACTCCTTTTAGGGTTATATGTCGATAACTTTTATATTAGTTTACCAGTTTTACCCGTTTGCGTGTCTTAAGTCCAATAAGCTTATTATAAGTTATTTAACTTATTTTAATTCATTTTGTACCTATATTATCAGTATGTATACTTTCTAAGTTGGGCCTAAATGGGTTAAGCCCAATAATTTCTTTTTACAAGTTTATATCTTATTTAGTCCAATTATTAGTCCAAGTATTAGTCCAATATGTTTACTTAGCCCGTTAATGTCCGTATGCCCTATAGTTCGGGTTTTATTGGTTTTTACTTGTTATATATGTCTATATATCAGTATATAAGTTTTATAAAGTTTACATTAGACGGGTCCAACCATCTAAGTTTTATTTAACAAAAACGTTAATTTTACGGCAATAGCTGAAAAAGTCGTAAAAATCTAGTTTATAGTTTTATAACTTATAAAACTTAACAAGTTACCATTTTTATAAAATGTCCACTTATTTAGCCTTTTACATACTTATATAAATAAAATCCATAAGTTAGTGGGTTTTACTTTTACATTTTATACATTATAATTTGAGTGCTTATATAATAGTATTATTCTTTAATTTCCAAAAATCTGATTTTTAACTTCATCTTCACCAAAAATGCCATATCTTGAGTTCTACATGGAGATAGAAGCTCAAATTTTTATCACATAAACTACATGATATTTGCTACATTTAACTCTTCTATAGCTACTGTTGAATCATCCTTTAAGTATTTTCTAAAAATCGTCCAAAACAGTAACTTCAGATTTATACCCTAAACTTGTTTTGATCATATCTCACTCATTATTTTGATTCCATTGCATGGCCAACTCTCACATGTGTACAAGACCCATAGCTTACTGTAAATGGGTTCTACTTCATCATATTATCAGTTTACCACTTGGTTCTTTACTGTTTTATACAGCCATGCAAATTAATCAAGATTTTAACCTTGTTTCATATGGTTTTTCACCTTTTTAATCATGTTTATCAACAACAAATCCCCACATAACATTTTTATCATCATATAATCATCATAAATATATACAATAGGAAATAAAATACAAGTTTACATAATCAAAATAATAAGAAGTTGAGGAGGACAATCTTTATACCACCAACTTGATGTAGGTTATGAGTTTGGCATGGTTTTTGATGGAGAAACTTGTGCTTAGCCAACACCATCTTCAAGAACTCCAATATTCATCAACTCCTTGTGGAAAATCAGCCTCATGACACCATGAAAACTCCTCCATGGATGTTATGAGCACCACCAATCAATAGGGTTTCAAAGTGGCTTCAACATATGTGTAAATAACATGGGATTTCATGGTTGAATCAAGATCAAATTGGGGTGTTTTGTGAGAGATATGGGACGGCCAAAATGGATTAGAGAGAGAGAGTATGTGTTTTGCATGGATGAGAAATGAGTTGAGTGGTTTCTAGTTAGATGGTTTTGATGTAACTTAGCTTCAATGTGAAGCAAAAATGGACAAGTGTAACTATAAGGCTTAAAACTTGACACCAAAGTGTTGAGGTGTGGTGTTGTAGCCGTCCCATGTAAGCTAGTGGGGTGGGACAATATATTTTGTCCCATCTCACTAGTTTACGGGTATTCCTCGATTCTAGTTTCCTCGATTTACGTGCCCTCGGGTCGTTTTACGAAAAACGTTTTTATAAATTATGAATCAACGTCATAAAACGAATCCAATAAAAATTGTTTCATCAAAAACGGAGTTCGAAAACGTAAATACGTAATCCTAAGGTTTCCGGTTTAGTCGTAAAAGACGTTAAAATAAAATTGTAAGTCCTAATCTCTTCTCGTAAATTTGTGAGTTTATGAACCAACACAAATTTAAAACTCCAAAATAATATTTATGGACAAATTTATTTTCTCAACTGTCGGACTGTCACCAAAGACGCTGTATGTAAACGTAACCACGTAACGTTGAATCCTCCGGTTTAGACGTAGTCGATGCTACTCCAAGACGTAAATCCAAATTTCTTCCCAAAAATATGTGAGTTCATATTGTAAATTGTTTTTAAATAATATTGAGAATAAAATATCAACTGTAAATTGACGGATTGTCACAAGTTCTTCCATCAAAATCCAAGCCTTGATGAATACCTACACAATCTTGGTGGTATAAAGATTGTTCTTCCTATCCTCTTGTTATTTTGATTATGTAATCTTGTAATTTCCTTATTTATGTATATGTATATGATGATGAATGATGATTAAAAATATTATGTGGGTATTTGGTGTAGATAGATTTGATAAAAATGGGTAAAAAGATGGAAAAACCACATGTAAAAATGGTTAAATCATGGCTAAATTAGGAGGCTGTATAAAAAAGTGAATACTCTTATGATAAACTGATAAAATGGCTTGTATAAATTAATATACAGTAAGATATGAGTCTTGTAAAAAAGTGAGATATGATCAAAACAAGTTTAGAGTGCAAATCTGATTACACTGTTTTGGACGAATTTTATAAAATACTTAGATGTTGATTCATCAGTAGCTATAAGAAATAAAATGAAGCACATATCATGTAGTTTTTGTGATAAAAATTTGGGGTTCTATCTCTATGTAGAACTCTAGATATGACCATTTTAGTAAACTACATGTTTATGACTGATTTTGTATAAATAATATATAATATAAGCACTCAAAAACTTATATAAAATATATATAAATAAAACTCCACTAGTTGATAATGACTATAATAAAAGATTTATATAAATATTGATACTAAAATGGATTATGTTATATAAAGTATAAATATAAATGTTTTTCCAAGTTATAAAACTATATACTAAGTTTTACGTCTTTTCGGCTAAAACCGAAAGATTAACGTTTTTGTCAAATAAAACTTAGACAGTCGGACCCGACTAATGTAAACTTTTTATAAGTCATATACTGATATATAAGTACTTAATACAAGTAAAAACCATTAAAACCCGAACTATATAACATACGGACATTAACGGGCTAAGTTAGCGTTATTGGACTAATAATAAAACTAAATGGGCTAAACACTTATAAACTTACTCATTGGGATTAACCCACTTGGGCCCAACATGTAAAGTGTAATACTGATAACAAAAGTATAAAATGGATTAATACAAGTTAATGGACTTATAAAAGGCTTATTGGACCTAAAACATGTAAATAGGTAAAACTAGTAAACTAATATAAAAGTTGTCAACACATAAACACTATAATGAATGAGTAAAGATGTATAAACCCACTTGATCATCATATATATAAAATCACCGTATGTATACATAATTGTTATTTTTATAAAGTCATTGGACAAGCGTCTAAGACAAGTATTATTTGTCTAGGTTTCTGTGATTGAAGCACGTACCGTACATCCGAATTGCCGATAACCCGCTTTCCCACATCAACGTGAGTTCATAGTCTCGCACTCTTTTAAATGTTTTTATGAAATATTTTATAAACCCGCGAGGGAGATAACATGTTAGTTTTGATAAAATAGGACACCTTTTGTCCTGATTGTTTGTTTATTGATTTGGACCCGAATGATTGAATGACCCGATGAATGATTATATGACCCGATAGATAAAATGAAATGGATTATTAAAGTTAGGTTATGTCACTAAAAGTCCCATAAGCATGAATTGTGAACTACCGGGATTTGGTAGACGCTTATGCATATAATAGTACTATTTGGGGACGATCACCCTAGTTCACGCCTTGTCGGTTGATCCCCGTCGTGCCACATTGATTGGTAAGCGAATTTATGTATGAGAAGATTTACACAAGCGTGATTATTGTGACGACACGCTAATTTAGATGGGCAAATTGAGTTTCGGGCTAGCTACCCGTTTTTTGGTTTAGTAAGGTAACAATGTCATGCAGCTTATAATAACCCAAATAACGAAATACTGCTATACGCACTAAATTACGATATATTGCCTGACTAGCAATACGGGGTCTTATTATTGATATTATATTCGTGTTTTGGTTTTATATAACCATATTCATATAACGATTTTTATTTAACTATATACAACGTTATAAAACGTATTGTATGATGTTTTTAACGACAATGGTTCGTATAATGATTTTAAAGGCGAAAGCCTATATTATGATTTTGACGAGGATTTGTATAAAATAACTTTGGCTATTTTATGGCCTATTACAATAAATTGTACACAATGATTTTCGGTAATAATTTTTTACCGATGTTATATTGATGGATTTTATTAAACTCTATGAATTCACTCGGCGTTTTCGCTGACCTTTTCTTTTAACATGTTTTATCTCAGGTACTTGAAGGTAATTCTCGGGAAGACGACAAGAATTCATGGCCCGCACTTAAATAATAATTTCCATTTAAATTCTTTGTAAAGCCTGTATGAAATACAATGACTTGGGACCTATGTAAATTTGATATTTATGAATGGAAATGTTTTATTATTAAACGACGCGAATTTTAAGCGTTGTCCATGATGTGAGTAATGTGCTATCCCGTAACACCAACTAGTCTTCCGCTGTATTGAATTGTATAAACTTGGAGGTGTTACAGTTTGGTACCAGATGGGAGAAACATCTACCTTTAGTAGAATTCTCTTATAACAATAGTTATCATGCTAGTATTAAAGAAGCGCCTTTCAAAGTACTTTATGGAAGAAAGTGTCGATCGCCTGTTTGTTGGGCCGACGTTAGAGATGTTCAACTGACAGGACTAGAAATAATACATGAGACTACTGAAAATATTATTCAAATCAGACAGCGATTACAAGTTGCACAAGATAGACAAAGGATTTAGGCTAATACTAGATGTAAACCTTTGGAATTTGAAGTTGGAGATCGTGTTATGTTTAAAGTTTCGCTTTGTCAAGGAGTTATTCGATTCGGAAAGAAAAAGAAACTGAATCGAAGGTAAATGGGACCATTCAAAATAACCAAAACAATTGGCCCTGTGGCATATAAACTAGAGCTACCCGAAGAGCTTAGTAATGTTCACAATAGTTTTCATGTTTCGAATCTGAAGACATGCGTATCTGATGAATCTCTAATAATACCGATGAAAGAACTTCAACTCGATGATAAGTTAAATTTTGTAGAAGAGCATGTGGAAATTATGGATAGAGAAGTGAAACGCTTGAAAAAGAGTCGTATCCCAACATTCAAGGTACGATGGAACTCGAAGAGACGACCTGAGTATACTTGGGAACGTGAAGATCAAATTCGAGCTAAATATCCACATCTATTTTCTTCTTTTAACCCTAGTTCTAGCTAAATATTGTGACGAGATTTAAAATAAGGGGAAAAGACAATAACATCTAGTAATTTTGACTAATGTAATATCTATGTTTATAAATAAAGAGGTGATTTTACTAAGAAATTTTTGCATTTTAGTATGGTATATGACAGAATTGTTGAATATATGGATTCTTACTATCTCAATTATCACTTCCACATATACCTATATGTTGTATACACTATGTATATATCAAGTCTGAGTGCTAAAAGTAACTATATCTATAAACAATGAATAAGAACAATTCAAATACAACAAGAATACCCTAAATAGCTATTGAAACCCTAGAAATCCATTGTAAACTAATGTTTCAAGCAATGTAACTACATAATATCTATGTATAATTATCAAATACATTATACTAATTATAATCTACCATATAAAGGAAAGGTAAACAATTACAAACACTAATATTCACAAATCTCAAGCTAATTACAAGAAAATGACCTACAACCAAGATTAGCATATAAAATCCATTTTACAATGAATTAAAGTCTAATATTTTGAAAAGTATCATAATACGTTATTACATTTATCGTAAAACAAGTTACAAATTATTAAAGCATAAAGTACCAGTTTTCAAAGCATATGACCTTAAGCTTACTTAATTAACCCTAGAATATGATGAACCTATATAAACCCTTAAACTAAGAATGTAGAACCCATAGAAGTCATAAACATATCATATAAGACTTAGAATAATTTTTCATGATGATATAAACAATAATTACCCAAGATAGAAAGTCATTAGGCTTAATGATATAGAAACCCTTATATTATGAAATCTACATGGAATCATTACCTAGTCGTTTAGGACAAATATACAATCACTTATAGGACTTTATTAAGGTTATAAGATTATTTTAAGACAATGTAAAAGTATCTTAATTCATAAGGTACAATATTTCAATGCATGACTTGTAAATTAGGTCAAAATATGTATTTTCACTCTTTAGATATGTTTATTTAAACTAAACCATCAAACCAAGTGTAAGAACTCATAGGACACTTAAACCATAATTTATAGGACCTAAATTAAGTTTAAATTAGTATCTATGAGAAGGATATTTACTTTTACTAAGTTTTAAACCTAGATCATTAGGAAACCCTAATCTACATAAGTATACTTCCCATTTGCACATGAAACCTTTGTTAAACTTCAAACCAAGGACCCAAGTCTCTTAAATAGAGTGTATAAACCATAATTAAGCCTTAATAATTCATTAATCACTGTCTTAAGTCCCTAATCACCAAAATCACAAACCATAAGTTACAAGCCCTAGAAATTAGACCCGGTTTAGTATTTTCCCTCCAAAAATGATTTTAAACACTTTCCCTCCTATTACAAGTTCAAAAACTAGATATTTACATGTTTTAGGATATTTTAGAAGTAGTGACAAGTAGTTGCATCACCTACTAGGGTGCTACACATCACCAGTCTTATCAACATTTTGTCGTGACCTCTTATGAACCACAAGTGAAGATTGGAATAAAGCTAGGGGCTATAAACATCTGTAGAGATTCACTAGATATCCTTTGTCATTTTTTTATCTATCTTACAAGTTTAGGAGCTTAGCTTGGAGCCTAAGTATTGCAAATAGTATAAATAGAGTTGAATACACAACATGAAGACTTGCACCCGGTTTTCCTTAAACCTCCTACCCATTCTTCATATTCACTTATATAAACGTCCTATGACATCCCAAAAGACCAGAAACCAGGTCTAGAAGGAAGCCATTGAAGGTTTTGAAGCTTTGATAGCAAGTAGTGTTCATAGGAAGCCATAAGGAGCCATTTTGGAACTACCTAGGTAATTTCTATGTTAAGCAAGCTTTGATCATGTTATAATGAATTATAAGACTAGTTATAATGCCAAAAGTATTTTAAAAAGATAATCCAAAAAGAACTAAGTAATTTCATCAATTTAAATGAAAGTTATAAGCTAAAGATGTCTTAAAACCCTAGTTTTGTATTTTTACATGAAATAATGACTTAAAATCCATTTCAAGAGCTATAATTCTAGTGAAATGTTTCTATTATGATTATAAATGTGTTTTGAAACTTTGTTTTAAAATCCTAGTTAATTTGGTACATTTTTGAAGAAGTTATATGATTTGTACAAGTATAGGGACCAAAACTGTCATTTTTGAAACTGTTTCACATTTTGGTACAAAAGTGTCATTTTGTGAAAGTAAAATCTATAAGAATAAATTCTGGAAACTTTGAGACCCTAAGGTTAAATATTGAGGGATCAAATTGTAATTGATGAAACTATATACTTAAAGGGTTAAAAGTGTAATTATGCCAAAATATAACTATAAGGACAATTTGTGCCAATACTGAAACTAAAGACATAAAATGTAATAATATACTATGTGTCATGTTAGTTGGGAACTTTATACAAAGATGTTCCATCTCGATATTACGTTCTGACTGAGTGTTGGGTTTACGATTTAAAGTGCCCTCGCTCCTCAAACGTTTATAGAATGGCTTCTGAGTATAATGGCCCGAACAATGATACAATAATAAAGAAATAATGAACCAAAGAATAAATATATGAAATAAGAAAAGATTAAACTCAGAGATTATGACTAGATATATATATACATATTGTGTGTCAACTCAGATATTGTGAGGAGGTTGTGATTGGTTATAGCTAAATAATTCAAGACTCTTTAGGATAAGGTGAGTTCATAGCCTCACTTTTAAAAGCTTTATAAATGATTTGAAAAACCGTGAGGGGGATATATGATAAAACTATAATACACCTATTTTTGTATGCTGCCTATATGATTATTGACACTACGTTTACTTATTGCCGTTAAAGTCCCATTTTAATTATAGACCGCTAATCATGTAATGAACGCTAATATTGTAAATAGTACTATTGGAGACTGACATCTCCTGTAATACCACACTTTGACAAGTGGACCGTTACATGATAATTATGGCGTGTCATCAAAGCATGCAAGGTAATGTCCTATAACATAAATGGCCATTAAGAGAAAACCAGAATCAAAGATCGTTTCCCATACATAAGTCCAAAACATAAATAAAGTAAATGGAATAGGAAGGACAAAACAAATGGAATATGAAGCAAAAGGAGAATAAGTCTAGGGAAGCTTCTATCATATGCACGTCACCTAAAAGCTCTAGTCTGTCCTTGGGTACCTGCTGTTTGGGACATGGAAAGGAAAATATACGGTTGTGCAATACGCTCAGTGAACGGATATATAACATAGGTATGAATGGCATAAACATGAGAAATGTATGAAATGAAAATATAACAAATGAAAGTGAAAAGGAATAATGAAGTCCTGGAAAACCTGGTTTAAACTTATAAGACTAGTTTTATATATCTGAAAAGACTTATGTTTAGTTTATTCTGAAAACTGTATTTTAAATATGCCCGGAGCCCATATATGTCATGTTATATCAACGTGCATGAATACATAGAGGGGTGACCTCATCATGGAATTAGAGGGGTTTCCATTAATTATCATAGTATGAGTGGAGGGATCAGCTCCTGTAACGGATGCCAGGCACACAACGTAGTTACCATGAAATCTCACTAACTTGTACTAGGATGAACCCATTGGCCCCACATGATAATAATAAAAAAGGCCAAAATACTATAAAGGGACGCTGTGAGAAATCACTCTCACCACAGAAGATTCATAACACCGGTGCCTCCATTGCTATGGTTATGTAACCCCCATAACTAGGGGAAACTAGCATGCATGTATATAGCCCAGGCAATCTAAAATAAAACATAGCATATACTGAAAGTGTTTAAGACACGTAAACTACTGGGAAAATAGATGGCTACAAATGAGGAATCCTAATATAGGAAGAAGTGTCCTTACTGAAGGATGGAATATCCGTACCTTATGTCCAGTAATTAAGGATGAAAAACAAAAGTGGAAGATCACTCCGACTTCACGATAGCTACATAATAAAAGGGACGTGTATGAGTTGTCTGATGAACTTATACTTAACTGATTGTTAGTTTACTCGGTGTGTTCTTAACTTGTTTTACCTGTTCTTTATCTGTTTTTAAGTGTTCTTACCCACATTACTGATTCATGTTAAATCATGTGTTTCCTTAATGTTTCATGTATTCTGATTAGTGTATTTCATGTTCTTATGTGTTAATATACTTGTTATATTATAATGAGTAGCTTCCTAAAAATAGCAGGTTTCAAAAAATAGTAAGTTTCCAAAAATAGAAAGTTTCCAAAATTAGTAAGTTTCCAAAAATAGAAAGTTTCCATAATTAGAAATAGACCTCGTTAACAAGTATAAAATATAATCTATAGTGTTAATAAGCATAAATTATATAATTCATGATCATATAATAAAGTTTAGGCTAAAATGATTATTAATTAATAATGAAGACATGGTTAATTAATTATTAAATGTGACATGGTTAATTGAATAAAACTTTACCTTATCCTATTAATTAAATTAAAGCATGGTTTTTAATTTAATTATGCCAAATAACTACTTAGGTTAAAACATGGGTTTTTAAGTTTAATAACTTAACCTAATTCATTTTTTAATTAATTAATTACTAGTTCATGTAAATTAAATTAATTAATTAATTAACAAAATAATGGGCTAAACTAAAATGTACCCGAGCCCCAAACCCGAGACAAAGCCAAACACCCATAATCCAACACCTCAGCCGGCGGTTGGGTGTTCTTAGCCGGTTGCCAAGGCTTGGCCTTGCCATCAGTTGCCACAGATAGTGTAGGGCTTCCCCCTGGCTAGCCAGGGTTGCCCCTGTCGTGACATATGTACCCACCGAGAGTCTAATGACTCTCGATTCCCACTATTTTGTTAGCCCTATATTTTTTATAGTCGAACAAGAATGTAATAGGTCATCTTAGTCGTTAACGGTCTTGTATTGTAATAGGTTAGTCAGGTTAACCGGGCTTGGACCTTAAGCTAATATTGTCTAAGGTAGGGGCTTTATGCCCAAGATATGCCAAGCCTGGCCTATGGAAAGAAGCCCATGAGCCCACCAAGCTCATGGGTATATAAACCCTCTTCCGTGTGTGGAAGAGGGTGTTGGTTTATTTACTTTCTTTCTCTAGTAAAGTTAAACCTTCCACCATCTATCTACTTTCTCTCTCTAACTTTTTCTCTTTCTCTATCTAAATCTTGTGTTATGGATTGAATTAGGATTAACATTTGGTATCAAGATCCTATTGTCGATAGGTGATTGAAGTTTTATGTTTTTTATAGAGATTTCGTGAGTTATTGAGCTAAATATCCAAGATTCAAATTTTTTTTCGTGTTTTTGTTGTTTTCAAGTGATCCATATATCTCCTACATAGTTGTGGTAGGGATTTGGGTGCTTTGTATAGGTCAAAATCACAAAAATCTAAGCAAAAAATCAAATTTTTCTTCAAACTTTTCGAAACAATATCTTCATTGCGAAATCAATCCATCGCAATACTCTAGGGTTATAACATTACAAAGAGTTGAAAAAAACCGCGGTATTACGACGTAATACATCTTCTGATATTGCGAAGTTACAAAGGTTTAGTATTGCGAAGATTGATTATATCACGTATTACGAAGACTGTTTCAGACATTGCGAAGATTGTTTTTACACTTTGCGATGACTTAGAATTTGAGACATTGCGAAGATTGAATTTACATATTACGAAGACTTGGAATTTTAAACATTGCGAATTTTGTTTTGAACATTGCGAAGATTAGCAGCTTTTAGGTTATTGCAAAATCTTTAAAAATATTCCAAATTTTCAAAAAACGTGATTTAGAAAATTTCGTTCGTTCAACTTTTTGGTCTTGGATTTCATCAATCTTTTCGGAAAGATCAACTATAGTGTATTCATTTTTAAGGACAAGTGTTTTGAATAATCACAATAGTAACAAAGTGAACCGGATACAAGGGTCTCCTCCATAAGCTCCAATGCATGCGATGAGATAGAGCAACCCTACAAACAATATGAATACAAAAGGAAGGTCTCCCCCTACACTTATCCCCAACTCTATACCCTTATTTATATCCTACCACACTCTAAGTTTAAAAACTCTAAACCTAGTTATTCAAGCTTGATTTATGGAGTCTCTAGCTCGACTCTTCCCATAATGAATGAACTCATGGGGAAAATGGTGATCTCTTGGACCATTTCCATGGAAATGTCCTCCCCAAAGTAATGCTTAACACGGTGATCGTTCACTTTGAGATTTGGGACATTTGGTTGTGACAACTCAATAGTCCCATATGGAAATACTTGAGCAATAGTGAATGGACCAGACCATCTTGACTTAAGCTTGCCCGCAAAGAGTTTCAACCTTGAGTTAAAGAAGAGAACTGTCTCTCCAACTTTGAACTCACGGTTCTTGATCATAGCATCATACAATTTCTTAGTCTTTTCCTTGTAAAGAAACGAGTTCTCATAAGCATTGACTCTCAATTCATCTATCTCATTGAGTTCGTCTTTTCTATGTGAACCGGCTTGGTTTAAATCAAAGTTTGCCCATTTGAGAGCCCATGAAGCCTTATGCTCTAACTCGAATGGGAGGTGGCATGCTTTTCCATAGACAAGCCTATATGGAGTACAACCAATTGGTGTCTTAAAAGCTGTCCTAAAAGCCCACAAAGCATCATCAAGCTTATCCGACTAAGAAGCTCGATGCTCTCCCACCGTTCTATCTAAAATCCTCTTTTAACCACGATTTATGACCTTGGTTTGCCCATTGGTTTGAGGGTGATACGCGGTAGAAAGTCTATGGTTAACACCATACTTCTTCATGACTCTTGTAAATTGATCATTACAAAAATGAGTCCCACAATCACTTATGATAGACCGAGGTACACCAAATCTAGCAAATAATTGCTTCAAGAATTTCACTACAACTCGAGCATCATTAGTAGGCAAGGCTTTGGCCTCAACCCACTTTGAAACATAGTCCAAGGCTACGAGTATGTACGTATTTCCTTATGATGATGGAAAAGGTCCCATGAAATCTATACCCCATACATCAAAAATCTCACACTCTTGTATAAAATTTTGTGGCATCTCATCTCGTTGATTAATCTTTCCTTGTCTTTGACATACATCACAAAACTTCACCATCTCTTGGGTATCTTTATATATGGAAGGCCAATAGAAATCCAAATAAAAGATTTTCTTGGCGGTGTAGTTGGGCCCAAAATGGCCTCCCCTAGGTCCCTTATGTCAAGGTTCTTAGATTTTAAATGCTTTGGGCCCATCTACACACCGTCTAATGATTTGGTCCGCACATTGCCTAAAGAGGTAACGGTCATCCAAAAAGTAGTATTTTACTTCCTTAAGAAACTTTTTCTTTTGTTGTAAAGTGAGACCCTCTATTAGCACATTCCCCACAAGATAGTTTGCAATATCTGCAAAGGGGTGGCATCCTCTTGTGAAGAGATAGACATGAGCTCCTCTAATGGAAAGGATTCATTAATTTCCTTATGTGGCAATTAACCTTGAAAAGGATACTCAAGTCTACTCAAGTCATCCACTGCTAAATTCTCGGCTCGTCGTATCTCAATGGAGAACTCTTGTAGCAATAAAACCCATCTCAAAAGTCTAGGCTTATCATCTTGCTTTGTCATGAGGTACTTGAGAGCGGAATGATCCGTATACACTATGGTCTTCGAAAGCACAAGATAGGGTCTAAATTTCTCAAAGGCATAGACTATAGCAAGTAACTCTTTTTCAGTGGTGGTATAATGAAGTTGAGCACCCGTCATTATCTTACTCGCATAGTGTATAGGTTGAAAATGCTTATTAACCCTTTTTTCTAACACGGCCCCCATGGCATAATCACTAGCTTCACACATGAGCTCAAAAGGCAAATACCAATTTGGAGAAACCAAAACGGGAGACTTAGTCAAATTTTCCTTAAGAATCTCAAAAGAGTCTAAACACTCTTGCGTGAAAATGAAAGGAGCCTCTTTTTCCAAGAGGTTGGTCATCGGTCTTGCAATCTTAGGAAAATCTTTGTTAAAAAGTCTATAGAATCCCGCATGACCCAAAAAACTCCTAACTCCTATCATCGTGGTAGGTGGGGGAAGTTTGGCAATAACATCAATTTTAGCTCGATCCACTTCTAAACCCTTATTGGATATCTTATGTCCCGAGACTATCCCCTCTTTGACCATGAAATGACACTTCTACCAATTAAGAACAAGACGTGTTTCTTCACACCTGTTAAGCATACGCTCTAAATGGGAGAGACAAGAAGTGAATGAATCTCTAAAGACCGAGAAATCATCCATGAAGACTTCATGAAAGATTGCCATCATACACCTTTGGAATGTCCACGGTGCATTGCACAAGCCAAAAGGCATTCTCTTGTAAGCAAATGTACCACACGGAAAAGTGAATGTGGTCTTTTCTTGATCCTTTGGATCAATGTGTATTTAGAAATAACCCGAGAATCCATCTAGAAAGCAATAGTACTCATTTCCCGCTAAGCGTTCAAGCATTTGGTCCATAAAAGGCAATGGGAAATGATCTTTCCTAGTAGCATCATTGAGCTTCCTATAATCGATACAAACTCTCCAACCCGTGACAAGTCTAGTAGGTATAAACTCATTGTTCTCATTAGGCACTACGGTGATTCCACCCTTCTTAGGAACACAATGTACCAGGATAACCCATGGAGAGTCGGAAATGGGATAAATCATACCCGCATCAAGGAGTTTGATAACTTCCTTTTAATGACCTCATGGATTTTAGGGTTAATCCTTCTTTAGCTTTGAATGGCGGGTTTGTAATCATCCTCCATAAGTATTTTATGTGTACAAAAATTTGGATCAATTCCCCTTATGTCGGATATTTCCATGTTATGGCTTGCTTATGTTTCTTAAGCACCTCTATATGTTTTTTCTTCTCATCATCTTTCAAGTCTTTTGCTATGATCACGGATAATTGGTCTTTTCCCTCTAAGAAAGCATATTGAAGGTGTGATGGAAGATCCTTAAGTTCAAGGGAAGGTGGGCTCTCAATGGAAGGTTTCACTATGGATGGATCATCAATGGTAACTTCTTGTGGAATAGGTTAAGGAATGGGCTCCTCATTGAGCAACTTTTGGATAGTGAGAATATCTTATTCCCTATTGATGGGAGAATCATCATTCCCAAGGAAGTTGGACTCAATTTCCTCCAAGAGGAAATCACTCTCTCCAAATGGTGTTAAGGAGGGAGCAATTGAGGCAACGGTCTCTACATGAAGCATGTTCTCACTATCATTCTTACAAGCTTCATGAAAATGCTCATCACACAACTCATCAAGAACATCCACTATGTTAATTGTTTCACAACTTTGAGATGTCTTAGTAACTTTCCCTAGCTTAAATACCATTTTCTCATCCGAAACTCTCGTAATTAGTTCTCCTTCCGCCACGTCTATAAGAGTACGACCCGTCCTCAAAAATGGTCTACCAAAAATAAGAGGAACTCTCGGGTCCATATCATAATCAACCACTACAAAATCCGCAGGAAAGTTAAATTTATCAACCCCTACGAACACATCCTCCGCTATACCTACCGGATAAGCTATGGTACGGTTTGCTAACTCAAGGGTCATCCTAGCAGGAGTGAGCTCAGGAAGATAGAGTTTTTGCCAAACCGATAAAGGCATGAGATTAATGCTTGCCCTAAGATCCGCTAGTGCCATGCAATTTTCCACCCCTGGAAAATTACAAGGGATCAAAAACCGCCACGGATCTCCAAGTTTTGTAGGTAATGTTTTGAGCAACACGGCGGAGTAATTATCATTAAGTGATGTGTTAGGTAAATCCACCGACTTTTCCTTGTTTGAGAGGAGATCTTTGAACATTTTAACAAACTTTGGCATATATGCATGACCTTCCGCAAAGGAGATGTTTATGTTTAGTTGCTTGAACATTCTTAAAAAGTTTAACACTTGAATATCATCCTTTTTTTAAGTTCTCCTTTCTCAATCTTGATGGATATGGTAGGCTTGGTTTTGGTGTAGGTTGAGTAGTTGTTGTTGTTGAAGGGTTCTCTTTGTTGGTTTCTTCATTGGTAGGTGTGGATGGTAAAAGAGTAGTGGGTGTAGGATGAGAAGGTGTAGGTGTTGAAGTTGTAGAGCTTGAAGGTGTTGTGTTTGATGTTGAAGGCTTATCACAAGATGGAACCATATTAGGCTTAACCAAAGGAGGTGTAGGAGGTGAAGGATCATTAGTTGTCTTTCCATTTCTTGTTGTTATAGCAATGACATTAGCCCTTTGATTTGTTTGTGTGTTTGAACGTAGATCCACTTGTGGTCTTTGATTAAGCATCATCATAATCCTCTTTTTAGTCTCCTCATTCATGGCTCTCATTTGATCTTGTGTTCTCTTTTCACTTTCACGGATTCTTCTTTCATTTTCTTGGTTCATCTTTTGAAGTAGCTCAAAGGTATCATTTTGCCCATATCCTTGATTGTAACCTTGATGGTATCCTTGATTTTTAAAGGGTGGAGGTGGTTGGTTAAATCCTTGATTGTTTGTATGAAAGTTATTTCCTTGGTTTTAAAAGTTGTTGGGTGTTCTATAGTTGTTTCCTTGGTAGTTTGGCTTAGGCCCTTGATTTCTTTGTAGAATTGAGGAGGGTTGGTTTGATTTTGGGTGGGTGGATGGGGTGGAAAGCCAGGTGGAGCAAGTTAGTTATTTGACTTGTAAGAGAGATTGTTTGGGTTGATGTTAGGTTTGAAGTGCTCTCTATGTTCATCTTGATAAGCATAACATTCACCTTGGTAATTTTGAACCTTATCACATTGTAAGTAAGAATGAGGACCTCCACAAGTCTTACATGATATAGCAATGGCATTCACATTATTGGAAGAGTTATTCAAGGAAAGGTTCTTAATGTCTTGAGCTATCTCTTGATTTGTCTTATCTTTCTTTTCCATTTGTTGAAGTATCTCAATGTGACTCTTAAGGAATATATTATCAATGGATGTTTGAGAACTATCTTCCCAACATGAACTCAATTTGGTTATTTGTTTGCACCATGGATTTAGTCTCATTAATGTCCAATGCCTCTTGTATGGATTTGGAAAGAATGTTCCCACCCGCGGAGGAGTTTAGGAAATCTTGATGATGTGGTCTTAAATCATTGTAGAAGGTATTGATTTGGTGAACTTCATTGAATCCATGATTGGTGCGTTTTCTCAATAACTCCTTGTACTCTTCTCAAGTATAACTAAAGGTTTGGTTAGGCTTTTGTTGAAATCCAATAATTAGGTTTCTCAAAGTCGTGGTCTTAGATGGAGGAAAGAACCTATTCAAAAACGTCTTGGTAAAGTCATCCCAAATGGTAATGCTCTTAGGTGTAAGTCTATCTAGCTAATACCTAGCACTTCCCTCTAGGGAGAATTGGACCAAGATCAACTTAATGGCATCATGGGGAACTCCATTGTACTTAATGGTATTTCAAATGGATAGAAACTTCTTAATATGATCATGTGGATCATCATTAGGTCTCCCGAAAAATGGTGTGTTAGAAACCAAGGTAATCATGGATGTCTTAAGCTCAAAGGTGTTTGCGGGTATCTCGTGTATAACAATAGCATCGGCATATCCTTGCACATTTGATTGGAGGTGCTCCATCAAAGGTCTAGTGTCAACGGCGGCCATGGCTTCCTGTGTGGTGATCAAAGCACGATTCTCGGGATTGGCTTGATGGACGGTGTTGTTCTTGCTCTTTCTCTTTTTCTTTCTTTTGGGAGGAAGGTGTTGTACACCACAAGGTATTTGTGCACGCCCTCAGGTGAGCATGCAACTCAAATCAAGGAGTGAGAGAGAAGCTCTCGTTCGACTTTGGAAAAGAAGGGATTATTCTTTTCGAGGTTCAATAAGTAATATCAACAAGAAAGTAATGTATATGTAAGTAATACTTGGGTGCAAGACCCCCAATCAAGCTTTCCTTCTTAGAATACTCACTAGTGAACGGGGGGTTAGGTGGCGCGAAGCACTTAAGTACCTATTAATCCTTAGACGCCATTTTATAGCACGTCGCCTTTCTAGTCACTTTGTAGTTTGTATTATTTGAATTCTTTCCTGTTGGAAGTATTTATCTATTCTTGCTTTAGTTAAATTTGATCGATACACGCGTCAAGGACCGGATCGCTCCTGAACACGGTGTATTGCAAAAGCAATACTTATGGAAGTATGTGTATTGAGTGTTCGTATACGTATACGTATCTACATATAATAATATATCAAAAATATTTTTGTATTTATTGGGTTTTTTAAGAAAAATACTATATGTACGTAAAAGCGATGAAAACCGATATAATATATATATATTTGGGTGTAATATTTTAGCAAAAAGATTACTTTTTGGATTTTTTTTATTTTTTTGGTTCAATTCTTTAGGAAAAGAATTGTTTTTGTTATTTTTTAGTTTTTTATATTTTTATATTTTTTATATTTTTTTATCTTTTGGATTTATGATACGTAAAAATAACGTCCACTCGGGGAACGAATCCCAAAATCCAATCAATACCGTCAATCAATAGTCTCTCGTAATGTCATGAACCGGCAGCGGCGCCATTTAGTATTGAGTATTTGCAAGTTCGTTTTTCTCAACTCAAGACAAACTGAAAGGCCCACTAATATCAAGCTTATATTGTTTTTGGTTGTTAAAAAGTTATTTGGATTCTAGGTCTAATTCAAACGAACACGTAAAAAGAGAAAATATTATAGCTCTGTTTAACCGTAAAACAAAGTGCAATTACCACAAGATATTCACAAAGTACAAGTATTCAATGCATGAAATGTAAAAGTACTTGTAATATAAAGAAATTTAAAATATAGGGACTAGAAATGCAAATTCAGAAAATAAAAGGACCAATTATGAAAATTGTAACAAACCAATCAAACAAACCAACAAATTTCCAAACTAACTAACAAAATTGCAACAACCAAATTTCAGGGACCAAGTAATGCAAACCGTAGAAAAATTAAACTTTCAAAGATGATTACAAAGTCTATGAAAAACAAAGGACCAAAATGTAATTAGAAGTGTAGCTTTTCCAAAAACGTGTACTAGCACAAGAATAAGCTCGTTTGAGCTTATTATCCAACCAAAATGAATCTAGTTTTCTCCAAAATGTTTAAAATTGAAAATAAGCTAGGCCGGTAAAGGATTTTGGCTAAAATGTAGTAAATCTCAAAGTAGCTTATTCCAATAAGCTCACAATAAGATAAAATCGAATCCAGACATCGACTAGTTGATTTTTTTGTCAAAACTGATTAATCAAGTCACAAAAAGCTTTGAATGTCTTTTAGTTTTGAAAATCATCAACATAATAAGCTGGAATTCAAAATAAGCCAAAAGTGCCTATTTGACCAAGTGTGACCAAAATTCTCAAAAAACTGAAACTTTCAGGAACTACTCAAGACATGTTTGCCAATTGATTTGTGAAAGAAAATGGGTTGATTAATGAAGTAGATTGTGAGAACTGAACAAACAGAATGCTTATTATCACAGAGAATGCAATTTGCTCTAAGGATTATTATTTAGCTGAAAACACACTCAAAAGTTAATATTGTAGAATTTCCTTGTAAACACTGAAAGTTTGGATGTTAAGCTACAAGTAGAAACATGTTTCAGCTAAAAACATCAAGAAACAAAGTAATGACATGGAATCAAAAATGGCAAGTTTTGACTGAAATCCTTTTTCAAAACTTGACCCAAACTTTTTCAAGGTCAATTGCCTGTTTGACCAACTACTTTACCAAAGAACTTTCCCAAAAGTGTTACTCTAACTGATTGAGTGTCATTGAGCTATAAAGAACAAGTTTAACAAACTGAATGACCAAAATGATCTAAAACCAAACACTACTTTAAAATCTGATTATGAACTTTTTCAAATGATTTTTAAGCAATTGTTTATGATAGCTAGTATGACTTATCAAAACTTGTTTAGTGTATGAAATGAACTAGTTTAATAGCAAAATCCAACTAGTTTACTGGTTAAACCACAAAATGAGTAGCTAATGAACTAAGACTGATGAAATACCAAATTTTAAGAAGTAGAACTGAATGAAAAGCTGTCAAACTACAAGCAAGCTATCAAATCAAAAACTAATCACAATCTCAGTTCAACAATTAAGAGTTATAATAGGAATTGAGCATACATAGACTATTAAGGGGAATTTTAAAGAAGAACCGAGTTATTTTTAGCTATAGGCCATCACTGATGGAGTAGAGGAGCGTTGAGCTCTCTAAGGAAAACTAAACCACCATGAATCAACCACTAAACACCATCATTACATCATCATCTGCTAGTAATCAAGACCCCTGCTACAAACTGCTGAAATGGCTATGAAGTGGACTGTAAATCAATTCTGAACCTAGCTACAAGTCTTCAAAACACCAATCAAGTTTCATTGATCATGAATGATCAAAAGAACAACATAGTAACAATAGGATTATGATAATGTATGTAAAAGAATGAGATTTTACTGAAAGTGAAGGTTGAATTTCATTAATGGAAGTAAAATCTGTCACAAGACGGTTACAACTAACTAACTACCTCTTAAGTGTTTCTCAGTCACTTAAGAGGAGTTCTAACTGAATGCTAAGTGAATTGAGAGATAATTCTACAAGTGTGTGAAAAAACATACACTAACTACATACATGAAATGAAAGCTTGACTGGGTATTTATTGAGGTTGGGATCTTTTGAGTTGGAGTCTGGTGACGTGTTGCAACCAATAGATTCCTTCGACGTGGCTTGATCTTGTCAATTGTTCATAGTCGTTGAAAAGCTGCAATTGGGGGTTTTTGATTGAGTTAGTTTCAGGCTAATTGGATGCTTTGGTGGTGTTCCTCTCTTCGAAATAAACAATTTTCATGTTGACATCTTTCTCTGAAATGCAATGTAGCTTAATCTCGATCCTGGGTTCTTTTGAGTTTGAAAGTGCAACGTGACATTGTTTTATTGGCGGAGAAGAAGTGTTGCGGATCATATCTGAAATACTGAAATATGATTGGTTGGTGGAGTGTGAGTGCGTATTACTGTGGAGATTGTGTATTAAATGGAAAGACGTTAGTAGTGGGGTGATGTGGCAATCTTTGTCACACAAATACTTGCACTTCATTGGTCCATTCCATTTTCACTCGGATTAAGCCCAAACTTAGCTAGATTTTGTCTTTAGTCCTTGTAGTTAGTAGGTTGCACAATTGAGCTCCAAGCTTCATTTCTTTGACATATTCGGTCCTTCAAACTTGAATCTTGTTCATTTGAAGCCCTTTTACTTGTTTGACTTGAAGTTTGACCAGATTTGACTTTGATCTTGACTTTATCAAAGTTACACTTTAGTCCCTCATCTCTTGAATGTTGTCAAGATAGGTCCTTTCCTTTGCAAGGCTTGTCACTTTCGATTCTTCTCTTGTCTTTTCTTCATCTTTAAGGCTTGATTTCACTCGTTTGCTTCAAATTTGTATCTTTGTTACCTAAACAAGCACAAACACAAAACATACCGGGAATACTGCTTTTATGTATAAAACTTATTGATATGATATTTTGCTCATATCATCTACAAACATCAAACAAGCCATGACTGATCACGCTTGGATTGAATCAATGCAAGACGAACTTCATCAATTTGAAAGACTTGGAGTATGGGAACTTGTTGACAGACCATATGGAACATCGGTTCTCGATTTCAAATAGATCTGGAAAAACAAATTGGATGAAGAACAAACAATCATCAAAAATAGATCTCGTCTTGTGGTTAAGGTATACCGTCAACAAGAAGCAATAGATTTTGATGAATCGTTCACTCCAGTCGCTAGTTTGGAAGCAGTCAGGATATTCCTTGCTTATGCTACACATAAGGACTTCACGGTTTATCAGATGGATGTTAAAACTGATTTTCTCAACAGTCATTTGAAAGAAGAAGTGTATGTGAATCGGCCGGAAGGATTCGTAGATCCTCATCATCAAGAATGCTGTATATGGACTTAAACAGGCTCCAAGGGAGTGGTACGAAGAACTATCAAACTTCTTGGTTTCCAATAGATTCTCCAAAGGTTCTATTGATCCTACTCTCTTTACTAACATATATGGGGATGACATATTACTGATGCAGGTTTATGTTGATGACATTATTTTTGGTTCTACGAACCCGAAACTTTCAAAACATTTTGAAAAACTAATGCAAAACAGATTTGAAATGTCAATGATGGGGTAGCTAAAATTCTTTTTCGGCCTCCAGATTAATCAATCCCCACATGGTATCTTTATTAACCAAGCTAAGTAGGCTCAAGAGATACTACAAAAGCATGGTATGACCTCATGTGCTCGCATTGGTACACCTTGGTCAACATCATCCCTAGACGATGACTTGTACTCACCTCCTGTAGATCAAACGCGATATCACAGTATGTTCAGGTCTCTCATGTACCTTACATCTAACAGGTATGATATTCATCATGCCACATGTTATTGTGCATATTATCAAGCCAGACGTACTGAAAAGCACCTCAAGGAGGTTAAACGGATCTTTCGGTACCTTAAGAATAACATTCACATGGGACTCTGGTATCTAAAGGAAACTAGTTTTCATCTAATAGCTTTTTCAGATTCTGATCATGCAGGTTGCCTTGATACTAGAAAGAGCACTTCTAGTGGCGTACAATTTCTAGGGGAAGACAAGCTCGTGAGTTGGTCGTCAAAAAAACAGGATTGCACCTCGCTATCATCCGCCGAAGCAGAGTATGTGTCTCTATCAGGGTGTTGTGCTCAAGTCCTCTGGATGAGAACTCAACTCACAGATTATGGCTTCCACTTTGATAAAATACCTATGTATGGTGACTCAAAGTCAGCCAGCCATCTCTTGCAATCCGGTTCAGCACTCCTACACCAAGCACATCGATGTCAGATATCACTTCATCAAGGAACAAGTAGAACGTGACATCGTGGAATTATACTTTGTCAGAACTGAGTTCCAGCTGGCAGACTTGTTTACAAAAGCTCTTTCCCAAAATAGGTTTCAGTATCACGTTGGCCGTCTTGGTACGAAGTATATGATTGTAGAAGACTTTGAGGTTTTGGCAAATGAAGCTGCTTAATATTCTCTCATAATGACTTCTAAGCGCATCCCAGCTTAGGACTCGTACCTCAAATAAGGGAAGTTTATCACGGACGATAACTTATTCTTCTCAACAAGAAATTAATATTTCTTGGTCATGAGCTTCGCATAAAATATTCAAAGTTTTTAAGTTCATGAAAAACGACTTCTAAGTAAATGTCAGCTTAGAACTCGAACTTCAACTAAAAGAAAGTTTATCAAGAATGATAACTTATCCTTTACAACAGGAAATTAATTTTTCTCGGTCATGAGCTAGTCACAAAACAATCAAAGTTTTGAGCTCATGAAAAACGGACCCGAAAGGGAAGTGTACGTTTCAGTGCGCTTTACTAAAGCAATAGAAGAAAAGTCTTCTATAATGATTATTTTTAAACCGTTGAACACAATATTTCAAGAATTTCTCAAAAGGTTTTTCTAAATCTTTCAAAATTGTGTGTTCAACACTCCCTTCCTCATGTTTTTATATCTCAAAAATGTCATATGCTATTTGGATCAATTTTGAGGGGGGCGTTTTAAAATCAAGCCTTTAATGTTGTTGGGTACATCTTTGAAATTGTCACATTTTATATATCCAACACATTCTGAAAATGGTATAAAATTGTAAAATGTAATATATTATATATCAAAAAAGGCATCTCATCTCCGTACCTTAACATATTTTTGTGGTGTCATTTTTCCTATATATTGTCAAATTTTTATCAAATAGGACCCACATATATTGTTGAGGGGGAGCTACCCGACTAAATGTTCCATGATTCATCCGTGCACACATCTTTCTCTCCCAACGATTTTTAAAAAATTGTCATATTTTAATCCATTGGTATCTCTAATATTAAGTGTTTAAATTTGACATAGGGGAGAAAATGTGATTAAAATGTAATATATCGCAACATGTGATCTTAAAGACTAAAGTGCAACTCTTTCCTTCACATGTTAAACTATTTCGAATATCGATGCATGTGTGTAGGGGGAGTATTTCGGAAATGTAAAACTTTCAAAGTATTAAAAGTTTTGATTTTTATCAAACACTTTGAATGGTTTTTCAATGGTTTTATGGTTACGATCTATGCCGAAGCAACCTACTATCCATGACGGAACGATGGAGTCAAAAGGTGGTTTAGGATAGGAAACTAAGTCCTATGATCCAACCAGAACCAGAGGGATCTACCCAAGGACATTCCATAGCTAGAAATAGTTGTCCTTAGGAAAGATGGAGTGGAATGAAGCTGAATGCAGACCAATTAGTTAAGTTAGCACTGGAACAATCACAACAAGGTGCTAGTGATGACGTATTGGTAAGCATTGAAGGAGTTGAATATTCTATGCAAACTAGGAAGAAACCGGGTAAATATACCTATTGAAGACAAGTGTCATGGACCCAGTGATGCGATGCACAACCCTTCCCCAGCCATTCAGGTTTCTCTCAAAAGAAACTTGTCTCATTGTCACGGAGATCAATAATTAACTTTATCACTCCGAGTTAGTTAATATTGAAAAGGTGGCAGTCTGCTCCAGCCTCCGATTACCAAAATTCACTTATCGAGTCTAGAGCCAAAAGAGATCAATCTATTATCTCATTAGGACACAATCAAGTCCTACGCATTATCCCTGTGATATTTCTAGAGCATTTAAGTGATACGATTCACAATGAAGATGGAAATCCTGCTCATGGTAGGTAACTTGTGCGATTCTACACGAATCAAACTTGTGAGAACTGGAATGCAACTAAGTTTGGATTCTTAATTGATTTAAACTTTATTCGAGGTTTCTTCGCAAAATCCGTGTGATCTTGCTAGAACATTCAGAGTGATACTCTTTAGTGTTCACAGTGATGATGGAAATCCTTCCAGTGTCAACATGAAACAGCACTGCGGTAGGTGACTCGCAAGATTCTCTATGAATCAAGCTTGTGACAAAATGGAAAGCAACAATGGTGCGATTCATATAGAATCAAACTTGTCCCAGGAATTCTGAATTGATGACTCGAATCAGACGGATAATTTATCCTTATGATTCACTCTTTAAGTTCGCAGTCTGCTTTGAGACGGTCGAGTAAAGAGAACTGGATACTACCGACGGGAAACCCTGTCAAGGAGGTTCTTAATCGAATCTACCCAATCATACGTACGATATCTAAAACCGTCTAATGATCTTCACCGACCGGAGGTAAAACACAACCGAGTCAGGATGAAATCTTCAAAGCTATTTTATCCATGTCTATATATGTTGCAGCATATCAAAAAGGTGGTGTAGCAGTGTACTAACCAAAGTCGTCTTCACATGTTCATACTAAAAGTTAAAGTCTTTCGCAACTCTGATGAATATTTGAAGGACTAACTACAACTATATTTGTATGGGAGATTGTTAGCTTCTTGAAATCAACAAAGTATGAACATGTCGATTCAGAAGTCACAATAGCACAAGATGGCTATAATCAAGATACTTAAGAATGTAATAGGTCATATTGTCACAAGAGCACATGATGGACACTATGAAAGATAGATTGAAGATCACAAAAGCATGAAGTAACAAAGCCGTTACAAACAAGATCAAGACCAAGATACAAGACCTAAGAAGGAAGATCACCTCCAGAAGAATGCATTCACTAAATCATCTTATGAATTTTAAAGATGACTGATACATTGGTGGAGATTGTTAGCCCTATTTTTTATATAGTCGAACAAGAATGTAATAGGTCATCTTAGACGTTAACGGTCTTGTATTGTAATAGGTTATTTGGGTTAACCGGGCTTGGAAATTAAGCTATTATTGTCTAAGGTAGGGGATTTATGCCCAACATAGGCCAAGCCTGGCCCAAGGAAACAAGCCCATGATCCCACCAAGCTCATTGGTATATAAACCCTCTTCCATGTGTGGAAGAGGGTGTTGTTTCATTTACTTTGTCTCTCTAGTAAAGTTAAACCTTCCACCATCTCTCTAATTTCTCTCTCTAACTTTCTCCTCTTTCTCTATCTAAATCTTGTGTTATGGATTGAATTAGGATTAACAATTTCATCATTTTCCCTATTTTTGGGGGCTTAGCTTGCGGCTGACCCAAAACCAAACACCACCGCACCTTACTGGGTTGCGGCTGGTGGAAAAAAAAGCACTGAGAGCCACGAGGTTCTCGGTTTTTGTGTAGCTGCACCAAAACAAAACCAAATCAAATCCAAATTTTGACTAATTTATCATGATAACATGTTTTTAACAAATTTTTTAAGGATTTATGAACATATGATCATAATTAAAATTAAAATAAAAAGATTAAGGTTTGATTAATATCGATTGCGTGAATGGACTGAGGATTGAAACACGCACAATAACACATAAATTCCCAAGATCAAACCCAAAATCTTCCCTTGCTTTTCTTTGATGTGTCGCGGCTAGGGAGGAGAGGAGAGCTGGGGTTTTGTTGATTTTTATAAAAGATGTATTATGAAATTCCCTGGTGTAATTTGTTTATTAGTTGGATTGAAATTGGGTCGCGCCTAAATCCCTCTCCTTTCCCTCTTCTCTTGTGTCGCGGCTACCATATGCCCAAAAGCCAAAACCATTTGTCTTGACTTAATTATTATTCGTGAATGTTCGTGTTTTAATGTCGTATTATTCGTAAATGTTTATCGTGTATTACTAATATACATAATACTTGTAATTAAAATTTCGTGATACGTGTCGCATATTATAAATGGAAAGTATTAATTTAGTCGGGTTTTCATGTATTTACTTTTCATGGGTATTTTATGTGGATTTTACAACTCTTCCCCTCTAAAATAATAATTCGTCCTCGAATTAGAGATACGATAATCTTGGAAGGACATGGACGTAACATGACTGTAAAGGACATGGAACGTGATGTGACTGAAAAGGACATATCTGGCTTATGGACGAAAAAGAGGATACAAAGTCCGGATGAACCCTTCCATTTCAAGTGGTTTCCCGCTCGGAACGGTTCTTCTAAAAGATCTAGGTGAAAGTAATAATCTTGGTCTTCATGACCCTGAATTGACGATACATAAAAGTTTCTAGTTCTTAAACGTAAGATAGATTCTCATGAATCTGATCGAGTGGATAACACATAACATCTAAAGATACATGAAATGATATGATACGAAATAACCCAAAAATAATGGTATTAGCAATCTCTGAGCAATGATGCGCGAGACATATTGAAACGTAGTACATGAACAATTGAGAACGTAATACGTGAACAATTGTAAACGTGATATGTGGAGATATGGTGAATATAATATGTGAATCCTATGTGGACGTGATACGTGCAAAATATCACGGCATGTGATATGAAAAACGTAGGGCGAACATGATAAATGAAACATGTTGTGAACGTGCGATAACTGAGAAGGTGACGCGAAACGATACGAGATGAGACGTGAAGTGTCATGTGAAACGTACGTCTCAGGATGGAAATTTGTGCTAAGCTTGAGTCTGGTCTCCCAATCTTTCTGTAGACTTTTCCACAATGAAAAGTGAAACGTAAATCGTAAGATGGAATACGATCCTGAACGTGAACAACGTCATGAGCGTGATCGGTAAAAGCAAAACGCGAACTGGAAGACGTGAACACTTACAAGGTCGTGAACGCGAACGTGAAATGTAATTGTGAGCATCAACCTAAATGTGAGAATGAACGTAAATGTGAATGTGAACGTAAATTTCTGTCTGATATGATTGTTGATGGAATACCGTGAAATTGTATGATTTCATGTTGGAATAGTTCTATCAACCGATACACTGCATAATTCTTACGGATATGATGGAATTGTGTAGACGTGGTCAATGATTCACACGACCCAGGTAACATCATGCTTCCTCTGAGTCTATGTTGTACGGTAACAAAATCTATGGAGATCTTGTCCTACTTATGTTCGGAAAGTTATAAAGGTTTGAATAACTATTAGCATGTTGGTGATATATCTTAATCTGTTGGTACGTCAATCATCTATATATGAACATAATTGCATCTTGTTTCATGTCGCTCCCCCAAATGTGGTTTGAGATCATGATACATTCATGGAAACTGGACACAGAGAAGTTTAGGAAAACTATGAGTGTCGGTAAATTAGACCTCTCTTAGCGTAGGATCGTCTGGAACACATAATTTAGTGTATGATTTTCTCCTTTACGCATAAGCTTAGTCATGGTAAGACTTAACCGTGAGGAGCAATGCAATTCAGTATGTCACTGTAATCAATCCAAAATTCGTACTAGGAAAAATTTCAGTGTGAAATTTCTTCTGTCGTAGAATTTTGTAACATAATGCAAAGATGGTGTTCATGTTCTTCTCTAGACTTGGAAAAGGTCAGGATGTTAATGATGAACAAAATGATTAACTTTTCCAGAATATATGTACATTTAATTTATCAAATCCATAATTACAGCTGGGCATTCGTGAGACCGAAAGGCACTAACCTGAATTCATAATGACCATACGTGTGCGAAGAGCAATCATGGAAATATCCTACTCTTTCCCTCGCAACTGTTGGTATTCTGATCGTAACTCGGTCTTGGAAAATGTTTAGAGTCTGGTAGTTGATTAAACTCGTCATCAATACGTGGAGTAGGATAATAGTTATGAATGATGATTTGTTTAGACTTTTGACGGTGATCGATATATAAATCTCATGCTACCATCCTTCTTCTTTGATGAACAAAGCTGGTACACCCCAAGGTGATACACTCGGCGAATAAGACCTCATTCCAGCACTTCTTACAGTTGTTGTTATAACTTCATGAGCTCTATGTCAAGCTTCACTTTACAAATGGGTGGTATATCTGGTAGTTCTTCTGGAAATGCATCTGGAAATACCAAAAAAATTGACTGGTTATGCATAGAAGGAACTTCAGAAGTGGCGTTATCAATGATAGCTAGAAGGTCTTCTTAGCCATGGAATAATAAGGCACGCGTTGTGTGACAATCCGTCAATTTATGGTTGATATTTTATTCTCAAGTGTTATTTAAAAACATTATTTTAAATGTTATATTATGAACTCACTTATTTTTGGGAAGAAGTTTGGATTTACGTCTTGAAGTAGCATCGACTACGTCTAAACCGGAGGATTCTACGTTACATGCTTACGTTTACATACACCGTTTTGGTGACAGTCCGACATTTCAGGAAATAAATTTATCAGTGAATATTATATTGGGATTTGAAATTTGTGTTGGTTCATAAACTCACAAATTTACGAGAAGAGATTAGGACTTACGATTATAATTTAACGTCCTTTACGACTAAACCGGAAACCTTAGGATTACGTATTTACGTTTTTGAACTCCGTTTTTGATGAGACAATTTTTATTAGATTCGTTTTGTGCCGTTGATTCATAATTTATAAAAACGTTTTTCGTAAAACGACCCGAAGGCACTCAAATCGAGAAAACTAGAATCGAGGAATACCCGTAAATTAATGGCGATGGAACAAGTATATACTTGTCTCGCCCCCACACATGGTTGGACAAAGCTTTAACAACACACCTTTGAGGTGTTAAACTTGTATGCTAACAAGTTACACTTGTCATTGTAAGCTTAATAAACAAGCTACTCCACCTCAAAACCACTAACTCTAAACCATTCTCTCATTCTCACACATGCAAATCACACACAAATCTCTCTCTACTCCCCATTTTCGTCCCAAAATCCTCAAAAACAACCCTCATTTGATCTATTTTAACCATAAATTCATGTGTTATTCATACACATGATGATGCTCCTTTGAAGCCTTGAAGATTGGAGGTGATTCTAACATCCAAGGAGGTGATTTGGTAATGTCCAAGGGCTGATTTCTACATGAAATCTACAAGTATTGGTGGCCATGAAGATTGGTGTTGATCTACCACAAGTTCTTCCATCAAAATCTATGTCTTAATCACAACCTACATCATCTTGGTGGTATAAAGATTGTTCTTCCTATCCTCTTGTTATTTTGATTATGTAATCTTGTAATTTCTTTATTTATTTTTATGTATATGATGATGAATGATGATTAAAAATATTATGTGGGGATTTGGTGTTGATAGATTTGATAAACATGGTTAAAAAGATGGAAAACCATAGGTAAAATGGTTAAAATCTTGCTTAATGTGAAGGCTGTATAAAAACAGTTAGTAACGAAAAGCTAAACGTATAAAATGGTGAAGTGGAATCAATATACAGTAATTATTAGGTGTTATACACATGTGAGAGTTGGCCATGCAATGGAATCATAAAAATGAGTGAGATATGATCAAAACAAGTTTAGAGTGCAAATCTGCCTACACTGTTTTGGACGAATTTATTAAAATATTTAGAAGTTGATTCATCAGTAGCTATAAGGAATAAAATGAAGCACATATCATGTAGTTTCTGTAATAAAAATTTGGGCTTCTATCTCCATATAGAACTCTAGATATGGTTGTTTCGGTGAACATGAAACTAAAAATCAGATTTTGAAGAATTAATGTTTAATAGTATTATATAAGCACTCAAACTAATATAGTATAAAATGTAAATAAAAACCCACTAACTTATAAATTTCATTTATATAAATATTTATAAGGTTAAATAAATGGACACTTTATAAAAATGGTAGTTGAATAAGATTTATAAGTATAAAAACAATAAACATGATTTTTACGACTTTTTCGGCTATTACCGTAAAATTAACGTTTTTCGCCAATTAAAACTTAGACGATCAAAACCGCCTAATGTAAAGTTTTTAAAAGTCATATACTGATATATAACTACCTAATATAAGTATAAACCGATAAAACCCGAACTATATGACATACGGACAATAACGAGCTAAGTTAGCATATTGGACTAATATTTTAACCAAATAAGTTAAACACTTATAAATATTACTTATTGGGCTTAACCCATTTGGGCCCAACATGTAAAGTATAAATACTGATAATACAAGTATAAAATAGATTAATACAAGTTAATGGACTTATAATAGGCTTATTGGACCTAAAACATGTAAATAGGTAAAACTAGTAAACTAGTATAAAAGTTATCAACACATAACACTAAAATGAGTAAATGAGAATATGTAAACCCACTTGATCATCATATATTTAAAATCATTATATGTATACATAATTTTTATTTTTATAAAGTCATTGGACAAGAGTCTAAGACATGTATTATTTGTCTAGGTTTCCGTGATTGAAGCACGTACCGTACATCCGAATTGCCGATAACCCGCTTTCCCACATCAACGTGAGTTCATATCCTCGCACTCTTTTAAATGTTTTCATGAAATGTTTTATAAACCCGCGAGGGAGATAACATGTTAGTTTTGATAAAATAGGACACATTTGTCCCGATTGTTTGTTTATTGATTTGGACCCGAATGATTGTATGACCCGATGAATGATTAAATGACCCGATAGATGAAATAAAATGGATTA
This sequence comes from Glebionis coronaria, assembly GCA_025667525.1. Classification (NCBI taxonomy): domain Eukaryota; kingdom Viridiplantae; phylum Streptophyta; class Magnoliopsida; order Asterales; family Asteraceae; genus Glebionis; species Glebionis coronaria. The sequence goes on along the minus strand of CM046881.1, from coordinate 291,561,665 downwards.
TTAAAGTTAGGTTATGTCACTAAAAGTCCCATTAGCATGAATTGTGAACTACCGGGATTTGGTAGACGCTTATGCATATAATAGTACTATTTGGGGACGATCTCCCTAGTTCGCGCCTTGACGGTTGATCCCCGTCGTGACACATTGATTGGTAAGCGAATTTATGTATGAGAAGATTTACACAAGCGTGATTATTGTGACGACACGCTAACTTAGATGGGCAAATTGAGTTTCGGGCTAGCTACCAGTTGTTTGTTGTAGTAAGGTAACAATGTCATGCGGCTTATAATAATCCAATTAACGAAATACTGCTATACACATTGAATTACAATGAATTGCCTATTTAGCAATACGGGGTCTTATTATTGATTTTATGTTCGTGTTTTGGTTTTACATAACCATATTCATATAACGATTTTTATTTGGCTTATACAACGTTATAAAACGTATTGTATGATGTTTTTAACGAAAATGGTTCGTATAATGATTTTGAAGGCGAAAGCCTATATTATGATTTTGATAAAGATTTCTATAAAATGACTTTGGCTATTTTATGGCCTATTACAATGATTTGTACAAAAATGATTTTCGGTAATAATTTTATACCGATGTTAAATTGATGGATATTATTGAACTCTATGAATTCACTCGGCGTTATCGCTGACCTTTTCTTTTAACATGTTTTATCTAAGGTACTTGAAGGTAATTCTCGGGAAGACAACAAGAATTCATGGCCCGCACTTAAACAATAATTTCCATTCAAAAGCTTTGTAAAATTTTATGAAATAATATGACTTGGGACCTATGTAACTTTGATATTTATGAATGGAAATGCTTTTCTTATTAAACAACGCGATTTTTATGCGTTGTCTATGATGTGAGTAATGTGCTATCCTGTAACACCAACGAGTCTTCCACTGTCTTGAATTGTGTAAATTTGGGGGTGTTACAGTTTGGTATCAGAGCTCTCGTTATAGAGAACGAAAGATTTTTAAAAACTAAGGTTTGAATAAAACATTTCAAAAACTTTTAACTATAAACATTTTCTAAAAATATCTAAAAATCTTTTGACTATAACGGTGCCGAAGAATTCCCGAGTTACCGACAAGGCCAGACTGAGAAGTGTTATTTTAATATATATATAACTTGGATTATATATATATATATATATATGATGTAATTTTATTACATGATTGTTTGATGATTATTTCTATATTCATACGAGGTATTTATACGACGTAGATTGTCACAAGAAACCCTAATTTCCCTAGTAATTAATCGAAGCTATTCTCGTAGGAATTCTAGCTATCCTAGATCTAAACCAAGTTGTGGATATTTATGATCCCAACAAATGGTTGATATTCGTAGAAATGTTGATATTAGTTGATTGTGATATTAAAGAAGAATTGGAGAGATTAAATCTGATATCGACGTCATGACGATCTTTCCTTATAGAGTGGAGTTTGACAAAACGTTACCACCCGGAAATGTGTCATCTTATTCGTTGTCACCCAATTCTTAAATGGAAATCGAAGGGGTGAATGTTGCACTTGAGGCTGTCATTGGAACGATTACCCAAAAGCCTCATGCCACTAGTACCTTTCCGAGAAGTCTAATTGAATGATCGAGTCATTTCATACTAGTGACTCATATGATAACTATTGATGAAGGAGATATAGGATTTGAAATTAAGTTTTATACATATCGAGCTTTTATTGCCCTATTAAGGTCTAAGAATAAGGTTGAAGGTATTGGAGAATGATGTAGGATAACGCACTGAGTATGATTTGGTTGAAACTTGAATGAAGAAAAATTTAACCCGTATGGAATAAGAAATTGTTAAGAGGAAGTCGTTAAGTCCTGTAATTGAATTATAAGGTTTTAAATGATTGTTAGTTCGTGTTAAGTATTGTTCCTAGGCCATTGTCCAATGACGAGGATGCCCAGTGTCCAATAAATAAATTGAAGAAATCTTCTTCTGAATTGGGACAGATGGATCTTCCGGGACAGATGGATCTTCCGGGACAGGTGGGACATCTAATGACACTTATAGATTAGTATTCATTGTGGTATCTTTTAGAAATAATCCCTAACTCAACTGAGACATCAGTTGGTAGGATGAGTTCTTGGAATTGTATGACATAGTGACACGTAATGTGTTACGGTACAATTTTGACTTGTTTGTAATTAATGAAAAGACTACGTTTGATTGTTAAATCCTACATGTATCGATGTTATCTATCCTTTATTGCTTCATCCTAATGTTCGCATTAGTGATGCAACCATTGAACAAGTACTCATCTCGATTTGAGTTACGTTGTGAATTATTATTTTTGAGTGCTATCGAGGTCATTTCCTAGCATGTTGAAGTTAGTTCTTGGTGAACAAATTTTCATCACTCTTTTGCAGATCACTCATTGTTTTTATAAAGATAAAACAGTATCCCTTGAGAAAAATTGGGTTTTCATCACCATATGGATTATTTAAAGTGAGACTTATAAATAATCGTTATCGAAATAAAGTTGTTTATGAAAAGCTTTGGAAAACTTAACTGTTTCATAACAAAGAAAATCTTTGTAAACTTATTTTTGATTCTTATTTAAGAATTAAGCATGAAAATGTTTTTATTATAAACATGATGATAAAATTTTGACGAACTGAGTATTGCATCAATCTTGAAATTGTATATAGTTGCGCGCCTACATACAATTTGGAATGGACCATGCAAGGCTGATTAGTAGTCACCATAAAACTGATTAATAAACACTACATTTTCTTTAAAGATTGTGAAAGATTAAATTTTATAAGATCTGCAATAAGTGAAAAATAGGGACATAGTGTTAGGGACACCTACATATGTGCCTGTAGCATCTATTCTTCTGAGTCGAATTTACTCATCTATGAAAATTGTCTTATTTGACAATTGACAATTCTTTCTTGTCCAATTCTCTCGTAGTGAGATTCTTAGGAAAAGTATTTGATTACCGAGTGGATGTATCGACATTCCTATCATTTATTTTGATTTGATTTCATTTGAATGACCTGGGTAACTATCCGAGGAGCTTTCGGATGCGTACTCAAATTATGAAAACATGGGATATATTTATATTCATTAAATGTTTTCGTCTGTATCTGATTTGAAATTCTCTCGCATAAATTATGCGTTGACATTACTCTTTGGATGATAGTTGTGTCTCCATATATCCTTGAATTTGCGAAGGATTATGAGTTATTATTAGTCTTTTGAGAAGTTCACATCTTATCGACGACAATAAAACTAAAAAGTTGATAATGCCAGTAGAATGGATTGATTGATTATGACATGACGACATTGTCTTAATTGATGGGAACTCGAGTAGAAATCCCCTAAATGATAAGATGTTGATTATCAAAAGTGATCTAAATAATTCTTGATGAATGACCATATCCTGCATTTAGACTTGAAATTATACCCTTAATAGTTGTGAATTAGTCATAGAATTTGTAATCTAGAAAGAACCTAATATGAAATTATTAAAAGATGTTCCTGCTATCTGAAACTTTAGGAGGTATTTGCTGGTGAATTACCTAGACTTTCTCCATTAGGGCAAGTTGAATTTGGTATTGATTATCTTCCCGGTGCTGCACCTGTGGCATGTGCACTTTACGTCAACACCATCTGAATTAAAGGAATTACCGTACAACTGAGAGAGTTGTCGGAGATAGATTTTATTCTACCAAGCTCGTCATCATGAAGAGCTATGGTGTTATTATTTCTTATATTTGTCGATTACTGTGAACTGAGTAAATTGACAATCGAAAACGATATCCATGACTCGAAATGGAAGATTTGTTCGATCATTTACAAGGTTCTAGCGTATATTCGTAAATTTGATCCTCGGCATGGTTATCATCAACTTCACGTCCACGAAGAAGATTATCTATTCCAATCACTACATCCAGAACTTGTAATGAACATTATGAGTTTCACGTGATGTCGTTTGGATTGACTAATACACATGTCACGTGTGTAGGCTGTAATTTGATAAATTCATGCTTATGATCATTAAGGACCATTTGTTTATTTATAAGAATAAGAATGAGTTAATAATTATTTGTAGAATGCCCTGAGTCGGCCGAGTAGTGAAAACTTGTACCTTGAATATTTAACATGTGATGAAAGACTTAATCCTTTACATTATTTGACCGTATGATTAAAAGATAATAGAATCTATATTGACTCTTCAAAAAATAAGAGCCCTTTTAAGACTTTGGGTTTTACTAAAAAGAAAGTGCAAATGTGTTTTGACAAATGTTTTATCAAAAAGAACTTTTGAGGGATTATTCCCTTATACCCAGAACATTTAACTAAACTCCTGTTTAGGGGTAAATGTTCGTGTATACCTCAAGACAACCTAAGAGGGATTGAGGAAACCGTTAAACCATGACTTAAAATTTGAAACGACATTTTTTTCTTTTCAACTAAGAAAATTTTGACCAAAGTATAACCAAAGATTTTTCAAACATTTACGAATCTTATTAATTATTTTCGATAAATCAGCAAAAATCGTGTTAATTAAATTCAATTTTGTTTTGAACATTTTATTATAATTGGTCGAACTAAGAAATTTAAACTTTTAACGTTTACGTTTCATAAAAACTTAATATTTATTGTTAATTTACGTGTAATACTTATCGATGGTTTAAAACATCGGAGCAAGCAAAACTGATAAAAATAATAGTTGAGACGAAACTAAAACTTAGAAAATATGAAGAAAGAAATTTTGAATGAATACGGTCATGATAATTATTTTATAAGGAAAAGTGAATGTAGATACCGACGCATTATGTAGAAAAGATAAAGAATCACATAGGATGTGTTCCTTAATAATGAAGGTGCAAAATAATTTGCCCGAACAATTTAGAAATAATTGATGCTTGTAAGAAGGATAATATAGATAATAAAAAGGGGATCACGGCTAATATGAACCATTAAAATTGAGAAGCCTATGGCGTTAAATGTATAAAAGGCCACATGTGGTTGTCTAAATATGGAGATTTTGAGATTTAGTCATATTAGAATCTCATAAGTTTATGTATTCTATTCATGTCATTTCTGACTAAGTGTATCTTATCTGAAGAAGATGTAATGATGGCAAATTATGAAGGCAGACATCGCCTCATACATTAGTAAACGTATAACTATTGCAAAGGTCATCATCTGAATTTGATTCGATTTGGGTCATCGTCGACAGACTGACCAAATCTACTAATATCATTCCAGTTAATGATAAATTCTCGATGAAGAAATTGACTCTTTTGTATTTAAAGGAGTTGTGTAAACATGGTGTGCCTGTATCGATCATCTCTATCAAGATCCTCGCTTCGCATTGAATTTCTAGAGATTTGCTCAGAAGTCATTAAGAACGAATCTTGATGAGAGTACTGTGTACCACCCCAATCGAAGGGACGAGGTAAAGTAACGATACAAAATACTAGAAGTCTTGTTTTATGTATGAATGATTGACCTTTGGTAATGAACCGTATAATATTTTTCCTTTGGAGAGATTATCATTGAAAACTATCGTATTAGTATCGAGATCGAATCTTATAAGGATATATATTAGAGCATCTATAAGCAAGAGCTGGGAGGAAGACACCCGACATACACCCATTGTGAGTTGTACATGTCTTTTAGGTTTAAGGTTTCCTATGATGGCGAACCTAACCTTACAAAATACTCGACCCGCGAGACCTGAAATGATTGTTGAAATTAGGATCTGATTATTGACTGCCGGTAGTGGGCAGGAGGTTATGTGAATATAAAATGTAGATCTTGAAGTGCCATATGGGTAGCGAAGTTATGCCAAAAAATTTAACCATGGAAAAATGAATTGATGATCTGAAAGATCATGGGATATAAGTCCCTGATGTATGGGACCATTGAGATGATGTAAAGATTGGTTTGAAAGGCATATAAGCTGGATCTACCCTAGGACTTCAAGAGCTGCGTGAATTATGTTTTGTATATCAAACTTGATAAAATGCCTATCAAGTGAAAAATCTGACTATTCCTTAATGAAGTTTAGATCGGCTAAAAGTTACATTCATCAAAAACCCGTGAAAATCATGGATAGAGAAAGTAAGTCAACATTAAGCCTTATCTTATTCCCGTAGTTATGTTTGATGAAACTCGCGTATTGTAATGGATTACACTTGTGAGAAAAGACCGAATGTGGAGGAAATACCCACATGGCTTTAACTCTATAAGAAGCGAGTAGTAAGATAAGATGATCTTTGAGGACAAAGATCCTGTTTAGGGGTAAATGCTGTGACAATCCTTCAATTTATGGTTGATATTTTATTCTCAAGTGTTAACAAAAACATTATTTTAAATGTTACATTATGAACTCACTTATTTTTGGGAAGAAATTTGGATTTACGTCTTGAAGTAGCATCGACTACGTCTAAACCGGAGGATTCTACGTTACGTGCTTACGTTTACATACACCGTTTTGGTGACAGTCCGACATTTCTGGAAATAAATTTATCCGTGAATATTATTTTGGGATTGAAATTTGTGTTGGTTCATAAACTCACAAATTTACGAGAAGAGATTAGGACTTACGATTATAATTTAACGTCCTTTACGACTAAACCGGAAACCTTAGGATTTCGTATTTACGTTTTTGAACTCCGTTTTTGATGAGACAATTTTTATTAGATTCGTTTTGTGCCGTTGATTCATAATTTATAAAAACGTTTTTCGTAAAACGACCCGAAGGGACTCAAATCGAGAAAACTAGAATCGAGGAATACCCGTAAATTAATGGGGATGGAACAAGTATATACTTGTCCCACCCCCACACTAGGTTGGACAAAGCTTCAACAACACACCTTTGAGGCGTTAAACTTGTAAACTAACAAGTTACACTTGTCATTGTGAGCTTAATAAACAAGCTACTCCACCTCAAAACCACTAACTCTAAACCATTCTCTCATTCTCACACATGCAAATCACACACAAATCTCTCTCTACTCCCCATTTTCGTCCCACAATCCTAAAAAAAACCCTCATTTTATCTATTTTAACCATAAATTCATGTGTTATTCATACACATGATGATGCTCCTTTGAAGCCTTGAAGATTGGAGGTGATTCTAACATCCAAGGAGGTGATTTGGTAATGTCCAAGGGCTGATTTCTACATGAAATCTACAAGTATTGGTGGCCATGAAGATTTTTGTTGATCTACCACAAGTTCTTCCATCAAAATCTATGCCTTAATCACAACCTACATCATCTTGGTGGTATAAAGATTGTTCTTCCTATCCTCTTGTTATTTTGATTATATAATATTGTAATTTCTTTATTTATGAATATGTATATGATGATGAATGATGATTAAAAATATTATGTGGGGATTTAGTGTTGATAGATTTGATAAACATGGTTAAAAAGATGGAAAACCATAGGTAAAATGGTTAAAATCTTGCTTAATGTGAAGGCTGTATAAAAACAGTAAGTAACCAAAAGCTAAACTGATAAAATGGTGAAGTGGAATCAATATACAATAAGTATTAGGTGTTATACACATGTGAGAGTTGGCCATGCAATGGAATCATAAAAATGAGTGAGATATGATTAAAACAAGTTTAGAGTGCAAATCTGCGTACACTGTTTTGGACGAATTTATTAAAATATTTAGAAGTTGATTCATCAGTAGCTATAAGGAATAAAATGAAGCACACATCATGTAGTTTCTGTGATAAAAATTTGGGCTTCTATCTCAATATAGAACTCTAGTTATGGTTGTTTTGGTGAACATGAAACTAAAAATCAGATTTTGAAGAATTAATGTTTAATAGTATTATATAAGCACTTAAACTAATATAGTATAAAATGTGAATTAAAACCCACTAACTTATAAATTTCATTTATATATATATGTATAAGGTTAAATAAATGGAAACTTTATAAAGATGGTAGTTGAATAAGATTTATAAGTATAAAAACTATAAACATGATTTTTACGACTTTTTCGGCTATTACCGTAAAATTAACGTTTTTCGACAATTAAAACTTAGACGATCAAACCCGTCTAATGTAAAGTTTTTAAAAGTCATATACTGATATATAACTATCTAACATAAGTAAAAACCGATAAAACCCGAACAATATGACATACGGACAATAACGAGCTAAGTTAGCATATTGGACTAATATTTTAACCGAATAAGTTAAACACTTATAAAAATTACTTATTGGGCTTAACCCATTTGGGCCCAACATGTAAAGTATAAATACTGATAATAAAAGTATAAAATGTATTAATACAAGTTAATGGACTTATAATAGGCTTATTGGACCTAAAACATCTAAATAGGTAAAACTAGTAAACTAGTATAAAAGTTATCAACACATAACACTAAAATGAGTAAATGAGAATATGTAAACCCACTTGATCATCATATATATAAAATCATCATATGTATACATAATTGTTATTTTTATAAAGTCATAGGACAAGAGTCTAAGACAAGTATTATTTGTCTAGGTTTCCGTTATTGAAGCACGTACCGTACATCCGAATTGCCGATAACCCGCTTTCCCACATCAACGTGAGTTCATAGCCTCACACTCTTTTAAATGTTTTCATGAAATGTTTTATAAACCCGCGAGGGAGATAACATGTTAGTTTTGATAAAATAGGACACATTTGTCCCGATTGTTTGTTTATTGATTTGGACCCGAATGATTGTATGACCCAATGAATGATTAAATGACCCGATAAATGAAAAAATGGATTATTAAAGTTAGGTTATGTCACTAAAAGTCCCATTAGCATGAATTGTGAACTACCGGGATTTGGTAGACGCTTATGCATATAATGATACTATTTGGGGACGATCACCCCAGTTCGCGCCTTGACGGTTGATCCCCGTCGTGCCACATTGATTGGTAAGAGAATTTATGTATGAGAAGATTTACACAAGCTGATTATTGTGACGACACGCTAACTTAGATGGGCAAATTGAGTTTCGGGCTAGCTACCCGTTGTTTTTTGTAGTAAGGTAACAATGTCATGTGGCTTATAATAATCTAATTAACGAAATACTACTATATGCACTGAATTACAATGAATTGCCTGACTAGCAATACGGGGTCTTATTATTGATTTTATGTTCGTGTTTTGGTTTTACATAACCATATTCATATAACGATTTTTATTTGTCTTATACAACGTTATAAAACGTATTGTATGATGATTTTAACGACAATGGTTCTGTTGTCCCATGGATTTGTGATGATTAAGCAATGAAGGAAGAAAGAAAATAGATGAAGAAGAGATGAATTCCTAGAGAGAGAAAGTAGTGAGAGAAAGTAGAGAGGAGATGATTAACTTGGTGAGATTAGATTAGAGAAAGAAGTTGTTACAAATGACCATCCACCCTCCTAACATGCTAGGAGGGTAGTATATATAGTCCACCCACATGCAGGCTTTAATGGACTATATATTGGGCCGGGCTTGTCTTTTGGACTTTAATTAGTTTAAATCCAAGCCCGTGAACCACGACTAAATAACTACTTATTACAACGTTCTAATAAATATTACAATAGAAACCTATGACCGAACATTCTTGTTTGACTCAATATTTTGAGGCTAACAATCTCCCCCAATGTGAGGTCATTCCTCTTTGATATTTGGATTCCAATGGAGATTTATGAATTTCGTCATAATGAGTCTTGAACGTGTAACAGTAGTTTTGTTCCTTCATGCTGTGATCTTTGAGCCTTTGTCGTTGTCTTTCGACTTTGTCTTTTAGTCTTGAGATCTTCAAATCATCCTTGACTTGTCATTGCCATCTTGCGATCTTGTGTCTTTATCCACATGCTCACACTATCAATTGTTGGATAAGTCTTTGGGCATGAATATGTGGTTGTGAATCTTTGACTTTGCTGAGTACACCGTGACTCCACCTTCTCGAGACAAAACATAGACACGGACTGAATGGCTTTGACATTCGTCCTAAATCGGTAGCGTTTTACCTCCGGTCGGTGAAGACCGTTATACGATATTAAATATCGTACCTGTGATCAGGTAGATTCAATTAAGAATCTCCTTGACAGGGTTTCGCGGCAGTACTAGCTGTTCTCTTTACTCGACCGTCTCAAAGCAAGACTGCGAACATAAAGAGTGAATCAATTGGATAAATATCCGCTTGATTAAAGTCTTCAATTCAAATTCCTGGAACAAGTTTGATTCATTAAGAATCTTACCATTGTTGCTTTCCAGTTGACACAAGTTTGATTCATAAGAATCTCACAAGTCACCTACCGTAGCGCTGTTTGATGTTGACGCTAGAAGGATTTCCATTCGTCACTGTGAATATTAATAAATATCACTCTGAATGTTCTGGCAAGACCATAAAGATATTGCGTAGAAACCTGAAACGAGTTTGAATCAATTCAGAATCAAACCACTGTTGCTTTTCAGTTTTACATATGTTCAATTCATAAAGAATCTTGCATATGACCTACCGCAGTGCTGTTTGATGTTAACACTGGAAGGATTTCCACTCATCATTGTGAATACTAAGTAGTATCACTTTGAGTGTTCCAGCAATATCGCAAGGATATAGCGTAGGACTCTCTTGATCTTCATCCGTGTGTCCTAACGAGATTTGATTGATCTCTTGGCTCTAGACTCTATTTGTGCACTTTTAGTGGTCGGAGGCTGGAGCAGATGCCACCTATTCAATATCAACTATCTCGGAGTGAGAAAGTCAATAGAAGTCGTGTTGATCTCCGTGACAATAAAACAAACTTCTTTTGAGAGAAGTCTGAGTAGCTAGGAAAGGGTTGTGCTTCACATCACTGGGTCCATGATGAGTTTGTCTTCATGATGGGTTGACCCGGTTTCTGCCTAAGTTGTATGGAGAGCTTCTTTCTTTACACCCTTTATCCTTACATTTGTTTTTCATTCTTCAACCCCTTCAATGCTTACCAATACATCATTAATAGCACCTTGTTGTGATTGTTCCAGTGCTATCATCAGTACTTAGTCGGCATTCAGCTACGTTCACATTCTACTCCATCTTTCCTAAGGACTTCTAATAATCTACTGGATTGTCCCTGGGAAGATCCCTCCGGTTCTGGTTGGATCATAGGACTTAAACCTAACCACCCTTTTGACACCAATAACGTCGTGAATTAAAGATGTTGTGGGTATTTGATCGTAACCATGAAAAACACTTTAAATTCTAACAAAGTGTTTGAAAAACATTTAACACCTTGCTAGTTTTGTCGTTTCAGAAAAACTCCCCCTTCACATGTGCATCGATAATCGAAAGTGTTTCGCACATGTGGGTAAGAGTTAAAGTGCTTGAGTCTTATAGATCACATTTTAATCACATTTTCTCCCCCTATCTCTAATATATAAAATCTTTTGATATTAGAGATACCAAATTTGATTAAAATATATTTTGAAAAATAGTCTTGAAAATCTTCGGGAGAAAAATGTGTCAAACTTAGCATGAATTTTGGAACGCTCCCGCTCAAAAATTGATCCAATGGAATTGTCATTTCGAGGATTTGGTCCACATTAAACTTTTTGAGGATAGGAGTTGTTGAACACACAATTTTTGAAAGATTTTGAATATCATTGAGAAATTCTTGAAAAAATTGTGTTCAACGCTGTTTGAAAAATCAATTCTTTTTGTCGAAAAGGTTTTTCTTAAGCATAAACTTGAGTTCATAGACTTTGAATGTCTTGACGAATCCACTCAAGTGTAAGAAGATTTAACTTCTTTTGCTAAGGGTAAGAGTACAAAAGCGTACACTCCCCCGTGAATTTAGATCCGGGTTGCAATCTGAAAGTGATTACAAGCCATTGTGTTGAGCTCAAAACGTTGAATGTTTTGTGACAAGCTCAACCCAAGATAGATTGCTCTACCCGTTGTTGGAAATATTGTCCAAAATAGACAATTTCCTTTTGAAAAGATAGAAATGACATGTTTTGAAAAATATTTACAACTTTCATTCGAACTTTATGTACACACCCGTGTCGTTATTGAGCGACATTTCTAGGTACGTCCATATTATCGATACTGAAAGACATGTCGAGAAGAATATTTTTGGATTATCAAAGATTTTTTTTACTTTTTTATTTTGCTTTTTGATTAATATTTACAGGTAGATGTTTGATAGATGAATCAAGCAGGCTTCTTTGCCAGAACCTCCAGTTCTGCTGGAGTCAAACATCTCATACCAATTTGCCTAACTAGATACGCAAACCTCTCTTTCGAAAGAGCTTTTGTAAACAAGTCAGCTAATTGGTAATCAGTTCCAACAAAGTATAATTCAACAATACCTCTTTCAACTTGTTCCTTTATGAAGTGATATCGGACATCAATGTGCTTCGTGCGGGAATGTTGAACCGGATTGCAGGAGATGGCTATGGCCGACTTTGAGTCACAGTACATAGGTACTTTATCAAAATGGAAGCCATAATCCGTGAGTTGTGTTCTCATCCAAAGAACTTGAGCACAACACGCAGATAGAGACACATACTCCGCTTCGGCTGATGAAAGTGACGTACAATCCTGCTTCTTGGAAGACCATCCCACAAGCTTTTCTTGACCTAGAAATTGTGCACCACCAGAAGTACTTTTACGTGTATCAAGGCACCCTGCATGATCTGAATCTGAATAGGCCGTTAGAAAGAAACCGGTTTCCCTCGGATACCAGAGTCCCATGTGAATGGTATTCTTAAGGTACCGAAAGATCCGTTTAACCTCCTTGAGGTGCTTTTCAGTGGGTCGTGCTTGATATCGTGCACAATAACATGTAGCATGATGTATATTAGGTCTGCTCGCTGTCAAGTACATGAGGGACCCGATCATGGAACGATATCTCGTTTGATCTATGGGTAATCCCTCCAAATCAGCATCTAGGGATGTGGTTGATAATGGTGTCCCAACGGGGTCACATGATGTCATACCATGCTTTTTGATTATCTCTTGACAATACTTAGCTTGGTTAATGAAGATACCACTTGGGGATTGGGGAACTTGAATTCCTAGAAAGAATTTTAGTTCGCCCATCATAGACATTTCAAATCTGCTGTGCATTACTTTTTCAAACCATTTTGAAAGTTTTGGGTTTGTAGACCCGAAAATAATGTCATCAACATAAATTTGCACAAGCAGAATGTCATCCCCATATGTATAATTGAACAAAGTTAAATCAATGGAACCTTTTGAGAAACCTTTGGAGACCAGAAATTTCGAGAGCTCGTCGTACCACGCCCTTGGAGCTTGCTTGAGTCCATATAGTGCTTTGTGGAGACGATACACCTTGTCAGGATAATGAGGATTGACGAATCCTTCCGGCTGCGTGACATAAACTTCTTCCTTCAAAGGACCGTTAAGAAACGCCGTCTTAACGTCCATTTGATAAACGATGAATCCCTTATGTGCAGCATAAGCAAGGAAAATCCTGACCGCTTCCATTCGAGCTACTGGTGCAAATGATTCTTCGAAATCAATACCCTCTTTCTGTCCATACCCTTTAGCCACTAGCCTAGATTTATTCTTGATGATCGTGTTCTCTTCATCCATCTTGTTTTTCCAGATCCATCGAAGATTTAATGGTGTTACATCGTATGGTCTGTCAACAAGTTCCCAGACTTTAAGTCTTTCAAATTGTTGAAGTTCATCCGTATCGATTCAATCCAAGCATGATCAGCTAATGCTTCTTTGATGTTTTTCGGTTCAGCTGAACTCAGGCGAGTGCGAACATACAAACATCAGCATCGGTGTTAAGCTGTCGTCTTGTGCGAACGGGCTGTGAAGGGTTTCTAATGACATGAACCAAAGGATGATCTCGGGTCCAATGATGTGTTGAAGGATGTCGTTGATAGAAAGTATGCATATTTGACGGATCAACATGGCGAGTAGAAGACTCTCCAGTTTCGTGTACCGGTGTACCGAATGGGTTGATGAATTCGTCTTCGTCAGATAATGCATTGTCTGCTTGATTTGTGTTCTCTAGAGCAATGACAGTAGTTGTGGATGTAGTAGGATCGATTGTTGAAGTGATATTCTGAGGAGGTAAATCTGCAGCAACCCGTTTTGATGTAGATGAAGTTGTATCCGGTTGTTGACGATGATCGGTATCATCATTCATATCATGAGTGACAGCGGAAGACTTCGATACAACTTGTTTCTCCCCCGTGAAATATTCATCATACATTGGTCCATATAACATTTCCAACTCTTCAATGGTCGTGTCGACTGTCATATCAGCTCTAGGAACATTCTCTGGAACCAGCGTTGAACTTGACGGCTCATTGCTGTGGTCTTGAGTTCCGAGTTCCGTGCGGTTGTGAACGGAAGTCGTTTGTCGTTGTGGGTCGGGACTTAAACTGTTTTGTTCAAGTTCCATCTCTTGTAATTCATCAAATCGGATGTGAATTGTCTCGACAATCAATTTTGTTCTTTTGTTGAACACTCTATATCCCTTACACTGAGTTGCATATCCCACAAGAATACATGCATCACCTTTTTCTTTCATCTTATCCAAGTTTTCACCATCTCGAATGATGTAACAAGTACATCCAAAAACATGAAGGTGTTTGAGTGAAGGTTTTCGATCATGAATTATGTGATATGGTGTCTTTTCGTGTCTTGGGATAATTAAGGATCGGTTTTGTGTGTAGCATGCGGTTGACACGGCTTCGGCCCAAAAATATAGTGGAAGTTTTGAAGCGGATATCAATGTTCGAGCAGCTTCAACCAAAGTACGGTTTCGTCTTTCAACAACGCCGTTTTGTTCGGGTGTTCGAGCAATAGATGTTTCATGTTCAATCCCTTCGGCTTCAAAATACTTTCTCATATTTGAATTCAAAAATTATGTACCTTTGTCTGTACGAACCACTTTAACTTGAGCTTGAAGACCACATTGTATCAATTTAAGAAAGCTGATGAGAACGTCGGGTGTTTCATCCTTGGACCTCAAGAAGTGAGTCCATGTGTACCTTGAGTAATCATCGACAATTACCAGAATATATTTCTTTCCATTGATACTCTAAACACGCATGGGACCACACAGATCCATGTGAAGAAGATCTAACCGTCCTTTAGAGCTTGGTGTGGTCTTTGTTTTGAAGCTACTTCGTTTAGCTTTACAAAGTTCACAAGAGGAACAAAGATGATCTTTGATGAATTTCAAGCTTGGAAGGCCTCTCACAATATCTTTCTTGGAAAGCAAGTTAATGGTATCAAAGTTGAGATGAGAAAGACGTTGATGCCATAACCATGCCTGAGTCGTTGAAGCTTTATCCATGAAGCAAATTGGAGTTGATGAAGTTGTGTCTTGAAGTGAAATTGTATAAAGATCAGTACCCCGTGTACCGGTAAGTAAGTCATTCCCATCATAATCACGAACAAAACATGTCTTCTTTCTGAAAGCAACTTCCAAATCCGCATCACAGAATTGACCAACCGAGAAAAGATTGTGATTGAGCCCTTCGACGTAGTATACCCTTTTAATCGTGATATTCCCCTGAACCAAATCTCCATATCCTAGGATCGGTGAAAATTGATCATTTCCGAATCGGACCGTGCCCAGGAACATCTCCACGAAGTTAATTAGAAGCTTGAGATTCCCCGTCATGTGCTTCGTGCATCCGGAGTCCATTATGAAGAGAATTATTTGTATCACCTGCAGAAAAGTTAGAACACGATGGAGCATTTGCTAAATTGGATACCACAGTAGTTGTGATAGTAGAATCATTAGTGTCCTTATCAACATTTAAAGGCAAACTAACACTCGTTTTCACATTTTCTGTCCTAACTTTAGGCATCCATTTATATCCGGGAGGACATTGATTAGCAAACCACCATTTCCAAGACTTACTGGCAGACTCATATAATTCCTTAATTTTGCTTCTAGGATTCTTAGTGGTGGAGTCTGATGCATTACTTTTCTTAGTGGGGGTTGCACCAGAATGGTTCACTTTGCGTTTGGGTTTACTAGCTCTAATAGGCATTGCAACTTGCTTCTTAGTTCTAGTATCTACGCATTTGACTTTATTTATAGCACACATAGAATGATTAGCATTAGCACACTTGCCACATTTGACACAAACAAATTTCACATTCATAGCATTCAAATCATTCACAGCATTCAGATCGTCATTACATGCGATAACAGACTTTTTATTCTTAAAAACATTCAAATTCCTAGGGTGTTCTTCTACTTGCTTCATCTTCCCTTGATTCTTGTGTTTCCAGACCTTATCATTCTCTTGAGTGCTCTTAAGCTGAGGCCGGCTAACACTAGTAGTGGAGACTATTCCTGTAGTAGAAGACACACGAATATTAGTGTTTCTTGAAGTCTGAGGCGAGTGAGTATCTTTGTTTGTGGACTTAGTGGGCATTCTATACATCCCTGGTTTAATCACATTATTGTGCTTAACGCTTGGTGCTACAGGATTCCTTATGGGTTGAGCTTGTGGTAACCTTTCCTTTCCATCCATCTTGGGGGCAAACACAGGTTTTGCAAACGAGGAATTAGATAAAGCAGATGGTTTTCCCAAGATAGAGGATCTATTCTCTTTAGAGGCATTGGGTTGTCTAACAACATTTTTCTTAATGCTAGGTTCCACAATTTTCCCACCCATTTTAGCAATGAGTTTCTGCAACTCAGCTATCGCTCTGTCCCTGTCTTGTAATTGAGCTTTCAACCCTTTAATTTCCAAATTCTGTTCATTCATTTCTCGAAATGTTTGCGAAAGTTTTTCTTGCAATTTATTATCATGTGGAAAACGACCAACATCTTTTTGCAAAGCAAGTTCAAGTGAATGACAATGTTTTTGAAGAAAATCAGTTTTGTGTTGAAGTAACTCAAAAGCCTTTTTGTCAACATTTTCTTTACGTTTCGAAAGCTCAATTTCAAGACGTTCACATTCTTTGATCTTATCAAGATATTGGCATGCAACTTCAGAATATTCATCAATATCAGCACAAGATGTAAAATAAGCACACATAACATCTTTAGAAACGCATTCTTGCAAGAGTAAATCATATTCATCTGAGAAATCAGACTTCTCCATTTGAAGATCATCAATGTGTTTCTCAATAAATTCAACATATTTTAAATCATCAAACATTTCTGTCCGAATGAACTCCTCAAGTTGAAGAACAGTTTCTTTAATCAACGCCGTGTTTGGAATTAAGAGTTCTTTGACAAGCAAGGTAATATCGTGAGGAATCGGACGTGTCCACTCAGCATTTTCACGTTTTGCCCAGTCTCTTTCAACAATAGATTTAACATTATCTATGTGGTGTTTAAGAATACCTAATGTTTTCCTACTCTTGCTTTTAGATTCATCTAGAGGGAGGTAATTTATGTTTTTGTAAACATTAGATTTCTTAGGGGCAAATGCTTTCTTCCATTGAATTCTCTTTTGTTTGCATTCTAAGAACATTTCCTCACGAGTTTTCTGAGTTTGTTTGGTGAACAGGCCATAAAGACTATTCTCATAAGCATAATTATAAGGTTTCACAAACTCCTTATTAACAAGTGGTTGACTATCAGCATCCCAAAGGGCACTCTCTTCACTATTGGCACTAACAGGCATGCAATCAAGATCTGTCCTTTCAGTCTCATCAAGATAAAGATGCGGGTTCGCAGCTTGAGCTTTGGCAAGGTACTCAGGACTTGTAAAGCTAGCTTGACCCTTAAACATCGAAGGAGGTGCCAGCATTCTCACAGATTGTATAGAATCATGCGTTTTATAAACAACGTTCTTCAAAAATTCGACTTGTGCTTCTAATTTCGTTACCTTTTCAGTTTCTTTATCATATCTACTTTTGAAGTCTTGTTTTAACGCATCTACCTCTTGGTTCTTATCCTCAAGAATTTTAGCAGAATCAGTAGTGGTCATAGAGAGCTTTTGTTCAAGTTCATTAACTTTGGTATTGGCAAGGTACGTTTTTTGACGTTCATCCATTAAGAAAACATTATATTGACGCTTCTCTTTAGCTAATAACTCAAGAGTTGTATTATATTTGTTTTCAAAATCGTCCTTTTGACTTTTTAACGCACTTCTCTTGTACCCCTCAAGCTCTTTGGTTTTCTGAAGGAGCTCATCTCTATAGGTTTCAGTCATCTCAGTAGATTTGATAAGAGCAGCTTTGCATTCTTCAAAGCTTTGAGTGAGCGTAGCGTTTGCCTTCTTTAATTGCTTTTGACTCTTTTTATTTTCAGTGACATCCTTTTGTAAAGTAGCAATTAAATTAGCAAGCGCAATACGTTCCTCTTCATCATATTCATTTGCATGTTGATCATCCTCAGACTCATTATTGCACATGTCTGATGAATCGGGTGTGGTATTTCTATCAACCGTTTCCATCATACATGTGTCATTAATGGCATTGGGTAGATCACTATGCTCAGGAATATCACCAAACACATTATATTCATCAGTAGTGTGTACCTTATCGATTGGCTCAGTGTCAAAGATAGGACCATTGTCATCTTCAGTGACTTTGAGAACTTCTTCAACCTTTGCCATGTACGAGTAATGTGCATCAAGCTCTTGATCAGAATCTTCATCATCAGTATCATCAAGCATGGCTCCTTCCTCAGTTGACAATTTAACCCCTGCTTCCATTTTCTTACATAGCAACATCTTTTCCTTGTGATAGCTAGAGTCTCTAACCCTTTTCGGCTTCCTGCATTCCTTTGCCATATGCCCATATCCTTGGCAATTATAACATTGAATCCCGCCCTGCTGAACCACTTGACTTCCAACCGTTTCCCTATTCCCAGTAGCAGCAACAATCCTCAGAGTATCATACTTTGCAGTTTGTCGATCATATCTTGCAGAACCCTCAACATGCGTTGGATTATGTCAATCATACCTAGAAGGACTTTCACCACTTCGACGTGTGTCATACCTTGGAGGACTCTCAACATATCGGTTCTTTGTGTTAGATGATGTGTGAAGATTGTTGTTGGTAGTTTGTAGATTTTCTTGTAAGTCTTCATTATGTAAGCAATTTGTTGTTTCAACTCTCGGTTCTTTTGAGCTTGGTCTTCATCACTATCTTCTTCAGATGATGACTCAGATGGTGGTGATGGTGCTCTTGGCGCTTTACCTCGAGATTTTGTGGAAGATGAAGACTTAGATGATGTGGAATATCATGGTGAAGATGATGTATTGGAGTATGGCTTAGGAGCACGAGAGTGAGGATCTTGAACATGTTGAGTGGTAGTCAGTAAAGAAAGTGGATTAGCCGTCTTGGCAACACGTTCAGTTCGAATCTCATTTGCTTCATTCTGAAATTGCTTCAAGATGTCAAAGAGTCGATGATATGAGATCTCGTCTAACTTTTCTTGTTGTTTCACCAAAGTGACGAACCGTGTCCACTCAGGTTGAAGTTGTTGGAGAAATTGAACATTGACTTGCATGGTGGAGACTTGCAGGTTATTTCTTGTCATGTCATTCATCATCTTATAAAACCTGGAGTAGTAAGAGTCAATTTATTCTCCATCCCTTGAAGTAAACTTGCCAAAATTCCAAAACAAGTTTGTTTTGACATCTTGTTTGTTGAGTGATTCTCCTTGTTGCAAGCGTTCAATAGCAGTCCACATTTCATGTGCTGTCGGGCATGCATCAACCGTGGAGTAAATATCATCTCCAATCCCACTTAAAACCATATAGATGGCTTCCTTCTCCGCATCATTCCAAGCACAATTTTCAGGTGTGAGATCAGCTCTTGTTTCATCACGTTCACTTGCAGGTATTGGATCAGTAGTATCTGTGGCTGCTCTTGGAGGAACTGAGATCTTCTTAAATATATATGGTTCATGAGTAATACATTTCCTCAAGGCATCACCATTAGGTCTTGTATCAAGATATCGTATGAAACGTGATTGCCATTGAGCATACCTACCAGATACAAGCATTGGTGGTCTCTCTTTGTTACCCGCCACCATTATGTTGTTGTTCGTCACACGATATTCGGCAGTAGAATCCATCTCAATATTCTCTGAAATGATGAAGTGAATATGGATCTTAAGTAGATTTGTTGTGATTGTTGTTGTGGTTTAAATTCCGAAAATTGCAATTTTTCTCCAGGCCGACAATAAATTCTCCAGTCCGACAAAACGGTAGACTAAAAAATTTTGTATCGCCAAATTTTGAAATTGAGCTAGAAATGTCCTAAAACTAGTATGGAAAAAATTTGAATTTACTTGACGGAAAAATTTTAACTCCTTTTTTTTTTTTTTTTTTTTTTTTTTTGATCTTCGTGGAAACGATATTCCGAAACTAGTCTAGATGGTGGCTAAGTCTAAAAAATACTCAAACAAAAATTTGCAAAAACATGTCATCGGAATCACTTCGTCGGAATGTCTGATCGGAATGTATGAGCGGAATGTATGATCGGAATGTATGATCGGAATGACTAATCGGAATCCTTCGTCGGAATGTCTAATCGGAATGATCGAAGTCCAATCGGAATATTCAAAGTCCAATCGGAATGTTCAAAGTCCAATAGGAATGTTCAAAGTCCAATCGGAATGTTCAAAGTCCAATCGGAATGTTCGAAGTCCAATCGGAATACAGATCGGAAAAGCTGATCGGAATGTTAAAACCCTTTTCCGATTGCACTGATCGGAATATATCCCCCTTTTCTCGGACAAAACTCAACCAATACGTGATTTTAAGCCAAAAAATGATCAAAACACCCAAAAATTTTGTGTTTTTAGCCAAAGTAAATATACAAAATCACTACTACAACTATGTAGAAGATGTAGATGAAGAAGTAGAGCACGAAAAACACAAAAAGAATTTGAATCCGAGATAATTTATGGATTAAATCATTCAAATCAAATATAATAACAACAATGAATCACAAATCTACCCCATGGCGATTGATACCAAATGTTGTCCCATGGATTTGTGATGATTAAGCAATGAAGGAAGAAAGAAAATAGATGAAGAAGAGATGAATTCCTAGAGAGAGAAAGTAGTGAGAGAAAGTAGAGAGGAGATGATTAACTTGGTGAGATTAGATTAGAGAAAGAAGTTGTTACAAATGACCATCCACCCTCCTAACATGCTTGGAGGGTAGTATATATAGTCCACCCACATGCGGGCTTTAATGGACTATATATTGGGTCGGGCTTGTCTTTTGGACTTTAATTAGTTTAAATCCAAGCCCGTGAACCACGACTAAATAACTACTTATTACAACGTTCTAATAAATATTACAATAGAAACCTATGACCGAACATTCTTGTTTGACTCAATATTTTGAGGCTAACAGGTTCGTATAATGATTTTGAAGGCGAAAGCCTATATTATGATTTTGACAAATATTTCTATAAAATGACTTTGGCTATTTTATGGCCTATTACAATGATTTGTACAAAAATGATTTTCGGTAATAATTTTATACCGATGTTATATTGATGGATTTTATTAAACTCTATGAATTCACTCGGTGTTATCGCTGACCTTTTCTTTTAACATGTTTTATCTCAGGTACCTGAAGGTAATTCTCGGGAAGACAACAAGAATTCATGGCCCGCACTTAAACAATAATTTTCATTCAAATGCTTTGTAAAATTTTATGAAATAATATGACTTGGGACCTATGTAACTTTGATATTTATGAATGGAAATGCTTTTATTATTAAACAACGCGATTTTTATGCATTGTCTATGATGTGAGTAATGTGCTATCCTGTAACACCAACGAGTCTTCCGCTGTCTTGAATTATGTAAATTTAGGGGTGTTACACGTTGTAAGGCATGAAACAATTTGTACAGATTTTCCTGGTAATAAAACCATGATGAATGCATTTAGGAGCCTGAACATTGTTGAATATAATCTGATATGCATGGAAATTAATCGTAGCGTGATGTGCTGCTAATCAATCAATAATCATAATCATATCAAATTTGCATCTATCCAAGGGAGTGCGTTAGCAGAAAGGATATTGTCGTTAATTTGAAATGAAAGCCATTATATACTTGGTGATACAACGATGTCCTTTATGGACATGAATTTATGAAAGATGAGATCGAGAAATGAAAATGTTATGTCAATACCCGAAGTAAACGTGGCAGATCTCACTGAATGTGTTTCGTCTGTCTCACACAGAACGAACACTACGTGGCCAAACTTGAAAGAATAAACTAGAGACGGTACTGAATTTTTAGTGGCCTGATTCATGTAAGGAACAACAGAATGGGTATACCCCTTGGAGGATACACTGCATTTCTGAGGCCTAGATCAGAAGTTATGCGTGAGTCGTGTATCTTGACTCATGTTTTGAGAAATATACGTGTGACATGTGTCATGACTAGTGTCTTTTCATGTTCCTTGAGAAAGCACACGTGTGACACGTGTCCTCAAAATGCACGTGAGGCACGTGTCTTGACGATGTCTTGAGATGTGTCTTCAGATGTGAAAATGAATAAAGTTGAAAACATTGGTTAAAAATGCCAGAATTAGGTTAGAATACTAATATTTGTACTACTGATCATGTCCGTGACTAAAATTTTTGTTGTTATTGCCAGGATAGTTGTTGTTATGGCAACGATCACTATAGTCTTGTCTGTCAGTTTCGTGACGGTCATTATCATATAACTGAAAAGATAACTGAATGACAGGTGACATTTAACTAACAATGTAAGGACATGGATTGTGATGGAAATCGTCTGGTGGTGAAGCATCTTCCTCATCCGATCATATTGATCTAACAACTTTGTCTTCGTCTTGTAGGATCTCCAGGTTGTGAACAGTAACAGCATCGTATTGGGTCTCTAAATTATGAGCAGCATCAGCATTTTGCAACATCTCCAAGTTATGAGCGGCATCAACATCTTGTAGAATATCATCAAGTGGGATACGCCTGATATGATTGAGAATCAGCTAGCGAATACTCACGGAGTATTGTAAGTGAAATACACATGTGTTTCGGTACATGTAATACACATGGGATACGGTACATAGAGTAAACATGGAATGCGGTACATGGAGTACACGCGGAATGCACATGAGATGATTGGTATGGGTGTCGACCATCTGAAATGATTCTAAATGAAAGAAATTATTACAATTAACCGGACTGACATGAGCAACAAGATACCCTAGCTATTCCAGCTTAGACATAAATTCTGGTTGCATAGAGAGACACAAAAATGGTTCAACGAAATTCAACCATAATTAGCATGAAAGCATGATTAATGAAAACCAACCATGACTATCATGAAAGAGGGATTAAATGAAATCCATCAATATCTAGCATTAAAGGATAATCAACATGATGAAAGCATAATCAACATAAAGAGGCTTAAGACATAATCAACATAAAAACGAGATCAGCATGAGAGTATGAAAAGATCGTCTTCATAAGGAGTATAAAACATAATCAATAGAGATTAAACATAGACTGGTGTGGATGGCTATGGTTCCATCCATAAGATTCGAAGAAAAGTCATGTGACTAAGTATGGATGATTATGGTTCACTCCATACTTGTCAAATTTCAAGGGGAAAATATCATTGATAGAATTTAACAACATAGGACTAAATATGGATGACTAGGGTCCATTCCATACTAGTCAAATTTCAATGGACTATGGCTATTATACAGCCGTCTAACAGTTTAAAAGAAGAACATCGTAAAATGATTAATCTAATAGAAACATAGGATAAACATAAGAGATGCATGAAATAGTTCATGAAGGCATGGCCAACGAAAATGACATGAGCATGGGTAAATTCATATGGGTCGGTTCACAACACAAAAGACATGATAAGGGTGAACGCCTATGGGTCAGTTCACAACATAAAATTCGAATGAAAGACATGAAATTTGACATGAGCAAAGGTGAATGCCTATGGGTCGGTTCACCAAACAAATTTCGACTGAAAAAGCACATGCGATTAAATATGGCCAGTCCTGTCCCAACCATTACTTAGTAAAAAACTTAACAGAAAATCAATGATACATGAAATAAACAATTGAAAATGAACTGTCAGTTTAAGAAGCCCTGGTGACTACCTACTAGTCACAGGTCAAGTTTTAGAGCCTACAGGTCGAAACCTTGGGCTCTGATACCATAATTGTAACACCCCACTTTAACAAGTGTACGGTTACATGATAATTATGGCGTGTCATCAAAGCATGCAAGGTAATGTCCTAAAACATAAATGACCATGAAGGGAAAACCGGAATCAAACATCGGGTCCCATACATATGCCCAAAACATAAATAAAGTAAATGGAATAGGAAGGACAAAACAAGTTTCCAAGCAATGATAAGTATATGAGGCAAAAAGAGAAGAAGTCTAGGGCAGCTTCCATCCTATGCACGTCACCTAAACGTTCTAGTCTATCCTTGGGTACCTTCCGTTTGGGATATGGAAAGGAAAATATACGGATGAGCAATACGCTCAGTGAACGGATATATAACATATGTATGAATGGCATAAACATGAGCAAGGTATAAATTGAAAATATAACAAATGAAAGTGCAGCGGAATAATGAAGTCCTGGAAAACCTAGTTTAAACTTATAAATTACTGGTTTTATATTTCTAAAAAGACTTATGTTTAATTTATTCTAAAAACTATATTTTAAAAATGCCTGGATCCCATATAGGTCATGTTATATCAACGTGCATGAATACTTAGAGGGGTGACCTATCATGCAATTAGAGGGGTTGGCTCTAATTATTATAGTATAAGTGGAGGGATCAGCTCATGCAACGGATGCAAGGCACACACCACAATTACCATGAAATCTCACTAACTTGTCCTAGGATGCACCCATTCGCCGCACATGATAATAATAACAAAGGCCAAAATACTATAAATGGACGGTGCGAGCAATCACTCTCACCGCAGAAGAGTCATAACACCGGTGCCTCCAGTGCTATGGTTATGGAACCCTCATAACTAGGTGAAACTGGCATGCATGTATATTGCTCAGACAATCTAAAATAAAACATAGCATTTAATTAAAGTATTTAGGACACGTAAATACTGGGAAAATAGATGGCTGCAAACGGGGAATACTAATATAGGAAGAAGTATCCTTACTGAAGGACGAAATATCCGTACCTTATGTCTAGTAATAAAGGATGAAAAACGAGAGTGGAAGATCACCCCGACTTCACGATAGCTATGTGTATGTGTTTTCTAACTAACTTATACTTAACTGATTATTAGTTTACTCAGGGTGTTCTTAACCTGTTTTACCTGTTCTTGTTCTGTTTTTAAGTGTTCTTACTCACATTACTGATTCATGTTAAATCATGTGTTTCCTTAATGTTTCATGTATTCTGATTAGTGTATTTTATGTTCTTATGTGTTAATATATTTGTTATATTATAATGAGTAGCTTCCTAAAAATAGCACGTTTCCAAAATAGTAAGTTTCCAAAAACAGAAAGTTTCTAAAATTAGTATGTTTCTAAAAATAGAAAGTTTTCATAATTAGAAATAAGCCTGGTTAACAAGTATAAAATATAAGCTATAGAGTTAATAAGCATAAAATATATAATTCATGATCATATAGTATAGTTTATTAAATAATTACTTAGGCTAAAATGATTATTAATTAATAATGAAAGACATGATTTTCTAATTAATAAATGTGACATAGTTAATTTAATAAAACCTTACCTTATCCAATTAATTGCATTAAAGCATGGTGTTTAATTCAATTATACCAAATAACTACTTAGGTTAAAACTTGGATTATTAAGTTCAATAATTTAACCTAAGTCATGTTTTTAATTAATTAATTACTATTTCATGTAAATTAAGTTAATTAATTAATTAACAAAATAACTGGCTAAACTAAAATGTACCTGAGCCGCAAACCCGAGACAATGCCAAACACCCAACATCCAACACCTTAGCCGGCGACTAGGTGTTCTTAGCCGGTGGCCAAGGCCTAGCCTTGTCGTCGGTTGCCACTTATAGTGTAGTGCTTCCCCCTGGCTAGCCAGGGTTTCCTTTGTCGTAACATATGTACCCACCGAGAGTATAATGACTCTCGGTTCCCACTATTTTCATCATTCTCCCTACTGTTGGGGGCTTAGCTTGCGGCTGACCCAAAACCAAAAACTACCACACCTTATTGGGTTGTGGCTGGTGACAGAAAAAAGAACTGAGAGCCATGAGGCTGTCGGTTTGTGTGTAGCCGCACCAAAAGAAAACCAAACCAAACCCGAGTCTTGACTAATTTATCATCATAACATGTTTTTAATTATTTTTTTAAGGATTTATAAACATATGATCATAATTAAAATAAAAAGAAAAAGATTAAGGTTTGATTAATACCGAATGCGTGAATGGATTGAGGATTGAAACACGTACACTAAGACGTAAATTCCCAAGATCAAACACAAAATCTTCCCTTGTTTTTCCTTGATGTTACGCGGCTAGGGAGGAGAGGAGAGCTAGGGTTTTGTTTATTTTTCCAAAGGATGTATTATGAAATTTCCTGGTGTAATTTGTTTATTAGTTGGATTGAAATTGGGCCGGGCCTAAAGCCCTCTCCTTTTTCTCTTCTCTTGTGACGCGGCTACCATAAGCCCAAAAGCCAAAACCATTTGTATTTCTTGAAATAATTATTATTCATGAATATTTGTGTTTTAATGTCGTGTATTAATTATTATTCGTAAATGTTTATCGTGTATTACTAATATACATAATACTTGTAACTAAAAGTTAGTGACACTTGTCGCATATTATAAATGGAAAGTTTTAATTTAGTCAGGTTTTCATGTATTTACTGTTCATGGGTAGTTTATGCGGGTTTTACATCTCATATCTGGGCAAGTCGCACTTGGTAGCAGCTAATGGTTCCTACCTAGGCTAAACAGATATTCTTTATTTTTTTAATTTAGGATAGTCTGGCAAACTTCCTACTTAGGGGCAATTTGTTGGTTTTTTCCTAATAATATCTAGTCGCGGGGTCATGAGCTAGTGCAATAAGAATCGATTAATTTAAAAAGTTGGGTGTATAATATTATAGCCCTAGAGTCGTACTTGTATTCATATATTTTTTAAAACCTATGAATTCACTCAACCATTGTGTTGACTTTAAGGCATATATTTCAGGTGAATGGAGACTGGCAGGTTACGGATGATGGTGTCTTGAGAAGTTATCATTCTAGAGAACAAAACTAGATCTTTGGGGAAACCTGTGATGTACATTTATGTACAGTTATTTTTATTAAACTCTGAATAATAAATGAATGATAACGTAAATATTTATAAAATGTATTTGAGAAATTTTATTATTATGACTATGGTAGTTTGATAGTTATAACCCAAATTAGCTTGTGCTGCTATAAGGTAAATTGGGGGTGTTACATAATCATACGACTTTTTCCATGAGACGAGGCGGCTTTAACGTGTTCCTTCAGATTAGGTAGGGTGTGACATGGTAACGTACTCGAAGACGAACTCGATTGTTTGTTCATGATAGCCAAAAATATCTTTTTTATGTCGATTTGACCTTGTTCAATCTTGTTGTTTTCCCCCTCAATGTTAAAAATTCCCTAGATTACCGCTTGAAAAATTGTTTCCTTGATTGTTGTTGTTTGAAAAATTTGAATTTTGATTTTGATTAAAATATCGATTTTGCCAATTCAAATTAAGACCTTGATTATAATTTCCTCCTAGATTAAATCCTTGTTGATTATTTCCTTGAAAATTGTTTTGGTTTTGATTGGAAAAATTGTTGCCTTGATTGTTATAAATCTCTTGGTGTGATGGAAAAGCGTTATTTTGATTTTTATTTTGAAAATTTCCTGTAGAAAGTAGAAAGGGGGGGGGGGGGGGGGGGATGAATAGTTTCTTAAATTTGCTTGTTAAAGTTTGGTTTTAAAGAATCCTTTTTCAAAAACTTAAGCTTGAGTATTTATGTGAAACCTTCTTATACACAATATGAACATGGTATAGTGCAACTAACTAATAATCATAAGTATAAAGAATAATAAATTCAACTAAACTAATAATCACAAGTATAAAGAATAAAGAACGTAAAGAGATAAAGGAAGGAAAGAACAAACCAAACACCAAGGATTTATAGTGGTTCGGCAACCAAGCTCACTCCTCGTTCCTACTCCACTCCTCGAGTACTCCTTACTCCAGATTTCACTAATCAACAAACTCCAAAAGGTGGAGAAACCATACACAACGTCGGTTAACCAATTTCCGACTCTAAGCTAAAAGTCGAGCCCAAATCATAGCTAGGACCAATTAACACCAATATACTTTGAGGACTAAGTATTAAACCTAATACATACACAACTTCCAAATAGACACAACTACTTGGATCTTCACAACAATGACACAACAATGAATAAATAAGTTTGGATCTTTAATGGATCTTTGAGGTAGACACAACACTTCAACAATTATAGTGTTCTTATCTTTGCACTTTGAGAGGAATATATGGGAGGAGAAAGATTCACTTCTAAACAAGTAGTAATCAAACAAATGATCAAGATTTGAGTGATTTAATAAGTATGTAAAAATATGAAAGTTTATGTGCAAAAAAGGTGGTTTAAAAGTCTGAGAATTGTCCACTATTTATAAGACAAATGTCCAACGGCTATATCTGCCCGCGGTTCTTTATTGCAGCCCGCGGTTCCTTATCGATAAGGAACCGCCGTAGGCGCTAAGGAACATACGGCGTAGAGTCCACTCCCTTTTGTCTTTTCATAGGTTGGATTGAATCTGGGGATTAAATTATCCTGAAAGAATATTCTAAACCAAGATAGAATATGCCATTTTAAAATTTCAAATTTTCAAATAATTAATTTAATAAAACATTTTCTTAAAAAGAAAGTTTAATAATAAAACTTTGTCACACTTAATAAAAAGTGAGTTTTAAGAAAAGATTAAATCCTTGATCACTTAATTAGTATAATTACTTATTTGTTCATACCTTAAGTGCTAATGGTTGAAATGAAAAATACTTGAACTCAATAATTTGTTTTTCATTGTTTTCGTAAATGCTTGTTTTTACATATTGTCGTAATCAAAACAAAGCGAGAGCGAAAAATGCATGTAAGGGTTTTAGGCATCATTGCATTAACAATCACCCCCTTTTTAATTCCGACAATCCATAAACTCAATCATCTAATAAAACAAGATATAGAAAAGATCACACAAAAAAATAAGAAACAAAAGATCCAAGATAAGTCATGTTAAAAGAAAACATGATAAAAGATACAAGGAAATAAATCATACAAAGATGTATGAGACATAACCACAAGCCAAAATAAAAAGCATAAATCTAATCATAGTTAAGCTAGAACTCTAAGATTTGATTGAACTAGATGTCTTGAAGATAAGAAACCAATGCTTAGATAAAAGACAATGTGGTGGCAGAAGGAGGTGGTGGTGGCTTGGTAGAGATCTCATAGTTATAGAAACGAGGAGGTTTAACTAAGAGACTCTTGTTGTAATTCAACTCCTCCTAGATGTGAGCCATAGCAAGATGTTGATATAGACAACATTGACAATATGTTCCATGATGCATGACATTATCATGTGAAGGAGGTAGAACACTAAAGGCTAGTGGTGGAAGATAAGAAGTTCCACAATCACCATTCTTAGAAGGAGAAGATATGGGATTTTTAGTGTTCTTGGGTGAATTGGGGTTGAAAGCAATTGGAGAGAATGGAAGAGAATCAAAGCTTTCATTTGGGGAATAAGACATTTTGTTTTGAGAAATAATGCAAAATGCTTAAGGTTATATTGAGAAAGTCCAAGATAATTTGGGGGTGGTCAAAGGGTTGAAAAAAAGATTCCAAAAAGTGTTGGAACAAATTTGGAGTTTCAGGAATTCCCGAAAAATAAGGTATTGGGCGCGGTTCTTTAACTCAGCCGGTGGTTCCTTATCACTGGGGAACCACAACATCAATAAAGAACCGCCCACAGTGGGTTGAGTTTGGTGAATATGGAGGATTTTCCAATTCAGCAAATCCTATTTTTCTAGTCTAACTGATCATGAGGATATGCTAAGAAGCAAAGATAGACAAGGAAAACACACAAGAGCTCACCAAACAAGGTTTAGACTAAATACATAGATTTATTAATAAAATCAATGTAGGATGTGTGTAGAACTAGACACAAGGTCATGACACAATGGTCCTCCATAGTTCTCTTTTGTTCTTGCTATATTTGAGAGACCCATACGTATGAATTATGTAAGCTCATTATGAATAACAAGAAGCTATGACAAATGTTTTTAGATTGAATTAACAATGTAAAAACATTTCTCGAACATTTTCAAAAAAGCTTTAAGAATTTTTGAAAAGAAGAGAAGTTTTTAAAAAAGAGTTTATTAAACTTAAGAACTCAAAGATAAAAGATAATAAGAATGCACAATTAAGGAATATGTTCCATTAAGCCTAGACCTAGACGCAAGTAATTAAAAGGTTCCCTCTTAAGTGGCTTAGTGAAGATATCGGCTAAGTTTTATACTGAGGGTACCTTGCCTATCGTAATGTTCCCCTTTTGAACATCATCACTAAGAAAATGGTGGCGAATCTCTATGTGCTTAGTGCGCGAATGTTGCACGGGATTCTTGATAAGGTCAATTGCACCCTTGTTGTCGCACATGATGGGAACATCATTAAGAGAAATCCCGTAATCAACAAGCGTTTTCTTCATCCATAGAGCTTATTGACAAGCTTTACTGGCACTCACATACTCGGCTTCCGTGGTGGATATTGCAAGAGCGGTTTGTTTCTTGGAGAACCATTAAGTTAAACAACAACCCATGAAGGTACAAACTCCACTAATGCTTTTCCGGTCCACATAGTCTCCCGCATGATCCGAGTCCGCGTAGATAATGGTTTATATGCCGGTCCCTTCAGGATACCATAATCCTAAATGTATAGTGCCCTTAATGTATCGGAAGATACGCTTAACTGCTTCAAGGTGAGAGGTTTTGGGAGCCTCTTGGAAGCGAGCACAAAGGTAAACACTACACATGATATCCGGTCGACTTGCCATTAGGTACAACAAACTACCAATCATACCTCTATATTTGGTGTTGTCTACCGACTCACAATCATCATCTACGGTGAGTTTATTATCCGAGGCCATAGGGGTCTTCATTGGTCTAGAGTCTTCTAATCCAAATTTCTTTATCATTTCTTTAACATACTTGGATTGATTAAAGAAAATACCATCGTTCATTTGTTTAATTTGGAGTCATAAAAAGAAGTTAAGTTCTCCCATCATACTCATTTCAAACTCGTCATGCATGATTTTGGTAAAGTCATCACACAATGATTGACAAGTTGAAACAAATATAATGTCATCAACATATATTTGTACGATAATGAGGTGAGAACCTTTCTTCTTTGTTAAGAGTGTATTGTCTATCATCCTCATGGTATACTCATGTTTTACAAGAAATGCTTTAAGTCTGTCATACCAAGCTTTGGGTGCTTGTTTGAGACCATAAAGAGCTTTCTTAAGCTTGTAAACATGATCCGGTTTCTCAAAATCAATGAAGCCGGGAGGTTCAACTACATATACCTCCTCATTGATCAAACCGTTAATAAA
This sequence comes from Glebionis coronaria, assembly GCA_025667525.1. Classification (NCBI taxonomy): domain Eukaryota; kingdom Viridiplantae; phylum Streptophyta; class Magnoliopsida; order Asterales; family Asteraceae; genus Glebionis; species Glebionis coronaria. The sequence continues at coordinate 291,530,052 of CM046881.1, read as the reverse complement.
TGCACTATTTACATCCATTTGTTGAGCTTAAAGTCTAAATCACAAGCGTAATCTAAGAGGATTATAATGGATTCTAATCTAGCTACGGGTGCGTATGTCTCATCATAATCAATACCTTCTTGTTGATTATATCCTTGAGCTACAAGTCTAGCCTTGTTACGAGACACAACACCATTCTCATCTAACTTATTCCTATATACCCATTTGGTTCCTATGATGTTCAAAATTTTAGGCGGAGGAACAAGTTCCCAAACGTCATTAGCAATGAATTGATTCAATTCTTCTTGCATAGCGATGACCGAAGTCTCATCCATCAAAGCTTCTTTAACATTCTTTGGTTCAATCAAGGAGACAAAACAAAAGAAGTTACTTTTATTTTGGATATGAGATCTTAGGGTCCTTTGATTTAATTCTCCTATGATGTTATCAAGAGCATGATCCTTAGACTCCTTAATGTTTACTCCCTTTTTAACACTAAGGTCTTCAACTCCTATGTTTCTAACATCTTTGGCATTAACTGTGTCTATTTCATCTAAGTCGTCATCTACCAAAGGTGGTGTCTTAGATGAAGGTGGGGTTTCATCAAATGTCACGTTAAGTGATTCTTCAATTACACCCGAGGTTCTATTGATGACTATGAAGGCTTTGATAGTTTGAGAATAACCTAAAAATATACCATCGTAAGACTTTGGGTCAAACTTAGTAAGGTAATCTTTGGTGTTGAGAATGAAGAACTTGCTTCCAAACACCCTAATGTATTCCAATGAGGGCTTCTTACCTTTAAGAATCTCATAGGGGGTCATCCTAGAAAAGGTCGAATAAGAATTCGGTTGAGAATGTAAGTCTATGTGTCCACGGCATTGCACCAAAATTTTTGAGGCAAAGATTGCCTATTTAACATCGTCCTACTCATCTCTTGGATGGTCCTATTCTTCCTTTCAACTACCCAATTTGATTGTAGAGTGCGAGGAGCTGAGAAGTTATGGGTAATACCATGAGCTTCACAAAAGACACCAAATTCCACTTCATTATCAAATTCCCTACCATGATCCGTCCTAATAGAGACAATTGAACATCCTAGTTGATTTTGAATTCTTCGACTAAAGGTTTCGAAGTGATCGAAAGCTTCATTCTTAGACGCCAAAAATCTAGTCCAAGTGAATCTATAGTAGTCGTCAACTATAACTAGGGTATAAAGGTTACCTCTATAACTCCGTATGGCGAAAGGTTCAAAGAGATCAATATGTAGGAGCTCTAAACACCAAGATGTCGAAACCAAATTCTTGGCTTTGTGGCTTGAGTGAACTTGCTTCCCAATTTTGCAAGCATCACAAAAGTGACTATCAAACTTAATCTTGGGGAGATGTCTTACCAACTCCTTAGAGACAAAAGATTGAATTAAACGCATATTAGCGTGACCTAATCTCCTATGCCAAAGAGTAGAACTATCATCTAAAGTCGCTAGACATAAGTTGTCCTTTGACTTCCTATTAACCTTCGTGACATAAAGCCTATGCTTTCTAACACCTTTTCCAATGACTTTTCCATCTTTTACGATTTCACTGTCATATTCCAAAAAGATGTGTTGGGAATAAAATGTAGCCAGTACACTTGGACGCTGACAAGAAGAAAACAAGCGTTGATAAGAAGAAAACAAGCGTTGACAGATCAAGCGTTGATAAGAAGAAGTCAAGCATTGATAGGATGAAGTCAAGCACTGATGGAAGATTTAGTCTACGCGTATTATGTTTCTAGGTTGTTTCTAGTAAAGATATGATCGACAATGTATTTTCTATATTTATCTTTACCTATAATAGTTGATACGTAGACTCTTGTACAAGGCTTCTTAGTCTATAAAAGAAGACATTTAGGTTTTGTTTCAATATAAGTTTTCATACGTTTAACACTTTCATTGTATGCAAGTTTGTTCTAATCAATCAAGTGAAAGTTTGTTTTACAATTGTTTGTGTGTTCTTGTTTGAGTATTAATTCCGCATAATACTTAAATTTTTTTATACACAACAAAGTTTCTCTACGTGTTTAACTTGATTTAATCTCGTTTACACAAGCTAAATCGATCTAAGTTTGGGATCAACAAGTGGTATCAGAGCTTGTTGAGAAACTTTGATCTAAAGAACACAAGAACCCTAAATCGCCAAAAACACTAATTTTCACAAAACCCTAAAAACATCATGTCTACCCCAGAAGTAAACTCCTCCTCCTCCTCCTCAACCCCCAACATCAAGATTCCCATGCTAGACCCAAACAATTTTGAGCTTTGGAAGTTTAACTTTGAGCAGTATCTACAAATCCATGACTACACCCTATGGGAAATTATTGAATATGGAAACACATCCAATAAAGCTCAAAAGATTGCAGCTGCTATCTTACAAAGAAAAAATGTTCAAGGCTCTACTGAAGAGGATAGAAAAGAAAAACCTGAAGATGGTAGAGCTGTCTCAACTGAGGACATAGCAAAGAGAAGGTGTGACATGAAAACCCTAAGCATTCTGAAACTCTCTTTGGGACAAGAAAATCAGCACAAATATAGAAGCTATGAGTCTGCAAAAGATCTTTGGGCAGCTCTTGAAGTTGCTTATGGTGGTAATGCTGATACTGTGCAAGAGAAAAAGAAGCAACTCTTGCATGAGTATGCTGTTTTTAAAGCTCAACCCAATGAGAAGCTAAGTAGTCCGAGAAGCAGACTTCTTGACATTACAAGCAAGCTGTCCTTCATAGGAACAGTGCTTGGTGATGTTGATATTATCGCCACTTTTCTTAAAATTCTTGGTGATGCATCGAAGATTGAAGCAAGATCTATAATTGCTAATAACACTCACAAAAGTTCTACTTTTGATTATGTTTACAACAAACTGAGGCTGGTGGAGAATGAAACTCTTTTGGATCATGGAAGCAAGTCTACAAATGGAAACATGGCCTTCTTCTCATATAGTGAAGGTCAATTTGATGAAACCGAGTCATACATGCACCCCTTTACTGGATCAACTTGTGTCAACACTGGAGCAAAACCTGTCAACGCCTCACATTCAGACGCTGACACATACAAAGTTGACTCACCAAGAGTTAAGCCTGCTGGTATTGATCTAGATACTGTGTGTGCATACATTGCTTCATTACCCAATGGTTCAGTGATTACATATAAGGATCTTGAGCAAATTAGTGATGAGCATTTGGAGGAGATGGATATAAAGTGGATGGCTATTGCAAGTATAAGAGCAAACAGATGGAATAGAAGATTCAAGAATAAGATGACTTTTAATGCTAAGGACACTACTGGATTTGATAAATCCAAGGTTGAGTGTTACAATTGTCATTGTATGGTTATGAGAGAATGCAGATCTCCAAGAAGATCTGATGCTGGGAAACCCTCTAGCCAAATTATTAAGGCTCAGGATTCCAAAGTCATGGTTGCAATGCAAGAAATTGATTGTGTTGGATGGGATTGGAGCTACTTGGCTAAGGATGAGGAAGAGAACAAAGCTTTGGTTGCTGAAAAGGAAGAAGAGCATGTTCACTATGCTCTCATGGCACACTCCTCATATTCATCAGACAATGAGGTATATGATGATGCATTTTGTAGTAAGGGTTGTCGTCTAAACACTGAAAAACTTAACAAAGAAGTTTTAAAATTGTCAACTGATGTGGTTAATGAAAGATGCAAGTTGTCTAACTATCAACTTGCTCTTACTCAAACTGAAAAGACTGTAGCTGAGTATAAGAAAATGGAGCTTGACCTAAAAGATCAAATCAATATTTTAAAACATGATTTAGATGCTAGTACTGAGATTAGAAACATCATGGAGAGGGTCAATGCTGAACTACAGGCTATGTTAGATGAGGCTATAAAAAATAAGGATAATGTAGACCTTAAAATTCAGAGATTTGATAAAGCCTCACAAATCCTTGAAAAGTGTGTTAGTGAACAAAGGGATTCTAGGGATATGACTAGGATTGGGATGAAAGAGTATGCTGGTGTTCCACCACCTGCTGGGAACTTCTATGGTGTACAAAGAAAGGACTTATCTTGGACTAGTTTACCAGAACTCCAAGAAGAGGAATTTATTCCTCCACCAAGAGTTCTTACCCCAGTAGAGGAATATAGGCAGAAGTTTACTGATTTGGACCAATGGAAGAAAGCCAACCCTACCTTGTTTGTTAAGGGTGGCATGCTTAGTGATAGCCCAAATGAGTCTACACCTATCAAAGTGACAAACCCAGTCACTGGCAAGACTGTTGACCTTGGCTTAAACGTTGATAGAAAACCTAGTATTAAATATGTAGAAATGTATGGAAAAACTAGGTCATCAAAAAGCCAAATTAGTATTAATGGAACAGGTTTCTTTTCATCTAGACCTAGAGCTATGTCTAGAAAAGCCTGTTATACTTGTGGAAGTTTTTCACATTTAGCCTATAAGTGTGTCAATGATTCAAAGGTCAACGCTAACAAAAAGTCAAACACTGTCAAACCTAAATCTTTTGTCCAGCAAAGTCCACAAGTTGTTAGATCAACCCCATTCTTTACTAAAGGGTCTAATAGTTATGGACAAATACCTTTTCATAAGACCAATACATGGTCTAATAGACAATGGGTTCCGGTAGCAAACCCTAGGTTCAACGGTGATAAGGGTAATTTCAGCGTTGACAAGACCAAATCAAACGCTGACAGAAACGTTGCCAGACCAAATAATGGTAAATATTTTCAACCAAAGGGAAAGGGGTCTAAAGCTTCTTCTAGCTTGACATGGAGACCTAAGCAATATCAAAACCCTAATTTAGAGGGGATTTCTATGACCTGTAACAGATCTAATTATATTTCAAAGGTCATAATAAAACAAATTTGGGTTAATTGGATGTTTAATCCAAAAAAGGATGAACAAGGGGTTGTTTTGAGGACTAAGTATGTTCTTGTTGAACAACCAAATGAATCCAAGTCTGCTCAAGCTTGGGTTCCCAAATAAAACTTATTTGTTTTCTTTATGTGCAGGGCATTCAAAAGCAGGTTAATGATTATGGCTATTGGGATAGTGGATGCTCTAGGCACATGACTGAGAAGGAAGATTATCTCTCAAACTTAATTCCCATTTAGGATGGTGATAAAGTTTACTTTGGAGGCAGATATGGAACTATCACAGGCAAAGGAACTCTTCTCACCAACAATTTACGTTTTGAAAACGTGTTTCTGGTAAAAGAACTTGACTATAATCTGTTTAGTGTATCACAAGTTTGGGATAACAAAAATAAGGTTCTTTTTACTGATACTGAATGCTTGGTGTTGAACAAGGATTTTAAGATACCAGATGAGAAATTCATTGATTATAAAACACCTAGGAATAAGGAAATTTATAATGTGAATCTTAATGGAATTAGGATAAATAATAACTTGTCATATCTTTAGGCTAAGGCTTCAGTTGATGAGAGTAATCTTTGGCACAGGAGATTAGGGCACATTAATTTTAAAAATATAAACAGACTTGTGAGACATGGTTTGGTTGATGGTTTGCCTGAAAAGGCTTTCCACAATGACCACTCTTGTGTTGCATGCCTTAAAGGCAAACATCACAAGGTCTCATTCAAGTCTAAACAGGTGCATTCTAGTTCTAAACCACTTCACTTTCTACATATGGACTTGTTTGGTCCAACTAATATAGAAAGCCTAAATGGTAAACCTTACTGTTTTGTCATCACTGATGATTTTTATAGATTTACTTGGACTTTCTTCTTAGCTTTGAAAAGTGAGACTACTGATACTTTAATTAACTTTATTACCCAAATTGAAAAGAAGTCTGGTAATGAGGTTAAGATGCTTAGAAGTGATAATTGTGGTGAGTTTAGAAATAAGTTGTTGGATGATTTTTCTGCCAAGAAAGGGATTACTAGACAGTTTAGTGTAGCTAGAACCCACAACAAAATGGGGTAGCTGAGAGAAAGAATAGAACCCTCATAGAAGCAGTCAGGACTATGTTGGTTGATGCTCACTTTCCCATTGCTTTTTGGGTTGAGGCTGTGAATACAGCTTGTTATGTTCAGAATAGAGCATTAGTCAACAAGATTCATAATAAAACACCTTATTAGTTACTTTGGGGAAGGAAACCTAATATTGGTTTTCTTAAACCTTTTGGTTGTCATGTAGTTGTACTGGACACTAGTGATGCGTTAGGTAAATTTAGTGCTAAAGGTGATGAAGGCTACATTATGGGTTATTCAGTGCAGAGTAGAGGATATAGGGTTTACATTAAGAAGGAAAAACGTATACTTGAACAGGTACATGTTAGGTTTTTAGAAAGTAAACCTAGTGATCCTGAAAGTGGTCCAAATTGGTTATTTGACTTGGAACCTTTATCTAGGACTTTGAATTATATGCCTATTACTAATCCAAACATTGTGAAGGTAACTTCAAATGTTGTGGAAGAACCAGTTGTTGATGTTTCAGGTACACAGGTTAATGAAGAGGTTGTATCACAAGCAGACAAATCATCACCCATACTTGAGTATGTCACTATTCCCATATGGACAGATGCATTTGCTGTTGCTGCTGTTGCTGTTGCTGCTGCAAAGGAAAATGGTGGTCCCCAAGTATCACCAGTTGACAACATGCATGATCTTTCAGGCGCTGACAAAGGAAAATCTGGCGCTGACAAGACAAATTCAGGCGTTGATGGCTAAAACGTTGACAGCCATGGTCCAGGCGTTGACAGCTCTTTTAACCATATTTTCTCTTCCAATGGTTTTGAACAAGGTGAACATTCAAACAGAAATGGAGAGGTTCATTCAGATGTTGATGGAAGAGAGTCTGAAGAAGATATTAGTAACATGGAAGATGAGATTGAGGACAACATACTTATTGAAGGAGGTGTGCTAACTTCTACCATCAAAAATCACCCTTCTTCTCTAATTATTGGTGATGTGATGTCTCCTGTTCAAACTAGAAGTTCTCATCAGAATCTTGGTGGATTTATTGCCAATATTCACAAGAAGGTTGATACCCCTCTTGTTTAAGCTTGTTTGTTTGCCTGTTTTCTGTCACAACAGGAACCCAAGAAGATTTTTGATGCTCTCAAAGAACCAAGTTGGGTGGAAGCAATGCAAGACGAGCTTCACCAATTTGCTATCCAGGATATTTGGGAGTTGGTTGATTGTCCCAGACATGTCAGACCTATTGTGACAAGATGGGTTCTTAGAAACAAAAACGATGAAAGAGGCATTGTTTTCAGAAACAAGGCACGTTTAGTGGCTCAAGGATATACACAAGAGGAAGGGATAGACTATGAGGAGGTCTTTGCACCAGTGGCAAGATTGAGGCTATAAGGATATTCTATCCTATGCTTCCTGCATGGGCTTTGTTAATGCAATAATGCCTAAAAACGTTACTTGCATTTTTCGGTCTTGCTTAGTTTTGATTACGACAATATGTAAAAACAAGCATTTATGAAAACAACGAAAAACGAATTCTTGAGTTCAAGTATTTTTTATTTTAACCATTTTCACTTAAGGTATGGATAAACAAGTACTAACCTTAATCAAGTGATCAAGTGATTTAATCTTTTCTTAAAACTCACTTTTTATTAAGTGTGACAATTTTTTATTAAACTTTCTTTTTAAGAAAATGTTTTATTAAATTAATTATTTGAAAATTTGAAAATGGCATATTCTTATTTGGTTAGGAATATTCTATCAGCATATTTTTTAAACCAGATATGACCTCCACCACTAAAGGACAAAAAGGGAGCGGAGTCTAGTCCATCAGTACCTTAGCTCCTAGGCGGTTCCTTATCGATAAGGTACCGCGGGCTAAGATAAGGTACCGCGGGCAGATATAGCTGTTGGCCCTTTGTCCTATAAATAGTGGACCATTCTCAGCTTTTCAATTCACCTCTTTTGCATATCTATTTCCAGATTCAAACTTTCTTCTTTAATCACTCAAATCTTTGATCATTTGTTTGATTACTACTTGTTTAAGAAGTGAATCTTGTTCTTCCAACCCTTCATCTCCAAGTGCAAAGAGAAGAACACTATCCTTGTGAAGTGTTGATTCCACCACCAAAGATCCATTGAAGATCTACTTTTATACATTTGTTGTTTTGTCTTAGTTGAGAAGATCCAAGTAGTTGTGTCTATTTGGAAGTTGTGTATGTACTATGTATAGTTGTGTAGATTGGTCCTAGCTACGATTAGGGCTCGACTTTTAGCTTAGAGTCGGAAACTGGTTAAGCGACGTCTACGATTTTCTCCACCATAAGGAGCTTGTTGTGTAGTGAACTCTCGAGTAAGGAGTACTCGAGGAGTGGAGTAGGAACGAGGAGTGAGCTTCGTTGCTGAACCACTATAAATCCTTGGTGTTCGGTTTGATATTTCTTTACCCTTAACTCTTTACATTCTTTATTCTTTGTGCATATATATTTGTTAGTATTAGCTTAGTTACACTATCATTGTTCATATTGTGCATAAGAAGATTTCACACATTTCCTCAAGTCTAAGTTTTTGAAAAAGGATTTTTAAAAACCACCTTTTAACAAGTAAATTATAAGAAACTATTCAACCCCCCCCCCCCCCTCTTCTACTTTCTACAATTGGTATCAGAGAGTGTTTGCTCAAGAATTTTTAAAGTATATTGTATTTTAAAACTTGAATCGATCTATGGATTCCAACAAATACCTAGAAGGGAAATCTATGCAAAGACCACCACTTTTTGAAACCGATAGTTTTATCTATTGGAAAAATAGATTTGAAACTTATGTGAAATCAAAAGATTTGGATCTTTGGCATGTTATTACCAATGGTGATTTTTTACCTTGTCAATTTAATGAAGTTTCTAAAACAAAAGAATTGGTCACTTTTGACAAAGCTAATGACGATACTAAAAAGAAACTTTCAAAAAATAATGAGGCTAAAATGGTGATTTATAATGCGTTACCTAAGAAAGAGTATGAAAGAATTTTTATGTGTGAAACTGCTAAAGATATTTGGAACACTCTTATAGTAACCCACCAAGGTAATAGCCAAGTCAAAGAAAGCAAAATCGATCTTCTTGTCCAACAATATGAACAATTTTTCATCTTAGAAGATGAAACTATTGGTAGTGCATTTTCTAGGTTTAACACCATTATTACTAGTCTAAAAGCACGTGATGAAGGTTTTTCTAGCAAGAACAATGTTAGGAAGTTTCTAAGGGCTTTACATCCAAAGTGGAGAGCAAAAGTCATGGCGATTGAAGAATCGAAAGATCTCTCAACTTTATCACTCGATGAACTCATAGGCAACTTGAAGGTTCATGAGATGATAATTTTGAAGGACTCAGAATTAGTGAAAACCAAGAGTTAAAGGAAATCTCTTGCACTTAAAGCCAAGAAGGCACAAAGTGACCATGATAGTTCCTCGGAAAGCGATGACGAGGAGTATGCATTGGCGGTGAGAGATTTCAAGAAGTTCTTCAAGAGACGAGGTCAACACGTTAGGCAACCCAACAATGACAAGAAACCATTCTCAAAGAATCGGTTTGACAAGATCGAAAAAGGTGTTAGGAATTGCTTTAGATGTTGTGATCCAAATCACTTCATTGGTGATTGTCCAAATCCCGCTCGCTATAAGAACCACACGGCGTTCGTTAGTGGCGCTTGGAGCGATAGCGGTGAAGATGATGATGACAACCCCAATGAGGAGAAATGTCTTATGGCTCACACTTCTAAAGAGGTACATTCCGAAACCGAATATTATAGTTATGATAGCTCCACCTTTGATGATATTGAATTTGAAGGCAAATATGATAGTTTACACAAACTTAGTCTCAAATTCATAGTATAGAATAAAACTTTAAAATCAACCAAAACTAAGCTCGAAAATGAGATCAATGAACTTAGGGAGAAATTGGCTAAACTTGAGAAAAATAAAGAGGTTGATTTAAGTTGCTTAAGTTGTGAGAAACTTAGATTAGAAAATGAAGACCTCAAGAACACCTCCATTAAATTGGAAAAATTCATGAAAGGTACTAGTGCTCTTGATGACATGTTAAACAATCAAGTTCATTCAAAGGAAAGATTTGGTGTAGCTTTTAACTCAAATGAAGCCTCAACTAGTGAACCAAAACAAGTCAGGTTTTCACAAAAAACGTCTGCTGTACGCGGTCCCAAATTGTATGGGGCGGTTCCTTATCACTATGAAACCGCCGCCATAGATAAGGTACCGCGGCCAGAGGGTGATTTTGGTGAAAATCCTGAACATTCTGAAAAGTCTAAGTTAGATGAAAAACCAAAGCATCTTATTGTTAATAAAGTAAAATTACCCATACTTGACCACAATACCGTTGATAAGTTCTACAAGCCATTAAGTAAACCTCTCATGGAAAATAGAAGTTTATCAAGACCATCCTCTACTCCACCTAGAGTACAAAATGTGTCTAAGCCTAGAAGTAGAACAACAACTCCTAGAAAAGATAATCAAAACAATTCACGACCTAGAAGTAAAACTCCAACACCTAGAAGGAATAATCATAACTCTAAACCTAGATCAAATACACCTAGGAGAAATAATGAACAACAAAATGGTTACATGAATTACTACCCTCCTCCATTTAGTTCTCCATGGGGAACCCCTACTTCATTCATGCATCCCAACCAAATGCAAGGGATGTTTGGAACTAACAATTTTAGACCCATGAGATATTGGGGACCAAATATTTGATCTTGTGTGTTGTTACCTAGATATGCTTGGGAATTGATTTTGAGCCCGATGAGTGGATTAAGGATAGTGGATGTTCTAAACACATGACGGGTAATCGAAATTTGTTCTCGCATTACAAAGCATATGATGGAGGTAACGTCACATTTGCTAGTAGTCTACGTGGTAATATCATTGGAAAAGATACGATTTCTCTTGACTCCATGACCATTGAAAATGTTGAGTACGTAGATAACTTAGGGTTTAACCTTTTACGTATAGGTCAAATTTGTGATAATAAGTGTAAGGTCATCTTTTCAGAACATGACAGTGAAATCGTAAAAGATGAAAAGGTCATTAGAAAAGGTATTAGAAAGCATGGGCTTTATGTTATGAAGGTCAATAAGAAGTCAAAAGACAACATATGTCTTGCGACTATAGATGATAGTTCTACTCTTTGGCATAGGAGATCAGGTCACGCTAATATGCGTTTAATTAAATCTTTAGTCTCTAAGGAGTTGGTAAGACACCTCCCCAAGATTAAGTTTGATAGTCACTTTTGTGATGCTTGCAAAGTTGGAAAGCAAGTTCACTCAAGTCACAAAGCCAAGAATTTGGTTTCGACCTCTCGGTGCTTAGTGCTCCTACATATGGATCTTTTTGGACCTTCCGCCATACGGAGTTATGGAGGTAACCTTTATACCCTAGTTATAGTTGATGACTATTCTAGATTCACTTGGATTAGATTTTTGGCATCTAAGAATTAAGCTTTCGATCACTTCGAAATCTTCAGTCGAAGAATTCAAAATCAACTAGGGTGTTCAATTGTCTATATTAGGACGGACCATGGTAGGGAATTTGATAATGAAGTGCAATTTGGTGCCTTTTGTGAAGCTCATGGTATTACCCATAACTTCTCGGCTCCTCGCACTCCACAATCAAATGGGGTAGTTAAAAGGAAGAATAGGACTCTCCAAGAGATGAGTAGGATGATGTCAAACGAGCAATCTTTGCCTCAAAAGTTTTGGTGCAATGTCGTGGACACATCGACTTATATTCTCAACCGAATTCTTATTCGATCTTTCCTAGGAAACACCCCCTATGAGATTCTTAAAGGTAAGAAACCCTCATTGGAATACTTTAGGGTGTTTGGAAGTAAATGCTTTATCCTCAACACCAAAGACTACCTTACCAAGTTTGACCGAAAGTCTTACGAAGGTATCCTTTTAGGTTATTCCCAAACTAGCAAAGCCTACATAGTCCTAAATAGAACCTCAGGGTTTATTGAAGAATCACTCAACGTAACCTTTGATGAAATCCTCCTTCACCCAAGACACCACCATTAGTTGATGATGACTTGGATGAATTAGAAGTAGTTAAAGCCAAAGAGGTTAGAAAAATAGGTGTTGAAGACCTTAGTGTTGAAAAGGAAGTAAACATTAAGGAATATAGGGATCATACTCTCGATAATGTCATTGGTGACTTAAATCAAAGGACCCTAAGATCTCAAGTCCAAAACCAAAGCAACTTCTTTTGTTTTGTCTCCTTGATTGAACCAAAGAATGTTAAAGAAGCTTTGATGGATGAGAGTTGGGTCATTGCGATGCAAGAAGAATTGAATCAATTCGTTGCCAATGATGTTTGGGAACTTGTTCCTCCACCTAGAAGTTCTACCATTATAGGAACCAAATGGGTATTTAGGAATAAGTTAGATTAGAATGGCGTTGTGTCTCGTAACAAGGATAGACTTGTAGCTCAAGGCTATAATCAACAAGAAGGGATTGATTATGACAAGACATATGCACCGGTAGCTAGATTAGAATCCTCTTAGCCTACGCTTGTGACTTAGATTTTAAGCTTCAACAAATGGATGTAAAGAGTGAATTTCTTAACGGTTTGATCAATGAGGAGGTATATGTGGCTCAACCTCCCGGCTTCATTGATTTTGAGAAACCGGATCATGTTTACAAGCTTAAGAAAGCACTTTATGGACTCAAACAAGCACCCAAAGCTTGGTATGATAGACTTAAAGCATTTCTTGTTAAACATGAGTATACCATGGGGATGGTAGACAACACGCTCTTTACAAAGAAGAAAGGTTCTCACCTCATAATCGTACAAATATATGTTGATGACATTATATTTGGATCAACTTGTCAAGAATTGTGTGATGACTTTGCCAAAATCATGCATAATGAGTTTGAAATGAGTATGATGGGAGAACTCAACTTCTTTTTAGGACTCCAAATTAAACAAATGGATGATAGTATTTTCTTTAGTCAATCTAAGTATGCTAAAGAAATGCTAAAGAAATTTGGATTAGAAGAATCTAGACCAATGAAGACCCCAATGGCCTCGGATACTAAACTCACCGTAGATGATGATTGTGAGTCGGTAGACAACACCAAATATAGAGGTATGATTGGTAGTTTGTTGTACCTAACGATAAGTCGACCGAATATCATGTGTACTGTTTGCCTTTGTGCTCGCTTCCAAGAGGCTCCCAAAACCTCTCACCTTGAAGCGGTTAAGCGTATCTCCCGATACATTAAAGGCACTATATATTTAGGATTATGGTATCCTAAAGGGACCGGCGTAGAAACCATTGTCTACGCGGACTCGGATCATGCGGGAGACTATTTGGACCAGAAAAGCACTAGTGGAGTTTGTACCTTCATGGGTTGTTGTTTAACTTCTTGGTTCTCCAAGAAACAAACCGCTCTTGCAATATCCACCATAGAAGCCGAGTATGTGAGTGCCGGAAAAGCATGCCAACAAGCTCTATGGATGAAGCAAGCGCTTGTTGATTACAGGATTTCTCTTGATGATGTTCCCATCATGTGCGATAATATAGGCGCAATAGACCTTAGCAAGAATCTTGTGCAATATTCGCGAACCAAACACATAGAAATTCGACACCATTTCCTTAGGGATAATGTTCAAAAGGGGAACATTTAAATTGAGAAGGTACCCTCCGAGGACAACTTAGCCGAAATCTTCACTAAGCCACTTAAGAGGGAACCTTTTAATTACTTGCGTCTAGGTCTAGGATTAATGGAACATCTTCCTTAATTACCTTCTTCGCTTTGTGTGTCTCATTTTACCACTTTGAGTAATTGAGTCTTCCAAACTCTTTTTGATAAACCCTCTCTTTTGAAAATGGTTGAGAAATGATTTTGACATTGTTAATTCAATCTAAAAACGGTTTTTCATAGATTCTCGCTATTAATATAGAGCTTACATAATTCATATGTATGATTCTCTCAAACATATCAAGAACAAGATAAAATCATGGAGGATCATTGTGTCATGACTTAAGGTCTTGTCTTACACACCTCCTACATCGATCTTTTAATCCATGTACTTTGGTCAAATCTCTATTTGGTAAGTTTTTATATGTTTTCTTTGTCTATCTTTGCTTTTTAAGCATATCCCTAAGATAAGTTAGACTAGAAAAATAAGATTTACTGAATTGAAAAATCTTCCACCAAACACCAAACACAGCCCCTGTAGGCGGTTCCATAAGTGAACCGCAGCTCCTTAGTGATAAGGAACCGCCGGGCATGATAAGGAACCGTATATAGTGCCTTCCTTTTTCGGGTTTTTGTCTTAAACTCCAGATTTGCTCCAACATTTTTGAGAATCTTTGTTTCAAACCCTTTGACCACCCCAAAAATACCCTAAGCCTTCCCTATTTAAACCATAAGAATTTTGCATTACTTCACATCCCAAAATGTCTTATTCTCCCAATGAAAGACTTGAATCTCCTACATTTTCTCCAATTGCTTTCAATCCCAACTAACCCAAAAACCATTACAATCCAAACCCACCCAAGAACACTCTTAATCACATCTCTCCTTCCAAGAATGTTGATTGTGGAACATCTATTCTTCCACCACCATCCTTTACTGTTCTTCCTCCTTCTCTTGATAATTTCATGCACCATGGAACATATTGTCATTGTTGTCAATATCAACATCTTTCTATGGCACACATCTATGAGGAGTTGAGCTACATCAAGAGTCTCTTAATCAAGCCTCCTCTTAACTTTGATTATGAGATCTCCAAAAAGCCACCACCACCACCCTCCGCCATTACCTTGTCTTTCATATAAGCATTGGTTGCTTATCCACAAGACACCAAATTTAAGCAAATCTTAGAATTCTAGAATAACTAGGATTAGATTTATGCTTTTGGCTTGTTTCTTTTCTTTTTCCATACATCTTTGTATGATGTTTTTTTTAGTAACCAATCTTGGATCCTTGTCTTTTTGTTTTCTTCTCTTTTATTTTGCGACCTATTGGTATATCTTGTTGGTTGTTTCTTTTGTTCAACTAACCCTTCTATGTAGCTTGTCACCATATCTCGATTCCTCGGTGCCCCAAGCTAGGGGGAGTAAGCACCAAGGAGGAGTCTTTGCTATGTCCGTTTCTTCAACACCGACTTGTGCAACCTCTTTGCTTCGACAAAGGGGAAGAAATGAATAAACTCGTCTTCGAAAATCTTGTTTTTTGTGTGATTGAGTTTATGTATTGTCAGAATCAAAAAGGGGGAGATTGTTAATGCAATAATGCTTAAAAACGTTACTTGCATTTTTCGGTCTTGCTTAATTTTGATTACGACAATATGTAAAAACAAGCATTTACAAAAACAACAAAAAACGAATTCTTGAGTTCAAGTATTTTTCATTTTACCCATTTTCACTTAAGGTATGGATAAACAAGTACTAACCTTAATCAAGTGATCAAGTGATTTAATCTTTTCTTAAAACTAACTTTTTATTAAGTGTGACAAGTTTTTATTAAACTTTCTTTTTAAGAAAATGTTTTATTAAATTAGTTATTTGAAAATTTGAAAAGGGCATATTCTTATTTGGTTAGGAATATTCTATCAGGATATTTTTTAAACCAGATATGACCTCACCACTAAAGGACAAAAAGGGAGCGGAGTCTAGTCCAGCGGTGCCTTAGCTCCTAGGCGGTTCCTTATCGATAAGGTACCGCGGGCTAAGATAAGGTACCGCGGGCAGATATAGCCGTTGGCCCTTTGTCCTACAAATAGTGGACCATTCTCAGCTTTTCAACTCACCTCTTTTGCACATCTATTTCCAGATTCAAACTCTCTTCTTTAATCACTCAAATCTTTGATCATTTGTTTGATTACTACTTGTTTAAGAAGTGAATCTTGTTATTCCATCCCATCCTCTCCAAGTGCAAAGAGAAGAACACAATCCTTGTGAAGTGTTGAGTCCACCACCAAAGATCCATTGAAGATCTACTTTTATAAATTTGTTGTTGTGTCTTAGTTGAGAAGATCCACGTAGTTGTGTCTATTTGGAAGTTGTGTATGTACTAAGTATAGTTGTGTAGATTGGTCCTAGCTACGATTAGGGCTCGACTTTTAGCTTAGAGTCGGAAATTGGTTAAGCGACGTGTACGGTTTTCTCCACCATAAGGAGCTTGTTGTGTAGTGAACTCTCAAGTAAGGAGTACTCGAGGAGTGGAGTAGGAACGAGGAGTGAGCTTCGTTGCCGAACCACTATAAATCCTTGGTGTTCGGTTTGATCTTTCTTTACCCTTAACTCTTTACATTCTTTATTCTTTGTGCATATATATTTGTTAGTATTAGCTTAGTTACACTATCATTGTTCATATTGTGCATAAGAAGATTTCACACATTTCCTCAAGTCTAAGTTTTTGAAAAAGGATTTTTGAAAACCACCTTTTAACAAGTAAATTATAAGAAACTATTCAACCCCCCGCCCCCTTCTAGTTTCTATAGGCTTTACTGTCTATCAAATGGATGTGAAGAGTGCTTTTCTTTATGGCACAATTGTAGAGGAGGTTTATGTTATGCAGCCTCCTGGTTTTGAAGATTCATAACATCCAGACAAGGTGTATATAGTCAAGAAAGCTATGTATGGACTTCATCAACCCTCAAGAGCATGGTATGGCACATTGTCCACCTATCTGGTAGAAAATGGATTCAAAAGGGGCACCATAGACCAGACCTTATTTACAAAGAAGATTGGTAAGGATTTCTTACTTGTCCAGGTTTATGTGGATTATATCATCTTTGGATCTTCAAGTCCAAAGATGAGTGAAGACTTTTCCAAGCTTATGACAGACAAGTTTAAGATGAGTGCAATGGGGGAGATGAACTTCTTTCTAGGGTTACAAGTTCAGCAGAAAGAAGATGGTATCTTCATCTCTCAAGATAAATATGTAGCAGAAATCTTGAAGAAGTTTGTCTTTTCTCCAATGAGAAAAGGGCTAGCACTCCTATTGTAACACCCCCAAATTTATACAACTCAGTTCAGCGGAAGACTAGTTGGTGTTACGGGATAGCACATTACTCACATCATAGACAACGCATAAAAAATCGCGTCGTTTAATAATAAATCATTTCCATTCATAAACATCAAAGTTACATAGGTCCCAAGTCATTATATTTCATACAAAGTTTTACAAAGTATTTGAATGGAAAAATATTGTTTAAGTGCGGGCCATGAATTCTTGTCGTCTTCCCGAGAATTACCTTCAAGTACCTGAGATAAAACATGTTAAAAGAAAAGGTCAGCGATAACGCCGAGTGAATTCATAGAGTTTAATAAATTCCATCAATATAATATCAGTATGAAAGTATTACTGAAAATCATTTTGTACAAATCGATTTGATAGACCATAAAATAGCCAAAATCATTTTATACAAATCCTTAGCGAAAATCATAATATAGGCATTTGCCTTAAAAATCATTATACGAGCCAATGTCGTAAAAATATCATACAATACGTCTTATGACGTTGTATAAAGTCAAATAAAAACCGTTATATGAATATGGTTATGAAAACCAAAATACAAACATAATATCAATAGTATGACCCAGTATTGCTAGTCAGGCAATACATCGTAATTCGGAGCGTCCAGTAATATTTTGGCGATTGGATTATTATAAGCCGCATGACATTGTTACCTTACTAAACCAACAACGGGTAGCTAACCCGATACCAATTTTGCCCATCTAAAGTAGCGTGTCGTCACAAAGGTCACGCTATTGGAAATCTTCTCATACATAAATTCGCTTACCAATCAATGTGGCACGACGGGGATCAACCGTCAAGGCGCGAACTGGGGTGATCGTCCCCAAATAGTACTATTAAATGCATAAGCGTCTACCAACTCCCGGTAGTTCACAATTCATGCTAATAGGACTTTTAGTGACATAACCTAACTTTAATAATCCACTTAATTTCATCTATCGGGTCCATTAATCATTTATCGGGTCATACAATCGGGTCATTCAATCATTCGGGTCCAAAATCAATAAACAAACAATCGGGACAAATGGTGTCCAAACTTTTATAAAAACTAACATGTTATCTCCCTCGCGGGTTTATAAAGCATTTATAAAACATTTAAAAGAGTGCGAGGCTATGAACTCACGTTGATATGGGAAGGCGGGTTATCGGCAATTCGGACGTACGGTGCGTGCTTCAATCACGGAAACCTATATAAATAATAATCGGTCTTAGACGTTTGTCCAATGAATTTATAAAAATATCAATTATGTATACATATGATGATTATATATATATGATGATCAAGTGGGTTTACATATTCTTGTTTACTCATTTTAGAGTTATATGTCGATAGCTTTTATACTAGTTTACTAGTTTTACCCATTTACGTGTCTTAAGTCCAATAAGCTTATTATAAGTTATTTAACTTATTTTAGTCCATTTTGTACTTATATTATCAGTACTTAAACTTCACAAGTTGGGCCTAAATGGGTTAAGCCCAATAATTTCTTTTTATGGGTTTTTATCTTATTTAGTCCAATTATTAGCCCAAGTATTAGTCCAATATGTTTACTTAGCTCGTTAATGTCCGTATGCCCTATAGTTCGGGTTTTATCGGTTTTTACTTGTGATAAATGTCTATATATCAGTATATAAGTTTTATAAAGTTTTCATTAGACGGGTCCAACCATCTAAGTTTTATTTAATAAAAACGTTAATTTTACGGCAATAGCCGAAAAAGTAGTAAAAATCATGTTTATAGTTTTATAACTTATAAAACTTAACAAGTTTCCATTTTCATCATTTATACACTTATTACACCTTTTATATATTTATATAAATAAGTTTTATAAGTTAGTGGGTTTTTATTTACATTTTATATATTAAAATGTGAGTGCTTATATAATAGTATTATTCTTTAATTTCCAAAAAATCTGATTTTTAACTTCATCTTCACCAAAACTGCCATATCTTGAGTTCTATATGGAGATAGAAGCTCAAATTTTTATCACATAAACTACATGATATTTGCTACATTTAACTCTTCTATAGCTACTGTTGAATCATCCTTTAAGTATTTTCTAAAAATCGTCCAAAACAGTAACTTCAGATTTATATCCTAAACTTGTTTTGATCATATCTCACTCATTATTTTGATTCCATTGCATGGCCAACTCTCACATGTGTACAAGACATTTAGCTTACTGTAAATGGATCCCACTTCATTATTTCATCAGTTCATAACATGTTTACTTACTGTTTTATACAGCCATGTAAATTAATCAAGATTTTAACCTTGTTTCATATGGTTTTTCACCTTTTTATCCATGATTATCAACAACAAATCCCCACATAACATTTTTATCATCATATAATCATCATAAATATATACAATAGGAAATAAAATACATGTTTACATAATCAAAATATTAAGAAGATGAGGAGGACAATCTTTATACCACCAAGTTGATATAGGTTATGATTTTGACATGGTTTTTGATGGAGAAACTTGTAGACAACCATGACCATCTTCAAGACCACCATGCTCCATGAACTCCTTGTGGAAAATCAGCCTCATGACACCATGAAAACTCCTCCATGGAGGTTATAAGTACCACCAATCAATAGGGTTTTGAAAAGGGCTTCAACATATGCAAGTATAACATATGGTTTGTGGTTAAATTTAGATCAAATGGGTGTTTCTTCATGTTTTTGGGACGGCATCAATGGAGAGTAGAGAGGAAATTGAGAGTGGTTTGCATGTGAGAAGTGATGGTATGAGATGTAGTAACTAGTTTTGAGTTAGTGGTAAGTAAAGTGGCTTGAAATGGAAGCTACATTGGACAAGTGTGTATGAGGTTGTGACACCTCATGGTTTGGTGAGTTTTTGGCCGCCCCATGTAAGCTAGTGGGGTGGGACAATGTATTTTGTCCCATCTCACTAGTTTACGGGTATTCCTCGATTCTAGTTTCCTCGATTTGCGTGCCCTCGGGTCGTTTTACGAAAAACGTTTTTATAAATTATGAATCTACGTCACAAAACGAATCCAATAAAAATTGTTTCATCAAAAACGGAGTTCGAAAACGTAAATACGTAATCCTAAGGTTTCCGGTTTAGTCGTAAAGGACGTTAAAATAAAATCGTAAGTCCTAATCTCTTCTCGTAAATTTGTGAGTTTATGAACTAACACAAATTTAAAACTCCAAAATAATATTCACGGATAAATTTATTTTCTGAAATGTCGAACTGTCACCAAAGACGGTGTATGTAAACGTAAGCACGTAACGTTGAATCCTCCGGTTCAGACGTAGTCGATGCTACTCCAAGACGTAAATCCAAATTTCTTCCCAAAAATATGTGAGTTCATATTGTAACATTAAAATAATGTTTTTAAATTATATTCGAGAATAAAATATCAACCATAAATTGACGGATTGTCACAGCATTTACCCCTAAACAGGATCTTTGTCCTCAAAGATCATCTTACCTTACTACTCGCTTCTTATAGAGTTAAAGCCATGTGGGTATTTCCTCCACATTCGGTCTTTTCTCACAAGTGCAATTCGTTACAATACGCGAGTTTCATCAAACATAACTACGGGAATAAGATCAGGCTAAATGTTGACTTACCTTCTCTATCCATGATATTCACGGGTTTCTGATGAATGCAACTTTTCGCCGATCTAAGCTTTACTAAGAATAATCAGAATTTCACTTGATAGATATTCCATCAAGTGCGATTTACGAAACATAATTCACGCGGTTCTTGAAGTCCTAGGGTAGATCCAGCTTATATGCCTTTCAATCCCAACTTTTACATCATTCCAATGGTCCCATACAACGGGGACTTATATCCCATGATTTGTCAGATCATGAATTCATCTTTCCAAGGTTAAAAATTGTGGCATAACTTCGCTACCCATTTGGCACTTCAAGGTCTACATTTCACATTCACATAACCTCTTGCCCACTATCGGCAGTTAATAATCAGATCCTAATTTCAACAATCATTTCAGATCTCGCGGGTCGGGTATTTTGCAAGGATAGGTTCGCCTTCATAGGAAACCTTAAATCTAAAATACATGTCCAACTCACAACGGGTGTATGTCGGATGTCTTCATCTCAACTCTTGCTTACAGATGCTCTAAGATTCAGATCCTAACAAGATTCGATCTCGATCCTAATATGATGATTATCAATGATAATCCCTCCAAAGGAAAACGATTATACGGTCTATTACCAAAGGTCAATCATTCAAACATAAAACAGCACTTCTATTACTCTGTATCGTTACTTTACCTCGTCCCTTCGATTTGGGATGGTACATAGTACTCTCATCAAGGTTCGTTCTCAATGACTTCTGAGCAAAACTCTAGAAATTCGATGCGAAGCGAAGATCTTGATAAAGATGTTCGATACAGGCACACTATGTTTACATAATTCTTTTGCATTTATCATTAACGGGAATGATATTAGCAGATTTGGTCAGTCTGTCGACGATGACCCAAATCGAATCAAATTCAGATGATGACCTTTGCAATAGCTAGACGTTTACTAATGTATGAGGCGATGTCTGCCTTCATAATTCGTCATCAGTACAACTTGTTCAGACAAAGATACTTTTAGTCATAAATGACATACATAGAATACTTATACTTACAAATTCCAATTTAACTCTATTTCACAATCCTCCATATTCAGGCAACCATAAGTGGTCTTTTAAAATATTTAACGCCATTGGCTTCTCAAATCTGTTGGTTCACATTAGCCGTGAACCCCCTTTTTATTATCTATATTATCCTTTTTACAAACATTGTTTGTTTCTATATCGTTCAGCAATTTATTTTGCACCTTGATTATTAAGGAACATGTCCTAACTGGTTCTTTATATTTTTTTTTTATACATAACGTGTCGGTATCTATATTCACTTCTCATGATGAAATAAATATCATTACTGTATTTATTCAAAATTCTTTCTTCATATCTTCTATGTTTTAGTTTCGTCTCAACTATTATCTTTATATGTTTTACACAAGCTGACGTTTAAAGCGTCCATAATTATCACAACTAATTAAATATTAAATATTCAATTTTTATGTAATGTAAAAGTAAAGATTTTAAATTTCTTAGTTCGACCAATTATATAAAATGTTCAAAAATAAATTTGAATTTAATTAACAAGATTTTTGGTTGATTTATCGAAAATAATTAAAATAATTAATAAGATCCGTAAATGTTCGAAAAACCTTTGTTTATACTTTGGTCAAAATTTTCTTAGTTGACAAGTAAAAATTGTCGTTTCAAATTTCAAGTTATGGTTTTAATGGGTTTTCTCAATCTTCTTAGGTTGTCTAAAGGTATACACAAACATTTACCCCTAAACAGAAGTTTAGTTAAATGGTTTGTGTATAAGGGAATAATCCCTTTAAAAATCCTTTGTTAAAACATTCGTCAAAACATATTTCTATTTTTTTTTTTGGAAAAATCCAAAGTCTTAAAAGGGCTCTTAATTTTTGAAGAGTCTATATGCATACATCTTACCATTTTTAATCCAACGATCATTTTATGTAAAGGATTAAGTTTTTAATCACATGTTAAATATTTAAGGTATAGGTTTTTATCGTTCGGCCAATTCAGGGCAATCTATAAATAATTATTAACTCATTATTATTCTTATATACAAACATATAGTCCTTAATGATCACGAGCATGAATTTATCAAATTACAGCCTACACACGTGATTCACCAAATTTATGAATACTACATGTGCATTGTCAATCCAAACGACATCACGTGGAACTCATAATGTTCATTACAAGTACCGGATGTAGTGATTGGAATAGATAATCCTTTTCGCGGATGCGATGTCGATGATAACCATGCCGAGGATCAAAAACCTTGTAAATGATCGAACAAATCTTCCATTTCGAGTTATGGATATCGTTTTCGATTGTCAATTTACTCAGTCACAGTAATCTATAAATATAAGGAAAGATAACACCATAGCTCTTCAGGATGACAGGCTTGGTATAACAAAATCTTTCTCTGACAACTTTCTCAGTTGTACGGTAATTCCTTAAATTCAGACGGTGCTGACGTACAGTGCACAAGTCACAAGTGCAGCACCGGAAATATAACCAATACCAAATTCAACTTGCCTTAATAGCAAAAGTCTAGGTAATTCATTAACAAATACTTACTAAAGTTAGATAACATAAACATCTTTTAATAAGTTCATATTAGGTTCTTCTAGATTATAATATCTATGACTAATTCACAACCATTCGCAGTAATATTTCAAGTCTTAATACAGGATATGGTCATCCATCAAGAATTATTTAGATCACTTTTGATAATCAACATCTTATCATTTAGGGGAATTCTACTCGAGTTCCTATTAATCAAGACAATGTCGTCATGTCATAATCAATCAATCAATTCTACTGGCACTATCAACTTTTCAGTTTTATTGCCGTCGATAAGATGTGAACTTC
Organism: Glebionis coronaria; assembly: GCA_025667525.1. NCBI lineage: Eukaryota > Viridiplantae > Streptophyta > Magnoliopsida > Asterales > Asteraceae > Glebionis > Glebionis coronaria. The sequence goes on along the minus strand of CM046881.1, from coordinate 291,506,585 downwards.
TCAAAAGACTAATGATAATTCATAATCCTTTGCAAATTCAAGGATACATGGAGACACAACTATCAACTAAAGAGTAAGGTCAACGCATGATTTACGCGAGAGAATTTCAAATCAAACACAGACGAAAACATTTAACGAATATGAATATATCCCATGTTTTCATAATTTGAGTACGCATTCGAAAGCTCCTCGGATCGTCACCCAGGTCATTCAAATGAAATCAAATCATAAGAAATGATAAGAACGTCAATACATCCAGTCGGGTATCAACACTCGGTAATCAAATACTTTTCCTAAGGATCTCACTACGGGAGAATTAGACAAGAAAGAATTGTCAATTGTCAAATAAGACAATTTCCACAGATGAATAAATTCAACTCAGAAGAATGGATGCTACAGGCACATATGTAGGTGTCCCTAACAATATGTCCCTATTTTTCACTTCTTGCAGATCTCATAAAAATTTATTCTTTCACAATCTTCAAAGAAAATTTAGTGCTTATTCATTAGTTTTATGGTGACTACTAATCAGTCTTGCATAGTCCATTCCAAATTGTATGTAGGCGCGCAACTATATACAATTTCAAGATTAACGATGCAATACTCAGTTCGTCAAAATTTTATCATCATGTTTAAAATGAAAACATTTTCATGCTTAATTCTTAAATAAGAATCAAGAATAAATTTACAAAGATTTTCTTTGTTATGAAAACAAATAAGTTTTCCAAAGCGTCTCATAAACAACTTCATTTTGATATCAATCACTTATAAATCTCACTTTGAATGATCCTTATTGTGATGAAAATTAAATTTTCTCAAAGGATACCGTTTTAACTTTATAAAAACAATTAGTGATCTGCAAAAGAGTGATGAAGAGTTGTTCACCAAGAACTAACTTCAATATGATAGGAAATGAGCTTAGCCAGATAATTATGAGGTTCATGACCTCGATGGCACTCACGAAGAATGATTCACAACGTAACTCAAATCAAGATGAGTACTTGTTCAATGGTTGCATCACTAATGCGAACATTAGGATGAAGCAATAAAAGATAGATAACATCGATACATGTAGAATTTAGCAATCAAAGGTAGTCTTTTCGTTAATCACAAACAAGTCAAAATTGTACCGTAACACATTACGTGTCACTATGTCATACAATTCTCAGAACTCATCCTACCAACTGATATCTCAGTTAAGTTAGGGATTCTTAAAAGATACCACAATGAATACTAATCTACAAGAGTCATTAGGTGTTCCACATGTCCCAGAAGATCCATCGGTCTCATTTCAGAAGAAGATTTCTTCAATTAATTTCTTGGACACTGGGCATCCTCATTAGTGGACAATGGCCTAGGAACAACCCTTAACACAAACCTACAATCAATTAAAACCTTATAATTCATTCACAAAACTTAACGACTTCCTCTTAACAATCTCATATTCCATATAAGTTAAATTTTACTTTATTCAAGTTTCAATCAATTTTATACTCAATTTGATATCCTACTTCATTCTCTAATACTTTCAATCTTATTCTTCGGCCTTGTAAAGGCAATACAATCTCAATATAAATCAACACTTAATTTCCAATCCTATTAGCTCTTACAACAACAATTATCAAATGAATCATTAATATGAAATGACTTGTTCATTCAACTAGACTTCTCGGAAAGGTATTAGTGGCATGAGGCTTTTGGGTAATGGTTCCAATAACAGCCTCAAGTGCAACATTCACCCTTTCGATTCCAATTTAAGAATTGGATGACAACGAATCAGATGACATCTTTCTAGGTGGTAACGTTTTGTCAAACTCCACTCTATAAGAAAAGATCGTCATGATACCGATATCATATTTAATCTCGCCAATTCTTTTTCAATATCACAATCAACTAATATCTATATTTCTACGAATATCAACCATTTGTCGGGATCATAAATATCCGCAACTTGGTTTAGATCTAGGATAGCTAGAATTCCTACGAGAATAGCTTCGATTAATTTATTAGGGGAGTTAGGGTTACTTGTGACAATCGACGTCGTATAAATACCTCGTATAAAAATCAAAATAATCATCAAACAATCATGTAATAAAATTACATCATATATATATATAATCCAAGTTATATATTTATATATTAAAATAACACTTCTCAGTCTGGCCTTGTCGGTAACTCGGGAATTCTTCGGCACCGTTATAGTCAAAAGATTTTTAGACATTTTTAGAAAAATGTTTGTAGTTAAAAGATTTTGAAAAGTTTTATTCAAAACCTTAGTTTTTAAAAATCTTTCGTTCTCTATAACGAGAGCTCTAATACCAAACTGTAACACCCCCAAATTTATACAACTCAGTTCAGCGGAAGACTAGTTGGTGTTACGGGATAGCACATTACTCACATCATAGACAACGCATAAAAAATCGCGTCGTTTAATAATAAATCATTTCCATTCATAAACATCAAAGTTACATAGGTCCCAAGTCATTATATTTCATACAAAGTTTTACAAAGTATTTGAATGGAAAAATATTGTTTAAGTGCGGGCCATGAATTCTTGTCGTCTTCCCGAGAATTACCTTCAAGTACCTGAGATAAAACATGTTAAAAGAAAAGGTCAGCGATAACGCCGAGTGAATTCATAGAGTTTAATAAATTCCATCAATATAATATCAGTATGAAAGTATTACTGAAAATCATTTTGTACAAATCGATTTGATAGACCATAAAATAGCCAAAATCATTTTATACAAATCCTTAGCGAAAATCATAATATAGGCATTTGCCTTAAAAATCATTATACGAGCCAATGTCGTAAAAATATCATACAATACGTCTTATGACGTTGTATAAAGTCAAATAAAAACCGTTATATGAATATGGTTATGAAAACCAAAATACAAACATAATATCAATAGTATGACCCAGTATTGCTAGTCAGGCAATACATCGTAATTCGGAGCGTCCAGTAATATTTTGGCGATTGGATTATTATAAGCCGCATGACATTGTTACCTTACTAAACCAACAACGGGTAGCTAACCCGATACCAATTTTGCCCATCTAAAGTAGCGTGTCGTCACAAAGGTCACGCTATTGGAAATCTTCTCATACATAAATTCGCTTACCAATCAATGTGGCACGACGGGGATCAACCGTCAAGGCGCGAACTGGGGTGATCGTCCCCAAATAGTACTATTAAATGCATAAGCGTCTACCAACTCCCGGTAGTTCACAATTCATGCTAATGGGACTTTTAGTGACATAACCTAACTTTAATAATCCACTTAATTTCATCTATCGGGTCCATTAATCATTTATCGGGTCATACAATCGGGTCATTCAATCATTCGGGTCCAAAATCAATAAACAAACAATCGGGACAAATGGTGTCCAAACTTTTATAAAAACTAACATGTTATCTCCCTCGCGGGTTTATAAAGCATTTATAAAACATTTAATAGAGTGCGAGGCTATGAACTCACGTTGATATGGGAAGGCGGGTTATCGGCAATTCGGACGTACGGTGCGTGCTTCAATCACGGAAACCTATATAAATAATAATCGGTCTTAGACGTTTGTCCAATGAATTTATAAAAATATCAATTATGTATACATATGATGATTATATATATATGATGATCAAGTGGGTTTACATATTCTTGTTTACTCATTTTAGAGTTATATGTCGATAGCTTTTATACTAGTTTACTAGTTTTACCCATTTACGTGTCTTAAGTCCAATAAGCTTATTATAAGTTATTTAACTTATTTTAGTCCATTTTGTACTTATATTATCAGTACTTAAACTTCACAAGTTGGGCCTAAATGGGTTAAGCCCAATAATTTCTTTTTATGGGTTTTTATCTTATTTAGTCCAATTATTAGCCCAAGTATTAGTCCAATATGTTTACTTAGCTCGTTAATGTCCGTATGCCCTATAGTTCGGGTTTTATCGGTTTTTACTTGTGATAAATGTCTATATATCAGTATATAAGTTTTATAAAGTTTTCATTAGACGGGTCCAACCATCTAAGTTTTATTTAATAAAAACGTTAATTTTACGGCAATAGCCGAAAAAGTAGTAAAAATCATGTTTATAGTTTTATAACTTATAAAACTTAACAAGTTTCTATTTTCATCATTTATACACTTATTACACCTTTTATATATTTATATAAATAAGTTTTATAAGTTAGTGGGTTTTTATTTACATTTTATATATTAAAATGTGAGTGCTTATATAATAGTATTATTCTTTAATTTCCAAAAAATCTGATTTTTAACTTCATCTTCACCAAAACTGCCATATCTTGAGTTCTATATGGAGATAGAAGCTCAAATTTTTATCACATAAACTACATGATATTTTCTACATTTAACTCTTCTATAGCTACTGTTGAATCATCCTTTAAGTATTTTCTAAAAATCGTCCAAAACAGTAACTTCAGATTTATATCCTAAACTTGTTTTGATCATATCTCACTCATTATTTTGATTCCATTGCATGGCCAACTCTCACATGTGTACAAGACATTTAGCTTACTGTAAATGGATCCCACTTCATTATTTCATCAGTTCATAACATGTTTACTTACTGTTTTATACAGCCATGTAAATTAATCAAGATTTTAACCTTGTTTCATATGGTTTTTCACCTTTTTATCCATGATTATCAACAACAAATCCCCACATAACATTTTTATCATCATATAATCATCATAAATATATACAATAGGAAATAAAATACATGTTTACATAATCAAAATATTAAGAAGATGAGGAGGACAATCTTTATACCACCAAGTTGATATAGGTTATGATTTTGACATGGTTTTTGATGTAGAAACTTGTAGACAACCATGACCATCTTCAAGACCACCATGCTCCATGAACTCCTTGTGGAAAATCAGCCTCATGACACCATGAAAACTCCTCCATGGAGGTTATAAGTACCACCAATCAATAGGGTTTTGAAAAGGGCTTCAACATATGCAAGTATAACATATGGTTTGTGGTTAAATTTAGATCAAATGGGTGTTTCTTCATGTTTTTGGGACGGCATCAATGGAGAGTAGAGAGGAAATTGAGAGTGGTTTGCATGTGAGAAGTGATGGTATGAGATGTAGTAACTAGTTTTGAGTTAGTGGTAAGTAAAGTGGCTTGAAATGGAAGCTACATTGGACAAGTGTGTATGAGGTTGTGACACCTCATGGTTTGGTGAGTTTTTGGCCGCCCCATGTAAGCTAGTGGGGTGGGACAATGTATTTTGTCCCATCTCACTAGTTTACGGGTATTCCTCGATTCTAGTTTCCTCGATTTGCGTGCCCTCGGGTCGTTTTACGAAAAACGTTTTTATAAATTATGAATCTACGTCACAAAACGAATCCAATAAAAATTGTTTCATCAAAAACGGAGTTCGAAAACGTAAATACGTAATCCTAAGGTTTCCGGTTTAGTCGTAAAGGACGTTAAAATAAAATCGTAAGTCCTAATCTCTTCTCGTAAATTTGTGAGTTTATGAACTAACACAAATTTTAAACTCCAAAATAATATTCACGGATAAATTTATTTTCTGAAATGTCGAACTGTCACCAAAGACGGTGTATGTAAACGTAAGCACGTAACGTTGAATCCTCCGGTTCAGACGTAGTCGATGCTACTCCAAGACGTAAATCCAAATTTCTTCCCAAAAATATGTGAGTTCATATTGTAACATTAAAATAATGTTTTTAAATTATATTCGAGAATAAAATATCAACCATAAATTGACGGATTGTCACACCTATGGATAGAGAACACCCTTGGGGAAAAGTTGGAGATGGAAAAGATGTGGATGTCAGGCACTATAGATAAATGATTGGTTCATTGATGTATCTCACAGCTTCAAGACCTGACATTATGTTTGTTGTGTGTGCATGTGCACGCCATCAAGTGACTCCCAAAGAGTGTCATCTTCATGATGTCAAGAGAATCTTTAGATACCTTAGATGTTATCTAGACCTGGGATTATGGTATCCAAAAGATTCACCATTGGAGCTTATTGCATATTCAGACAATGATTATGTTGGTGAAAAATTTGATAGAAAATCCACAACTGGTGGATGTCAGTTTCTTGAGAGTAGATTGATTTCTTGGCAATGTAAGAAACAAACAGTGGTGGCCAATTCTACAACTGAAGAAGAGTATGTTGCAGCAGCTGCTTGTTGTGGGCAAGTCTTATGGATTCAGAACCAGCTGTTGGATTATGGGTATAATTTCGTGCATACCAAGATTTTTGTAGACAATAACGGCACTCTATGCATTATTAAAAATCTTGTACATCACTCTAAAACAAAACACATAGAAATTAGACATCATTTTATAAGAGATTTTTTTGAAAAGGGTTTAATACAACCAGATAGGGTTGACACAGAAGAAAATGTGTCTGATTTATTAACTAAACCTTTTGATACTGGAAGATTTTAATACTTGGTAACAAGTATTGGAATGATCAATCTCACTTAATATGTGTTTTGGGGTCTTAGTGTAAAAGTATGTACAAGATATGCATTGTTATTGGTCTTTTGTGAAGTTAGATTTTCCATTTTATTTGTCTAACGCTGACAAAAGTTATCTTAACGCTGATAAGTGTTATCGGGACGTTGTTAGCAACATGTTAGTTTTGTGATTTTTGATCTAAGTGTGCAGGCGTTGTTAGCATTGTACCATTGGATACAGAGTTGCTTATGGATCCTTGGAGAATCATTGGAGCATGTTTCAATTTATGTATGATGGTGGGAATATTAATATTCCTATCTTGACATAAATTTTTATTTACATGCATATTATTTGGTAACTTATGTATCACAGTTTAAGGGGAGGTTTTAGGAACCTTTTAGGACTTTTTGGGTATTCTTATAATACTCTTATTACAATTCTAGATTGTGTCCACTGGTGAGTATGAGTTAGTTTTCTATCTCATGAGGCACTGTAGCATGCAAAGTTGATACACTATGCATGTTGCCAAGACCTTTTTGGCCTAGAATGGATGCGGTCTGTTGGGAGACTTGGGTATGATTTATATTGGGTTTACCTGGAAGTTACAAGGGATTTTATGAGATAACTTAACTGTTAAGAATTTTGGTTAGCAAGGGACACTAGAGGACTGTTATGTCTATCTTGCATAAGCAAGTGTGCATAATTGGACAGTGCTTGCCGCCCTATCATAATTTTCAGTTTATAGGTTATCTTCACTAGGATAAATTACTTTGTTAAGGTCCTTTTTCATTTTTATTATTTTTATTTTTGGGCATTGACAGATATATTTCCAAGCGTTGTTGTGACCAATTTAGACGTTGACATGGATTTACCAACGTTGACAAGAATATAGTCGTTGGGCGTTGATGGGTTATTTTTTACCGTTGACACTCGGTGGGTATTACCCAGTTGTTATTTTTGACGAACATTGGGGCCGTATTTTTGGGAGTAGATAACTTTTAATTAATGCACAAGATAACTTATTTTTTTTTCAATATTTTCATCATTATATTTTGAAAATACCTACCTTATTTTTGACCAATCACATGTGCCTATCACTCCTATATATTTGGCTCAAACTTTTTAAACAGGGTACTCTCATATTCTTGTCTAATAATTTTCTCCTATAATTCATCTTTTACAATCTTTCACAAACAGCTTTCTACATCAATGACGCCTAAGTTCAAACCAAGTGACTTAGTATTGGGATTCAGAAGTCAGCACAATATGATTGCTTATTTGGAGGCTGATGATACTTTGTTTCCACAATATACTCAGATGGTGGCATATTTGAATGCATCTCTACTTAGGTATGCACTTTCTCATGCTCCTCTCATCCATGTCACTCATATTAAACAGTTTTGGAACACTGTTAGTTCCTCAACGCTTAGTAATGTGACTACATTAACAGCTATTATTCATGGGCGTACTTGGGTGGTTACTGAAGCCTTGGTTCGCCAGGCTTTGCATCTTAATGATGCAGATGGTATGACCACTCTCCCCATTAATGAGATAGAACAAGGACTTCAGGCTTTGGGTTATCCTTTCCCTAAAGAGGGTACTTTAAATAAATATCATAAACAAGAATTTCCCCCAGCCTGGAAGTACTTAATGTCATCCTTCAATGTTTGAGTCCCCAGTGTACTGTACATAATGAAATTAATAGATCAATTGCTAGTGCAATTATGTGCATTACAAATGGGCAAAAGTATAGTTTTTCTAAACTGATTTTTATGGCATGTGTAAAAACAAGGGTAATAAGATGACTTTGGCTTATCCCAGATTTTTACAAATGGTTTTTGATGAGCAACGTTACTGCACAAGGGATCATGATGATTTTTATGAGATCTCTATGCAAAAGAAAGCTATTTTTAGTAAGATGAACTCACCCCCTCACAGAGACTTACCCCTCACCCAAGCTATGCTTGTTGTTATTGCAGCAGCACAACCTCAACCTGACCCATAACCACAACTTGACCCAGTACCCGACCCCTTACCTTCACCTCAACACATGGAACTTGACCAAGAATCATTCGACGCTGACACGTTAAATGTTGGCGTTGACACTACTAATCCAAACGTTGACACCTTTCCATCACTGACCCAAACACCCCTTAACCTTCAAACTACCACCCAATCCACATCATCTTCTACACCCCCTGAATATAGGTTGATAAAACGTGCAAGGACTACTTGAGTGTTCTCCTCTAGTGGTCCTAGCCATGTTGCAGAGAGAACCACCACCACAGGTGTGGTTGGTGCTATGGATGCGGCTGGGACTATTGGTACTCGCTTAGATGCAGGCCAAGCCAGTCTAACATCTTTAAGACCTCATCCATGCCCCATGACTCTACTTTGGGAGGTCAAATACCCATTCTAGAGGAGGGCAGATTGGAACCATACACAATGTTGGAATTGACGGTTGTCTGCATTAGCATGCAAAAGCAAAATGCAGACCTGGTACAAACAGTTAGTACACAAGGCCTTGAACTCAAGCAATTGAGGCAGAGGATTGTTGTTTTGGAAACTGCTGAATCTAGGAGAAGGCAGACAGAGTCCTTTCATCATGGGAGGATTCTTACAAAGGGGAGGAAGCTTCTACAAAACTTGTTAATTTGAGTGATAAAGGCTCACATGAAGCTGCTATAGAGCCTGTTGATAAAGGCTCACTTGGGTGTGGCTGAAGCCCTTACTGAATTGAAGAAGCAACCAGGTTTTGATACATCTTTAATTACTCCCACAAATTTGAACTTGTCCTTTATAGCAATGATGGAGCAGTTCACAAGAGGCGTTGAGACGAGTAAGGTGAGCGTTGACAAGCAGACTTTGGACGCTGACACACCAAGAGTTGACAAGAGTAAGTTGGGTGCTGACACACAGAATTTGAGCGTTGACAAACCTACAAATATGGTTGATGTATTCCAGTCATCAGCTATCATCAAGGAAGTGTCTTCATAGGTACCATTATCATCTTTACCCATCATTGATCCATTAGATAAGGGTAAAGGAATCATGGTAGAAACAGAAGTTCCAAAGGATGCAGCACAGGTAGAGTTTGATTCAAAGTTGGTTACACAACTTATGGAACAAGAAAAAAGGAAGGTTGGTGAATCACCATTTGTAGTTACTTCTGAGGAACAAGAAGGAAGTGATGAAGGGAGTTCAGATTCAAGTGTTATGATAATTAAACAACCAGAAAGACTTGAATATGGTGATGAGTTGGCAAGGGAGAAACTTAGAGAGTTAAAGTTATAGGTAGATTATGATATGCCAGAAGTTGCTCAGATGTAGCATGCTTGGGAAGATAAGGTTATGGAGAATCCAGATATGACAATTTCAGATCAAATTTGGGGATTGGAGATTCTTCTAAGAGTTCAAAGAGACTGCAAGGTCATTCTGAAGCATAAGGCTAGCAATGTTTTCTCACTGCTAAAGAGAGATAGAAGGGAGCTTTATTACATGTTGCTCATGTGTCATCAAACAGGATGGACATTTCAGAAATTGCAGGGATTAACCTTTGAAGAGTTGGAGTATAAGGCTTATCCCATTTGGGCAACAGTGCAGGAAATGAATACTATCAGACTTCTCTCAAATGAAAGGAGAGAAGAACTTACAGAAGAGATGGAGATTCAAAAGGCAATGATTGTTCCAAGGCCTTTGAAGAAGGGAGTTCCACTTGAGTTCCCTAAAGATATGGATAAATTGAATCCCTGTGAAGCTGTTATAAGAAGGAGCATCAAGCTCTCACCTATGGAAGCTTCAGATATGGTACAAGTGTTACCTCTTGATGCCGGAAACCCTATCATTAGCTATGAAGAAGATGCAAGTGGGTTTTGGATGATTGGGAGATATGGGAAAGAGGTACACACTTTTACTACTATTATGTCTCTATTTTCAAGTTTGGATAGGGAAGACTTGGCAGACCTTTGGAGGTTATTGATGGTCAAGTATGAGACTGAAGCACCTACTTCAGTCAATGGAATAAAGCTTTGGTCAACATTCAAGAGAATGTGTGCACCAGAAGATGAAGATCCTGTTTGGAAGGATCTTGAGGATGATATCGGTGGACTTCAATGGCGTTTGTATTCAGCTGCTGGTGTGTATTATTTGAGTTCTACAAAGTTTGCTGAGTATCTTCTTATAGATGCTAAGTATCCCATGTCCAAAGAAGTTTTGGAAAATATGATGACAACACAGCTGGAGATTGACTACTCAAGTGACGTGGCCAAATATTTGATTAGGCATGTTTATTACCAATATGATAAGATTTGTAAGAATCCTCCTAGTTCTTAATTTTTATTCAGAAACTTGATTGCTAGAGTAGATATCAATTTTAGGGGAGGATTGTTGGGAATAAAATGTAGCCAGTACACTTGGACGCTGACAATAAGAAAACAAGCGTTGATAAGAAGAAAACAAGCGTTGACAGATCAAGCGTTGACAAGAAGAAGTCAAGCATTGATAGGATGAAGCCAAGCACTGATGGAAGATTTAGTCTACGCGTATTATGTTTCTAGGTTGTTTCTAGTAAAGATATGATCACCAATGTATTTTCTATATTTATCTTTACCTATAATAGCTGATACGTAGACTATTGGACAAGGCTTCTTAGTCTATAAAAGACCTTTAGGTTTTGTTTCAATATAAGTTTTCATACGTTTAACACTTTCATTGTAAGCAAGTTTTTTCTAATCAATCAAGTGAATGTTTGTTTTACAATTGTTTGTGTGTTCTTGTTTGAGTATTAATTCCGCATAATTCTTAAATTGTTTTATACACAACAAAGTTTTTCTACGTGTTTAACTTGATTTAATCTCGTTTACACAAGCTAAATCGATCTAAGTTTGGGATCAACAAGATGACCTTACACTTATTGTCACAAATTTGACCTTTACTTAGAAGGTTAAAACCTAAGTTATCTACGTGCTCTACGTTTTCTATAGTCATAGAGTCAAGAGAGACCATACCTTTGCCAATGATATTATCACGTCTGTTACTAGCGAATGTAACGTTACCTCCATCATATGCTTTGTAGTGTGAGAACAAACTTCGATTACCCGTCATGTGTTTAGAACAACCACTATCCTTAATCCACTCGTCGGGCTCAATATCGATTCCCAAGCATACCTAGGTAACAACACACAAGATCAAGCATTTGGTCCCCAATATCTCATGGGTCCAAAATTGTTAGTTCCTAATAACTGAGTTTTACTTAATTAAAATTGTTCTTGTATGTCTATTCGAATTAACTATTGGTTTAAGTGTGACTCAGTCGTCTTTTGGTGAAAACAAATATATTGGTCGTTGTAGTAAAATTAAATTGCAAAACTTTAAAGTAAATGACGGGTAATTAAAGCTAAAACTGATTAAAAAGAAAATGGTGCAAAATATTAAAACTTTAAAAGTAAATTAATTAAATGACGAGAAATTAAAGCTTGACGAAAAGTAAATTTGACAAGTTAATAAAAATGAAAGTAAAATTGACAATTTAATAAAAATGCAAACTTGAAAACTTAAACTAAGGAAAAATAATAAAACAAAACCCAATCCGTCGGAATACCCCATCGGAATCCCATCGGAATACACCATCGGAATAGGATCGGAATGTACTCGTCGGAATACAATCGGAATAAACTCAAAAGTACCCCTGTCGGAATGTTGGTCGGAATCCAGATCGGAATGTCAAAACAATACACGTCAGAATCCGGATCGGAATCCCGGTTTGAATCCAGAAACCCTTTTCCAATGGAGGAGATCGGAATATCCGTCGGAAAGCAAAACCCTTTTCCGACGGGTTGATCGGAATACAGTGGAAAAGGTAAATAAGCAAAATCGAATAAAATAAGCTATAAACCAAATAAGCACTTATCTAAAACTTAACCATAACACGTATAAGAAAAAAAACTAATAAGCTAAAATTTAAAAACTTTTAAAAACACTAAATAATAAAAATATTCAAAAACAACTTTTTATAAAATAACTTTTAAAAACACTTAATTAAATTTAAGGAAAACACAAATAAGCTATAAAATCCATAATCTGAAACAATCAAAAACATAAAAAACGTAACAATTAATCAAATAAGCATAACAATAAGCACATAAACATAAAGATTAAGCAAAACAAGAAGGGAAGAATGAGAGATTAGAAATAAAAACTTGATTAAAAATAAGATTCAACAACAAAATTAAAAGACTTGATTGAAATTAAAGGCAAGAAATTAAAGAACAATTAAGTAAATGACAATATGAAAGTGCAAGTAATTAAAGGTGGAAGAACTATTTATCAAATAACCAACACCTCCTAATGTGTCATTAAGAGGGTATTTATAGGTGATTAGGGAGGTTAGCATGTGTTGCTCCTTTCTTTCTTCTCTCGTCTTTTCGTCTTCTAAATTCTTCGACTTTTTCGACTTTGTCTCGTTATGATTTGAACTCGTCTTATAATGTCTTCATTTATTAGACTTGAGTTATTCGACTTCATTAAACTTCCGTCTTTAGACTTTTTCTTCGATAAATCTTCAGAATAGGTCTTGGACTTCCGTTCTTTTTTCACTCTTGATATTTTGACTTCGTCTTTTGTCTTTTTCTTCGATAAAAGCCCGTGTTTTCTTCCCTTTTCACATTTTGATCCTAAATCACAACAAAAATACAAACCACGCATAATTTCGACATTTACGACATAAAATACACGTTTTGGCTTGGTTATTATTATAATTAAGTGGTAAAAGGATAAGTGTTTTCACACTTATTAAATCCCCTACACTTGACAATTGCGATGACCTCATGCAATGCATTAATTACAAAGCAAGATTTACATTTTTCATCGTAATCAGTCCACCTTGGCCTTTATTAAAGAGATAGAAAATTACAAAATATTTAAAGGAAGAAAAAAAGTAAAGAAATCAAAGACATACCTTAGGGTTTTGGAATGTCATGAATGTTTATCACCTTCAAGTTTCACGTTCCCCATACCAAGCTTAAAAACGAGATCATTGTTATCATAAGTTAGTAAAATAACACAAACTCATGTGGGCCAATTATTCACTTAGACTCCCTTATTCCTAGGTGTATCTCTTATATTTTATTGTTGTCTTGAATGATCACGAGGATGCATTGTTGACTTATTTCAATAGTTTATTAGGCCGAAAATAAATTAGGACGATTTAATCAATAGTTAGCTAAAGGACAAAATCTTTTAAAACTGATTCTCGGGACCTCATAAAGTTCATATCTTGGCATAACTCGCTTCACGATTTGAGACCTTTCTCGGACCAATATTTGGCAGCGACTTCATACTTCGAATCTTGAGAGACGTTCTTGAAATTATGGTCTTCTCTTCATAATAGGAATTTCTTCACTTGAAGTTATGAGAGATTCTTCATACTTGGACCACAACTTCTTCATTTTTCTCGAATATTTATTTGGGATTTTGATATACACCGATCCGCCTCCTTTTCGGACTTGGATCTATTTATCCTCATACCTTGTTAGGGTCATTTTGTTGGGAGTAAAATATAGCCAGTCCACCTGAGCGCTGACAAGAGTAAAACAAGCATTGATAGGAAGAAAACAAACGCTGACAGATCAAGCGTTGACAAGAAGAAGTCAAGCGTTGATACATTGAAGACAAGCACTGATGGAAAGATTTAGTCTACGCGTATATTGTTTCTAGTTTGTTTCTAGTAAAGATAAGTTCAACATTGTATTTTCTATAATTATCTTTATCTAGAATAGTTGATACGTAGACTCTTGTACAAGGCTTCTTATGTCTATAAAAGAAGACCTTTAGGTTATTGTTCAATATAAGTTTTCATACGTTAAACACTTTCATTGTAAGCAAGTTTGTTATCATTAATCAAGTGAAATTTTGTTTACATCTTTGTATGTTCTTGTTTAAGTGTTAATTCCGCATAACACTTAGATTACTATATACATATACAAAGGTTTCTCTACGTGTATAACTTGATCTAATCTCGTATACATAAAGCTAAATTGATCTAAGTTTGGGATGAACAAGTGGTATCAGAGCTTGTTGAGAAACTTTTGATCTTAAAGAACACAAGAACCCTAAAATCACCAAAACCCTAAAAACATCATGTCCAATCCAGAAGTAAACCCCTCCTCCTCAAACCCTAGTATCAAGATTCCCATGCTTGATGCAAACAACTTTGAGCTATGGAAGTTCAACTTTGAGCAATATATGGGAATCTATGACTACACTCTCTGGGAGATTATTGAATATGGAAACACATTCAATAAAGCTGAAAAGATTGCTGCTGCCATTGCTACAAGAACTGCTGTTGCTGGATGTCCAGAAGCAGACAAGAAAGAAAAACCTGGTGATGGTAGAGCTGTGTCTGCTGAAGACATAGCAAAGAGAAGGGTTGATATGAAAACCCTAAATATTCTGAAACTCTCTTTGGGACAAGAGAACCAGCATAAATACAGATGTTATGATTCTGCAAAGGACCTTTGGGCAGCTCTTGAAGTTGCATATGGTGGCAATGATGATACTAAGGAAGAGAAGAAGAAGCAACTCATGCATGAGTATGCTGTTTTCAAGGCTCAACCTAATGAGAAGCTTAGAAGTATAAGAAGCAGACTACTTGACATTACAAGCAAGCTGTCCTTCATGGGGACACAACTTGGTGATGTTGACATTAATGCCACTTTTCTTAAAAGTGTTGGTGATGCGTGGAAGATTGAGGCAAGATCTATTCTTGCCAATAACACTCATAAAAGTTCTACTTTTGATGATATCTACAACAAACTGAGGTTGTTGGAGGATGAAACTCTTTTGGAGCATGGAAGTAAGTCTACTAATAGCAACATGGCCTTCTTCTCACATTGTGAAGGCCAATTTGATCAGAAGGACTCTTACATGCACCCAGTTACTGGATCAACATGTGTCAACGCTGGAACATATCCTGTCAACGCCTCACATTCAGACGCTGACAAATACAAAAGTGATTCTCCAAGAGTTAAGCCTGCTGGTTTGGATCTGGATACTGTGTGTGCATACATTGCTTCTTTACCCAATGGTTCAGTGATTACATATGAGGACCTTGAGAAAATAAGTGATGAGCACTTGGAGGAGATGGATATTAAGTGGAACATGGCTCTTGCAAGTATAAGAGCAAACAGGTGGAATAGGAGGTTTAAGAAGAAAATGACCTTTAATGCAAAGGACACTGCTGGATTTGACAAATCCAAGGTTGAGTGCTACAATTGTCATCGTATGGGGCACTTCATGAGGGAATGCAGATCTCTAAGAAGATCTGATGCTGGCAAACCCTCAAGACAAATTGTTAAGGCTCAGGATCCTAAGGCCATGGTTGCAGTGCAAGAAATTGATGGTACTGGATGGGATTGGAGCTATTTGGCTAAGGATGGGGAAGAGGATAAAGCTTTGGTTGCTGAGATAGAAGAAGAAGAGCATGTTCAATATGTTCTCATGGCAGACTCCTCCTCTTCATCAGATAATGAGGTATACGATGATGCTTTTTGTAGTAAGGGTTGTAGGATAAATACTGAGAAACTTAACAAAGAGGTGTTAAAGTTGTTAGATGATGTGAGTACTGAAAGATGCAAACTATCTAACTATCAAATTGCTCTCACTCAAACTGAGAAGACAGTTTCTGAGTATAAGAAAATGGAATTTGACTTAAAAGATAAAATAAATATCTTAAAACATGAGTTAAATGCTAGTAATGATGTTAGGAACATCATGGAAAGGGTTAATGGTGAGTTACAGGCTAAGTTAGATGAGGCTATCAAGAATAAGGATAATGTTGACCTTAAAATTTAGAGATTTGATAAGGCCTCACAAACCCTAGGAGAATGTGTTAATAAACAGAGGGATCCTAAGGACATGACTAGGATTGGGATGAAAGACTATACTCTTGTTCCACCACCAACTGGGGACTTCTATGGTGTCCAAAGAAAGGACCTATCTTGGACTGGTCTACCAGAACTCCAAGAGGATGAATTTATTCCTCCACCAAGAGTCATTACCCCAGTTGAAGAGTATCAACATGAGTTGACTGACTTTAATGAATGGAAGAAAGCCAACCCTACCTTGTTTGTTAAGGGTGGCTTGTTGTGTGAAAGTCCTAATGAGTCAACCCCTATTAAGGTAACAAACCCAATCACTGGTAAGACTGTTGACCTTGGCTCAAACACTGTTAGAAAACCTAGCATCAATTATGCAACAATGTATAGGAATACTAGGTCACCTAAAAGCCAAGTTAGTAATGATGGAACAGGCTTCTTCTCTTCTAGACCTAAGGTTGTGTCTAGAAAAGCCTGTTACACTTGCGGTGGCTTTCACATTTAGAATATAAGTGTGTCAACGCTTCCAAGGTCAACGCTGTTAAAAAGTCAAACGTTGTCAGACCCAAAACTTATGTGGAGCAAAGTCCACAAGTTGTTAGACCAGCCCCTTTCTTCACTAGATGGTCTAACACTCATGGACAAAGACCATTTCAAAAGACCAATACTTGGTCTAATAGGCAATGGGTTTCTGTAGCAAACCCTTGGTTCAACGCTGACAAGGGTAATTTCAGCGTTGACAAGACCAAATCCAACACTGACAGAAATGTGACCAGACCTAAATATTTGCAACCACAGGGTAAGGGTTCTAAAGCTTCTTCAAGCTTGACATGGAGACCTAAGCAAGATCAAAACCCTAATGATAATGGGATTTCTATGACCTGCAACAGGTTTAATTATATTTCAAAGGTCATTACAAAACCTATTGGGGTTAATTGGGTATTTCATCCAAAGAGGGATGAACAAGGGGTTGTTATGAGAACTAAGTCTCTTCTTAATGAACAACCAGATGAATCCAAGTCTGTTAAGGCTTGGGTTCCTAAAGAAAACTAACTTGTTTTCTTTATGTGCAGGGCATTCAAAAACAGGTCAATGATTATGGATATTGGGACAGTGGATGCTCCAGGCACATGACAGGGAAGGAAGATTATCTTACTAACTTCACTCCCATCAAGGATGGTGATAAGGTTTACTTTGGAGGCGGATATGGAACTATCACAGGCAAAGGAACTCTTCTCACCAAGAACATGCGTTTTGAGAACGTGTTTCTGGTAAAGGAACTTGATTACAATCTTTTTAGTGTATCACAAGTGTGTGATAACAAAAATAAAGTTCTGTTTACTGATACTGAATGCTTGGTGTTAAGAACGGATTATAAAATCCCAGATGAGAAATATATTAACTATAGAACACCTAGACATAAAGACATTTATAATGTGAATCTTAATGGAATTAGGATGAATAATAATATGTCATGTTTTTATGCTAAAGCTTCAGTAGATGAGAGTAATCTATGGCACAGGAGACTAGGGCACATAAACTTTAAGAATATAAACAGGCTTGTGAGACTTGGCTTAGTTGATTGTTTGCCTGAAAAGGCTTTCCACAATGACCACTCTTGTGTTGCATGCCTTAATGGCAAGCAGCACAAGGTCTCATTTAAGTCTAAACAGGTGCACTCTAGTTCTAAACCACTTCACTTGCTGCATATGGACCTATTTGGTCCAACTAATATAGAGAGTTTGAATGGTAAATCATACTGCTTTGTCAGCACAGATGACTTTTCTAGGTTTACTTGGACTTTCTTTTTAGCTATGAAAAGTGACACTGCTGACACTTTAATTGACTTTATTACTCAGATAGAGAAGGAAACTGGTAATGAAGTTAAAATGCTTAGAAGTGACAATGGTGGTGAGTTTAGAAATAAGCTTTTAGATGATTTTTATTCCAAGAAAAGGATTACTAGGCAGTTTAGTGTTGCTAGAACCCCACAGCAAAATGGGGTTGCTGAGAGAAAGAATATAACCCTAATTGAAGCAGCCAGAACTATGTTGGCTGATGCTCACTTTCCCATAGATTTTTGGGCTGAGGCTGTGAATACAGATTGTTATGTTCAGAATAGAGCATTTGTCAACAAGATACAGAACAAAACACCTTATGCGTTACTTTGGGGAAGAAAACCTAATATTGGTTTTCTTAAACCTTTTGGGTGTCATGTAGTTGTACTTGATACTAGTGATGCCTTAGGTAAATTTAGTGCAAAAGGTGATGAAGGCTATTTCATGGGTTATTCAGTGCAGAGCAAGGGATATAGGGTTTACCTTAAAAAGGAAAAACGTATACTTGAAAGAGTACATGTTAGGTTTTTAGAGAGTAAACCTAGTGATCCAGAAAGTGGTCGAAATTGGTTGTTTGACTTGGAACCTCTATATAGGACTTTAAATTATATGCTTGTCACTAATCCAGACATTGTGAAGGTAAATTCAAATGTTGTGGAAGAACAAGTTGTTGATGTTTCAGGTACACAGGTTAATGAAGAGGTTGGATCATAAGCAGACAAGTCATCTCCCATACAAGAGTATGTCACTATCCCCATATGGACAGATGCTTTTGCTGCTGCTGCTGCTGGAAAGGATTATGGTGGTCCCCAAGTACCACCAGTTAATAACATGCATGGTCCTTCAGGCGCTGACAAAGGCAAATCTAGCGCTGACAGGACAAATTCAGACGTTGATGGCTCAAACGTTGATAACAACATTTCAAGCGTTGATAACCCCAACGCTGACAACCAAGGTTCAGGCGTTGAGAACACTTTTGAGCATCTTTTCTCTTCTAAATTTGAACAAGGTGTACCTTCCAATTTCCATGAAGAGGTTCATCCTAATGTTGATGAAAGAGAGTCTGAAGAAGAAGATATTGACAACATGGATAATGAGATTGAAGACACCAGACTTTTTTAGGGAGGAGTTCTCACTTCCACTATGAAGAATCACCCTACTTCTCAAATCATTGGTGATATTATGACTCCTGTTCAGACTAGGAGATCTCATAAATGTCTTGGTGGATTTATTGGCAACATTCACAAGAAGGTTGAAATCCCTCTTGTGCAAGCATGTTTGTTTGCCTGTTTTCTGTCACAACAGGAACCCAAGAAGATCTTTGATGCTCTCAAGGAACCATGTTGGGTGGAAGCAATGCAGGATGAGCTTCACCAATTTGCAATTCAGGATGTTTGGGAGCTGGTTGATTGTCCCAGATATGTCAGACCTATTGGGACAAGATGGGTTCTAAGACACAAGAGAGATGAAAGAGGTATTGTGGTCAGAAACAAGGCACGTTTAGTGGCTCAGGGATATACACAAGAGGAAGGGATAGACTATGAGGAGGTCTTTGCATCAGTTGCAAGGATTGAAGCTATAAGGATATTCTTAGCCTATGCTTCCTGCATGGGCTTCACTGTCTATCAAATGGATGTGAAGAGTGCCTTCCTCTATGGAACAATTGTTTAGGAGGTGTATGTGATGCAGCCTCCTAGTTTTGAAGATCCAGAGAATCCAGACAAGGTGTATATAGTCAAGAAGGCTATGTATGGACTTCATCAAGCCCCAAGAGCATGGTATGGTACATTGACCACTTATTTGGTGGAAAATGGATTCAAAAGGGGCACCATAGACCAGACATTGTTTACCAAGAAAGCTGGTAAGGATGTCTTGCTTGTTCAGGTTTATGTTGATGATATCATTTTTGGATCTACAAATCCAAAGATGAGTGAAGATTTCTCCAAGCTTATGACAGACAAATTCAAGATGAGTGCAATGGGGGAGATGAACTTCTTTCTAGGGTTACAAGTTCAGCAGAAAGAAGATGTATCTTTATCTCTTATGATAAATATATGGCAGAGATCTTGAAGAAGTTTGGCTTTTCTCCACATGAAAAGAGAGCTACTACTCCTATGGATAGAGAATACCCTTGGGGAAAGGTTGGAGATGGAAAAGATGTGGATGTCAGGCACTATAGATCAATGATTGGTTCATTGATGTATCTCACAGCCTCAAGACCTGATATCATGTTTGTTGTGTGTGCATGTGCACTCCATCAAGTGACTCCTAAAGAATGTCACCTTTATGTTGTCAAGAGAATCTTTAGGTACCTAAGATGTTATCCCAATCTTGGCTTGTGGTACCCTAAAGATTTACCATTGGAGCTTATTGCATATTCAGACAGTGACTATGGAGGTGATAAGTTTGATAGAAAATCCACAACTGGTGGATGTTAGTTTCTTGGGAGTAGGTTGATATCTTGGCAATGCAAGAAACAAACAGTGGTGGCCAATTCTACAACTGAAGCAGAGTACGTTGCTGTAGCTGCTTGTTGTGGACACGTCTTATGGATTCAGAACCAACTGTTGGATTATGGGTATAATTTCATGCATACCAAGATATTTGTTGACAATAACAACACTTTATGCATTATTAAGAATCATGTACATCATTCTAAAACAAAACACATAGAAATTAGACACCATTTTATAAGAGATTGTTTTGAAAAGGGTTTAATACAACCAGATAGGGTTGACACAGAAGAAAATGTGTCAGATTTACTAACTAAACCTTTTGATGCTGGAAGATTTCAATACTTGGTAACAAGTATTGGAATGATCAATCTCACATAATATGTGTTTTGGGGTCTTTTTGTAAAAATATGTACAGGATAATGCATTGTTATTGGTCTTTTTGAGAATTTAGATTTTCCACTATATTTTTCTAACACTGACAAAGGTTACTTTAACGCTGATAAGTGTTATTATGACGTTGTCAGCAATATATTTGTCTAACGCTGACAAAGGCTTCCTTAACGCTGACAAGTGTTATCGGGACGCTGTCAGCAACAATGTTAGTTTTGTGGTTTTTAATCTAAATGTGTAGGTGGTGTTAGCATTATACCACTGGATACAGAGTTGCTTATGGATCATTGGAGAATCATTTGAGCATGTTTTTATTTATGGATGATGGTTGGAATTTTCTATTCCTATCTTGACATAAATTTTTTTATGTTCATGCATATTTTTGGCAACATATGTATCACAGTTTAAGGGGAGGTTTTAGGAACCTTTAGGACTTTTGGGTATCCTTATGATAATCTTATCACAATTCTAGATTGTGTCCACCGGTGAGTATGAGTTAGTTTTACTAAATCATGAGGCACTGTAGCATGCAAAGTTGATATATTATGCATGCTGCCAAGACAATTTTGGCCTAGAATTGGTTGTGGTTTGTTGGAAGACTTGGGAATGATTTTATCATGGGTTTTACCTGGGAGTAACAAGGAATTTTATGAGATAACTTCATTGTTAAGAGTTTTGGTTAGCAAGTGACACTAGAGGACTGTTATGTCTATCTTGCATAAGCAAGTGTGCATAACTGGACAGTGCTTGCCGCCCTATAATAATTATCAACTTATAGGTTATCTTCACTAGGATAAATTACTTTGTTAAGGTCCTTTTTCATTTTTAATAATTTTATTTTTTGGACGCTGACAAGTATTTTTCCAAGCGTTGTTGTGACCAATTTAGACGCTGACATGGCTTTGGCAAACGTTGACAAGAATATAGCCGTTGGGCGTTGATGGGTTATTTTTGACCGTTGATACTCAATGGGTCCTACCCAGTTGTTATTTTTGACGAATTTTGGGGCCGTAATTTTGGGAGTAGATAACTTTTAATTAATGAATGAGATAACTTATTTTCTTTTCAGTATTTTCATGATTACATTTTGAAAATAGTTGCCTCATTTTTTACCAATCACATGCATATTTCTCTCCTATATATTTGGCTCCTATTTTTAAACAGGGTACCTATCATTCTTGTCTAACAACATTTTCTCCTATACTTCATCTTTGTCAATTATTCAAACAGCTTTCAACAATGGCACCAAAATTTAAACCAAGTGATTTGGAATTGGGATTAAGAGTCAACACTACATGATAGCATATTTGGACGCTGATGATACTTTGTTTCCTCAATACACACATATGGTGGCGTATTTGAATGCATCCCCACTTAGGTATGCTCTTTCTCATGCTCTTCTCATCCCTGTCATACATATTAAACAGTTTTGGAACACTATAAGTTCCTCAACAGTTAATAATGTGACTAAATTATCATCTATTGTTCATGGGCGTACATGGGTGGTTACTGAAGCCTTGGTTCGCCAGGCTTTGCATCTTGATGATGTAGATGGTAAAACCACCCTCCCTATTCATGAAATAGAACAAGGACTAAGGACTTTGGGTTATCCTTTCCCTGATGAGGGAACTTTAAACAAATATCATAAACAAAAGTTTCCCCCAGCCTGGAAGTACCTAATACATGTCCTCTTGCAATGTTTGAGTCCCAAGTGTACTACACACAATGAGATCAATAGATCTATTGCTAGTGCAATTGTGTGCATTGCTACTGGGAAAAAGTTTAATTATTCCAAAATGATTTTTGAGGGCATGTGTAAAAACAAAGGGAATAAGATGACATTAGCTTATCCTAGATTTTTACAAATGGTTTTTGATGTCCAAAATTACTGCACAAGGAATCATGATGATTTTTATGAGACCCCTGTGCAAAAGAAAGCTATTTTTACAAAGATGAACTCACCTCCTCACCGTGACTTACCCCTCACACCAGCTATGATTGCTGTCATTGAAGCAGCACAACCCCAACCAGACCCACAACCCCAACTTGACCCAATACCTGAACCTTTACCTTCACCACAACACATGCAAATAGACCAAGAACCCTTTAACGTTGACACATTAAATGTTGGCGTTGACATGCCTAATCCAAACGTTGACACCAATCCTTCACAGACCCAAACACCCCTTAATCAACCCACATCCACCCAATCCACATCATCTTCTACCCCACCACAATATAGGTTGCAAAAACGCCCAAGGACTACTGGAGTGTTCTCCTCTGGTGGTCCTAGCCATGTAGCATAGAGAACCACCACCACAAGTGTGGTTGGTGCTATGGATGAGGCTGGGAGTATTGGTTCTGGCTTAGATGCTGGCCAAGACAGTCCTAACATCTTTAAGACCTCATCCATGCCCCATGAGTCTAACTTGGGAGGTCAAATACCCATTTTAGAGGAGGGCAGATTGAAACCAATGACCTTAGTGGAATTGACGGCTGTCTACATTAGCTTAGAAAAGCAAAATGCAGACTTGGTACAAACAATCAGTACACAAGGCCTTGAACTCAAGCAATTGAGGGAGAGGATTGTTATTTTGGAAACAGCTGAGTCAAAGAGAATACAGACACGGGTCCTTTTATCAGAGGAGGATTCTTACAAAGGGGAGGAAGCTACTACAGAGCCTGTTAATTTGAGTGATAAAGGCTCACATGAAGCTGCTACAGAGCCATTTGTTGAGAGTGGAAAAGGTTCATATGATGAAGAATCTTTGGGTGTTGCTGAAGCCCTTACTGAGTTGAAGAAACAGACAGGTTTTGATACGTCTCTAGTTACTCCTACAAACCTAAACTTGTCTTTTACAGCTATGTTGGAAGAAATTACAAGAGGCGCTGAGACAGGTAATTTTGGCGTTGACAAGCAAGATTTGAACGCTGACATGAGTAAGTTGGGCGCTGACAAAGCAAATTTGAGCGTTGACAGACCTGCAGATGAGATTGGTGTATTCCAGTCATCATCCATCATCAAAGAAGTTTCTTCACAGGAATTACCATCATCCTTACCCACAATGGATCCATTAGATAAGGGTAAAGGAAAAATGGTAGAAGTAGAAGTTCCAAAGGATGCAACACAGGTTGAGTTTGATAGAAGGTTGGCTGCACAAATTGTGGAACAAGAAAGAAAGAAGGTTGGTGAATCACCTTTTGTTGTCACTTCAGAAGAGAATGAAGGAAGTGATGAAGCTAGTTCAGACTCAAGTGTAATGATAATAGAACAACCAGAAAGACTTGAGTATGGTGATGAGTTAGCTAGAGAGAAGTTGAATGAGTTGAAATTGCAAGTAGATTTTGACATGCCAAAAGTTGTTCAGATGTACCATGCTTGGGAAGATAGGTGTATGGAGAATCTACATTTGACTATTTCAGACCAGATATGGAGTTTGGTGATTCTTCTAAGAGTACAAAAGGACGGCAAGGTAATTCTGAAACACAGAGCTAGCAATATTCTCTCAATGTTGAAAAGGGATAGAAGGCAGTTGTACTACATGCTACTCAGATGCCATGGGACAGGATGGACCTACAAGAAATTGATTGGATTATCCTTTGAAGAGTTGGAGTTCAAAGCTTATCCCATTTGGGCAAGAGTGTAGGAAGAAAACACTCTAAGACTTCTTTCTGATGAAAGGAAAGAAGAACTTGTAGAAGAGATGGAGCTTAAGAAGTCAATGATTGTTCCCAGACCTTTAAAGAAGGGAGTTCCTCTTGAGTTTCCTAAAGATATGGATAGGTTGAATCCAAGTGAAGCTGTTATAAGAAGGAGCCTCAAGCTCTCACCATTGGAAGCTTCAGATATGGTACAAGTGTTACCTCTTGTTTCTAGAAACCCTATTATAAGCTATGAAGAAGATGAATGTGGGTTTTGGAAGATTGGCAGGTATGGGAAAGAGGTTCACACTTTTGCCACACTTATATCTCTTTTTGAAAGTTTTGATAGAGAAGACTTGGTATACCTTTGGAGGTTGTTAGAAGCCAAGTATGAGACTGAAGCTCCTACTTCAGTCAATGCAATAAAACTATGGTCAACATTCAAAAGAATGTGTGGACCAAGAGATGAAGATCCTGCTGTTTGGAAGGATCTTGAAGATGACCTCAGTGGTCTTGAATGGCGTTTGTATTCAGCTGCTGGTGTTTATTATTTGAGTTCTACAAAGTTTGCTGAGTATCTACTTGTAGATGGTCAGTATTCCATGTCCAAGGAAGTCTTGGAGAAGATGAAGACAACACAGCTGGAGATTGATTATTCAAGTGACGTGGCCAAATATTTGATCAGACATATTTATTACCAATATGAACAAGTTTGTAAGATTCCTCCTAGTTCTTAATGTTTATTAAGAAACTTGATTACTAGAGTATATATCAAATTTAGGGGAGGATTGTTGGGAATAAAATATAGCCAGTACACTTGAGCGCTGACAAGAGTAAAACAAGCGTTGATAGGAAGAAAACAAACGCTGACAGATCAAGCGTTGACAAGAAGAAGTCAAGCGTTGATACATTGAAGACAAGCACTGATGGAAAGATTTAGTCTACGCGTATATTGTTTCTAGTTTGTTTCTAGTAAAGATAAGTTCAACATTGTATTTTCTATTATTATCTTTACCTAGAATAGTTGATACGTAGACTCTTGTACAAGGCTTCTTATGTCTATAAAAGAAGACCTTTAGGTTACTGTTCAATATAAGTTTTCCTACGTTAAAAACTTTCATTGTAAGCAAGTTTGTTATCATTAATCAAGTGAAAGTTTGTTTACATCTTTGTGTGTTCTTGTTTAAGTGTTAATTCCGCATAACACTTAGATTACTATATACATATACAAAGGTTTCTCTACGTGTATAACTTGATCTAATCTCGTATACATAAAGCTAAATTGATCTAAGTTTGGGATCAACACATTTCGGATAGACTTCTCCATGATCTTTAGGGGAGTATTTGCTTTTCGTCGTGTGTCTTGATCCTTCATATTGATTTTTGATAAATGATTCTTCACATCACTTTGGATCTTTAGCTACAAAATGTAGCCCTCATGCCTTGTTAGGGCCTTTTCGGACTCGCCAATCTTTGCATCCCGCTTCAATAAGTTATGCCTTGGCTAAGAACTCTGATTAATACTGAGAAACTTTTAAACGATCTTGTGCTAGAAGCTAAGTAACTTTTCAAATCGTACAACCTTATTTAATGCAATTAAATTTATTAGCAAGCGATTTGTTGGAAATACGTTTTCAACGTATATTAGAAGTATCGGTCACTCTACGATATTATTAAATGTTATATACTCATAGTTGAATGTTAAGTTACTTATTAGTAAACCCGACCCATGGGCTTGTCATGGGTTGGAGGCCCAAGTCCATTAGTGACTTGGGTATATAAACCTCTTTCCACCTAAGGAAAGGGGGTTGGTTGTTTTTATTTGTTTCATTCAATATACACATTTTCTCTCACTTTCTGTCTCTAGTTTCTCTCTCTAGAAACATCAACCCACCTTATTGATGCACAACATTATCACAAATCTACAATTGGTATCAAGAGCCATGGGGTGATTTAAGGTAATGATTTGTGTTGTTTTTTAGTTTTTGATTGTGTTAGTGGTTTTTTTAGGAAAATGTATCTTGAATCTTGAAGCTTTTAGTGATTTTGTTGTTGGCATTAGTAGATAAGTATTGGGTTTTACTTATTTTGGTTGAAATCACAAAACCTTTCGTGTTTTTTTGGTTAAAATCTGGGTTTGGATTCGTTTCTTTTAATATCACCAGTCGAATTGGAAAGTACTGTTTTTTCCAAGTTTATTCCGAACCAACTCATATTCCGAACAAGACAAATTATTCCGGATAAACAAATTATTCCGGTTAAGCACCTTATTCCGAACGAAGCTGATATTCCGAACGAAGATGATATTCCGAACGAAGCTAATATTCCGAAGCAAGCTTATTCCGAACGAAGCAAGTTATTCCGAACGAAGCACGTTATTCCGAATCATTGATTTTTCCGTACCAAGGTATTCCGAATCAAGCTTTTCCGAATCAACAACTTATTCCGGATCAGTGATATTCCGAACCAAGGTATTTCGAATCAAGCTTTTCCGAATCAACAACTTATTCCGGATCAGTGATATTCCGAACCAAGGAATTCCAAACCAAGCTTATTCCGAATCAAGAGATTTTTCCGAATCAAGGTAATTATTCCGAACCAAGGTCTTTTTCCACATAAAGGTATTTTTTATTCCGAATCAACTTAATTATTCCGAACCAAGGGATATTATTCCGAACCAAGGGATATTTTACTAGTTTTTTCGACGATTTTTAGAGGATTTAATCTTGGTATCTTACACACGTTTTACTTCAACAACACAACACAACTCACAACCTTACTTCACTGCTCGATCAACAGATAATCTTTGATTCTTTAAAGTGATCAAAATGAATCCGAGTTCATTAATGCCTCAAATGACATCACTTACGGATATCTCCGTCATAACGGGAACGGATAATCGCCCTCCAATGCTCATTAAAGAAGTCTTTGAAGCATGGCAAGGCCGTATGATGTCATACATTAAGGGAAAACCGACATATGGGAGGCTTATGGTCAAGTCATTTCTAAATGGTCCACTTGATTATGGTACCATCGTTGTTAACAATGTGACTCGACCACGGGAGTTTGAAGAACTTACGCCAGCTCAACAAGTTATTGTTGATGCAGATGAAAAGTGTAACACCCCCAAATTTATACAACTCAATACAGCGGAAGACTAGTTGGTGTTACGGGATAGCACATTACTCACATCATAGACAACGCATAAAAATCGCGTCGTTTAATAATAAAGCATTTCCATTCATAAATATCAAATTTACATAGGTCCCAAGTCATAATCATTTTATATAATTTTACAAAAGATTTGAATGGAAATTGTTATTTAAGTGCGGGCCATGAATTCTTTGTTGTCTTCCCGAGAATTACCTTCAAGTACCTGAGATAAAACATGTTAAAAGAAAAGGTCAGCGATAACGCCGAGCGAATTCATAGAGTTTAATAAACCATCAATATAACATCGGTATAAAATTATTACCGAAAATCATTTTGTACAAATCATTTTAATAGGCCATAGAATAGCCAAAGTCATTTTATACAAATCCTTATCGAAAATCATAATATAGGCATTTGCCTTAAAAAAATCATTATACGAGCCAATGTCGTAAAAACATCATACAATACGTTGGATAACGTTGTATAGATTAAATAAAAACCGTTATATGAATATGGTTATATAAAACCAAAACACGAACATAATATCAATAGTATGACCCCGTATTGCTAGTCAGACAATACATCATAATTCGGAGCATATAGTAGTATTTCGTTAACTGGATTATTATAAGCCGCATGACATTGTTACCTTACTAAACCAAACAACGGGTAGCTAGCCCCAAACTCAATTTGCCCATCTAAATTAGCGTGTCGTCACAAAGGTCACGCTATGGAAATCTTCTCATACATAAATTCGCTTACCAATCAATGTGGCACGACGGGGATCAACCGTCAAGGCGCGAACTGGGGTGATCGTCCCCAAATAGTACTATTATATGCATAAGCGTCTACCAAATCCCGGTAGTTCACAATTCATGCTAATGGGACTTTTAGTGACATAACCTAACTTCAATAATCCATTTAATTTCATCTATCGGGTCATTTAATCATTTATCGGGTTATATAATCGGGTCATACAATCATTCGGGTCTAAATCAATAAACAAACAATCGGGACAAATGGTGTCCTATTTTATAAAAACTAACATGTTATCTCCCTCGCGGGTTTATAAAACATTTCATAAAAACATTTAAAAGAGTGCGAGGCTATGAACTCACGTTGATGTGGGAAGGCGGGTTATCGGCAATTCGGATGTACGGTACGTGCTTCAATCGCGGAAACCTAGACAAATAATACTCGTCTTAGACTTTTGTCCAATGAATTTACAAAAATAACAATTATGTATACATATGATGATTATATATATATGATGATCAAGTGGGTTTATATATTCTCTTTTACTCATTTTAGTGTTTATGTGTTGATAACTTTTATACTAGTTTACTAGTTTTACCTATTTACATGTTTTAGGCCTAATAGGCCCATTACAAGCCCAATATATTATATTAACCCAATTATACTTTTATTATCAGTATCACACTTTACATGTTGGGCCCAAATGGGTTAAGCCCAATAAATAAGTTTATAAGTGTTTTAGCCTATTTTGTTGTATTATTAGTCCAATAACGTTAACTTAGCCCGTTAATGTCCGTATGTTATATAGTTCGGGTTTTATCGGTTTTTAATTGTTATATATGTTTCTATATCAGTATATGAGTTTATCAAAGTTTACATTAGATGGGTCCAACCGTCTAAGTTTTATTTAACAAAAACGTTAATTTTACGGTAGTAGCCGAAAAAGTCGTAAAAATCATGTTTATAGTTTTATGACTTATAAAACTTATCAAACTACCATTTTTATAAAATGTCCATTTGTTTTTCCTTATACATATTTATATAAATCTATTTTATAAGTTATTGGGTTTTAATTCACATTTTATACTATTTTTATTTGAGTGCTTATATAATACTATTATACTTTAATTTCCAAAATCTGATTTTTATTTTCAGGTTCACCAAAACTGCCATATCTAGAGTTTTATACGGAGATATAAGCTCAAATTTTTATGACAAAAACTACATGATATGTGCTCCATTTAACTCTTCTATATCTACTGTTGAATCATCCTCTAAGTATTTTCTAAAAATCGTCCAAAACAGTAAACTCAGATTTGTACTCTAAACTTGTTTTGATCATATCTCACTCATCCTAATGATTCCATTGCATGGCTAACTCTCACATGTGTACAAGACATATTACTTAGTGTATATCCATTAATCTATGCTATTTTATTAGTTCATGACATGTTTCTTTACTGTTTTATACAGCCATTATTTTTAAGCAAGATTTTAACCTTGTTTCTTATAGTTTTTCACCTTTTTAATCATATTTATCAACACCAAATCCCCACACAATACTTTTATCATCATATAATCATTATATACATATAGAATAGGAAATAAAATACATGATTACATAATCAAAATAACAAGAAGATGGGGAGAACAATCTTTATACCACCATGATGATGTAGGTTGTGATCAAAACATGGATTTTGATGGAGAAACTTGTGAATAACCAAGACCATCTTCAAGACCACCATTCTTCAAGAACAACTTGTGGAAAATCAGCCCCAAGACTCCATATAAACTCCTCCTTGGATGTTAAAACTTGCACCAATCTTCATCTTTTGGAAGGGAGATTAACATATGTTAATTATAACAAATGTTTGTGGTTAAATTTGATCAAAGGAAGGTGTTTATGGTGAGGATGGGATGGCACATTTGAGAGAGAGTGGGAGAATTTAGTTGTTTTTGCATGTTGTAAATGAGAAGAGTGGTTTGAGGTGGTGGTTTTGAGGTAGCATAGCTTACAATGTAAGCTCAAGTTACATGTGTAGCTTATTGTGTACACTTGACACATAAGTGATGTTGTGTTGCTAGTTAGGGCCGGTTTTGAGTAGGGGTGGGACAAGTGTCCCACTTGTCTCATCCCCATTTATTTATGGGTACTCCTCGATTCTAGTTTCCTCGATTTGCGTGCCCGCGGGTCGTTTTACGAAAAACGTTTTTATAAATTATGAATCAACGGCACAAAACGAATCTAATAAAAATTGTTTCATCAAAAACGGAGTTCGAAAACGTAAATAAGTAATCCTAAGGTTTTCGGTTTTGTCGTAAAGGACGTTAAATTAAAATCGTATGTCCTAATCTCTTCTCGTAAATTAATATTCATGGATAAATTTATTTTCTGAAATGTCGGACTGTCACCAAAGACGGTGTATGTAAACGTAAGCACGTAACGTAGAATCCTCCGGTTTAGACGTAATTGACGCTATTTCAAGACGTAAATCCAAATTACTTCCCAAAGATAAGTGAGTTCATAATATAATATTAATATAATATTTTTAAATAATACTTGAGAATAAAATATCAACCATAAATTGACGGATTGTCACAGCATTTGCCCCTAAACAGGATCTTTGTCCTCAAAGATCATCTTACCTTACTACTCGCTTCTTATAGAGTTAAAGCCATGTGGGTATTTCCTCCACATTCGGTCTTTTCTCACAAGTGTAATTCATTACAATACGCGAGTTTCATCAAACCTAACTACGGGAATAAGATCAGGCTAAATGTTGACTTACTTTCTCTATCCATGGTGTTCATGGGTTTTTGATGAATGCAACTTTTCGCCGATCTAAACTTTATCAAGAAGTGATCAGATTCTCACTTGATAGACATTCCATCAAGTTCGATATTTGAATCATAATTCACGCAGCTCTTGAAGTCCTAGGGTAGATCCAGCTTATATGCCTTTCAAACCAATCTTTTTACATCATCTCTATGGTCCCATACGACGGGGACTTATATCCCATGATCTTTCAGATCATCAATTCATTTTTCCATGGTTAAAATTTTTGGCATAACTTCGCTACCAATCTGGCACTTCAAGATCTACATTTCATATTCACATAACTTCCTGCCCACTATCGGCAGTCAATAATCAGATCCTAATCTCAACAATCATTTCAGGTCTCGCGGGTTGGGTATTTTGCGAGGTTAGGTTCGCCATCATAGGAAACCTTAAACCTAAAAGACATGTCCAACTCACAATGGGTGTATGTCGGGTGTTTTCGTCTCAACTCTTGCTTACAAATGCTCTATTATTTAGATCCTAACAAGATTCGATCTCAATCCTAATACGATGATTATCAATGATAATCCTTCCAAAGGAAAACGATTATACGTTTCATTACCAAAGGTCAATCATTCAAACATAGAACAGCGCTTATAGTATTTTGTATCGTTACTTTACCTCGTCCCTTCGATTGGGGTGGTACATAGTACTCTCATCAAGGTTCGTTCTCAATGACTTCTCAGCAAATCTCTAGAAATTCGATGCGAAGCGAGGATCTTGATAGAGATGATCGATACAGGCACACCACGTTTACACAACTCCTTTAAATACAAAAGAGTCATTTTCTTCATCAAGATTCTATCATTAACAGGAATGATATTAACAGATTTGGTCAGTCTGTCGTCGATGACCGAAATCGAATCAAATTCAGATGATGACCTTTGCAATAGCTAGACGTCTACTAATGTATGAGGCAATGTCTGCCTTCATAATTTGCCATTAGTTCAACTTCTTCTGATAATCATACATTTAATCAGAAATGACAGGAATAGAATACTTATACTTACAAGATCTCAATATGACTACATTTCTAAATCTCCATATTTAGGCAACCACAAACGGCCTTTTAAAACATTTAACGCTATCGGCTTCTCAATTATAATGGTTCACATTAGTCGCGAACCCCTTTTATTATCTATATTATCCCTTTTTACAAACATCGGTTATTTCTAAAATGTTCAGCAATTAATTTTGCACCTTCATTACTAAGGAACATGTCCTAATTGGTTCTTTATATTTTCTACATAATGTGTCAGTAATTACTTTCACCTTTCTTCATATTTTCTAAGTTTCAATTTTGTTTCAGCTATCGTTTTTATCTGTTTTGCTCAATCCGACGTTTTAAAAGCGTAGGTAATTATCACAAGTAAATTTACAATAAATATTAAGTTTTTTTTTTTTTTTTTATGAGACGTAAGCGTTAAAAGTTTAAATTTCTTAGTTCGACCAATTATATTAAAATGTTCAAAATAAATCTGAATTTAATTAACAAATTTTTGTTGATTTATCGGAAATAATTAGCAAGATCCGTAAGTGTTTGAAAAATCTTTGATTATACTTTGGTAAAAAATTTCTTAGTTAAAAAGCAAAAAGTGTCGTTTCAAATGTCAAGTCATAAATTATATAGTTTCCTAAATTCTTCTTAAGTTGTCTAAAAGCACACACAAACATTTACCCCTAAACAGGAGTTTAGTTAAATGTTCTGGGTATAAGCGAATAATCCCTCAAAAGTTCTTTTGATAAAACATTTGTCAAAACATTTTTGCACTTTTTCTTTTTAGTAATACTCAAAGTCTTAAAAGGGCTCTTAAACTTTTTTTTTATTTTTTTTAAAGAGTCAATATATTCCATTATCTATTAATCACACGGTTAATTAATATAAAGGATTAAGTCTTAAATCACATATTAATTATTCAAGGTATAGGTTTTCATTGTTCGGCCAATTTAGGGCAATCTGTAAATAATTATTAACTTCTTCTTATTCCTATATACAAACAAATGGTCCTTAATGATCTCAAGCATGAATTTATCAATTTACAGCCTACGCACGAGATTCACCAAATTTATGAATACTGCATGTGCATTAGTCAATCCAAACGACATCACGTGAAACTCATAATGTTCATTACAAGTACCGGATGTAGTGATTGGAATAGATAATCTTCTTTGCGGACGCGAAGTTTATAATAACCATGCCGTGGATCAAATCTTTAGAACATACGCTAGAACCTTGTAAATGATTGAACAAATCTTCCATTTCGAGTTATGGATATCGTTTTCGATTGTCAATTTACTCAGTTCACAGTAATCTATAAATATAAGGAATGATAACACCATAGCTCTTCATGATGACGAGCTCGGTAGAATAACATCTTTCTTCAACAACTCTCTCAGTTGTACGGTAATTCCTTTAATTTAGATGGTGCTGACGTACAGTGCACAAGCCACAGGTGCAGCACCGGGAATATAATCAATACCAATTTCAATCTGCGTTAATGGCAAAAGTCTAGGTAATTTACCAATAAATACCTCCTAAAGTTTCAGATAACAGAAATTTCTTTTAATAAATTCATATTAGGTTCTTTCTAGATTATAGTATCTATGACTAATTCACAACCATTCACGGTATAATTTCAAGTGTAAATGCAGGATACAGTCATCCTTTAAGAATTATTTAGATCACTTTTGATAATCAACATCTTATCTTTTAGGGGAATTCAATTCGAGTTCCCATCAAATAATACAATGTCGTCATGTCATAATCAATCAATCCATTCTACTGGCACTATCAACTTTCCAGTTTCATTGCCGTCGATAAGATGTGAACTTCTCAAAAGACTAATAATAACTCATAATCCTTCACAAATTCAAGGATATATGGAGACACAACTACTATTAAAAGAGTAAGGTCAACGCATAATCTATGCGAGAGAATTTCAAATTAGATACAGACGAAAACATTTAACGAATATGAATATATCCCATGTTTTCATAATTTGAGTACGCATTCGAAAGCTCCTCAGATCGTTACCCAGGTCATTCAAATGAAATCAAATCAAAAGAAATGATAGGAACGTCGATACATCCAATCGGGTATCAACACTCGGTAATCAGATACTTTTCCTAAGAATCTCACTACGGGGGAATTGGACAAGAAAGAATTGTCAATTGTCATATAAGACAATTTCTACAGATGAGTAAATTCGACTCAGAAGAATAGATGCTACAGGCACATATGTAGGTGTCCCTAACACTATGTCCCAAATTTTCACTTTTTGCAGATCTCATAAAATTTAATCTTTCACAATCTTCAAAGAAAATGTAGTGTTTATTCATTAGTTTTATGGTGACTACTAATCAGTCTTGCATGGTCCATTCCAAATTGTATGTAGGCGCGCATCTATATACAATTTCAAGATTAACGATGCAATACTCAGTTCGTCAAAATTTTATCATCATGTTTATAACAAAAACATTTTTATGCTTAATTCTTAAATAAGAATCAAAAATGATTTTACAAAGATTTTCTTCATTATGAAAACAATTAAGTTTTCCGAGGTGTTTTATAAACAACTTCATTTCGATAACGATCACTTATAAATCTTACTTTAAATAATCCTTATGGTGATGAGAATTTAATTTTTGTCAAGGGATACTATTGTATCTTATAAAAACAATGAGTGATCTGCAAAAGAGTGATGAAAAGTTGTTCGCCAAGAACTAACCACAATATAATAGGAAATGAGCCTAGCCAATTAATCATGAGGTTCATGACCTCGATGGCACTCACGAAGAATAATTCACAACGTAACTCAATTCAAGATGAGTACTTGTTCAATGGTTGCATCACTAATGCGAACATTAGGAAGAAGCAATAAAAGATAGATAACATCGATACATGTAGAATTTAGCAATCAAAGGTAGTCTTTTCATTAATCACAAACAAGTCAAAATTGTACCGTAACACATTATGTGTCACTATGTCATACAATTCCAAGAACTCATCCTACCAACTGATGTCTCAGTTAAGTTAGGGATTATTTTTAAAAGATACTACAATGAATACTAATCTACAAGAGTCATTAGGTGTTCCACATGTCCCGAAAGATCAATCGGTCCCAATTCAGAAGAAGATATCTTCAATTTATTTCTTGGACACTAGGCATCCTCGTAAGTGGACAACGGCCTAGGAACAACCCTTAACACGAACTAACAATCATTTAAAACCTTATAATTCAATCACATGACTTAATAATATCCTCTTATCAATCTCATATTCCATACAAGTTAAATTTTAATTTATTCAAGTTTCAACCAATTTTATACTCAATTCGATATCCTACCTCATTCTCCAATATTTTCAACCTTATTTATAAACCTTGATAGGGTAATAAAAGCTCGATATGATCAATACTTAATTTCCAATCCTATAGCTCTTACAACAACAATTATCAAATGAGTCACTAGTATGAAATGACTCACACATTCAATCAGACTTCTCGGAAAGGTACTTGTGGCATGAGGATTTTGGGTAATGGTTCCAATGACAGCCTCAAGTGCAACATTCACCCTTTCGACTTCAAATTTAAGAATTGGGTGACAACGAATCAGATGACACCTTTCCAGGTGGTAACGTTTGGTCAAATTCCACTCTATACGGAAAGATCATCATGACATCGATATCAGATTTAATCTCGCCAATTCTACTTTAATATCACAATCAACTAATATCAACATTTCTACGAATATCAACCATTTTTTGGGATCATAAATATCCACAACTTGGTTTAGATTTAGGATAGCTAGAATTCCTACGAGAATAGCTTCGATTAATTTGCTAGGGAAGTTAGGGTTTCTTGTGACAATCTACGTCGTATAAATACCTCGTATAAATATCAAAATAATCATCAAACAATCATGTAATAAAATTACATCAAGTATATATATATATATATATATATATATATATATATATATATATATATATATATATATATATATATATATATATATATATATATATATATATATATATATATAATCCAAGTTATATCTATATTAAAATAACACTTCTCAGTCTGGCCTTGTCGGTAACTCGGGAATTCTTCGGCACTGTTATAGTCAAAAGATTTTTAGACATTTTTCGGAAAATGTTTATAGTTAAAAGATTTTGAAAAGTTTTATTCAAAACCTTAGTTTTAAAAATCTTTCGTTCTCTATAACGAGAGCTCTGGTACCAAACTGTAACACCCCCAAATTTATACAACTCAATACAGCGGAAGACTAGTTGGTGTTACGGGATAGCACATTACTCACATCATAGACAACGCATAAAAATCGCGTCGTTTAATAATAAAGCATTTCCATTCATAAATATCAAATTTACATAGGTCCCAAGTCATAATCATTTTATACAATTTTACAAAAGATTTGAATGGAAATTGTTATTTAAGTGCGGGCCATGAATTCTTTGTCGTCTTCCCGAGAATTACCTTCAAGTACCTGAGATAAAACATGTTAAAAGAAAAGGTCAGCGATAACGCTGAGCGAATTCATAGAGTTTAATAAACCATCAATATAACATCGGTATAAAATTATTACCGAAAATCATTTTGTACAAATCATTTTAATAGGCCATAGAATAGACAAAGTCATTTTATACAAATCCTTATCGAAAATCATAATATAGGCATTTGCCTTAAAAAATCATTATACGAGCCAATGTCGTAAAAACATCATACAATACGTTGGATAACGTTGTATAGATTAAATAAAAACCGTTATATGAATATGGTTATATAAAACCAAAACACGAACATAATATCAATAGTATGACCCCGTATTGCTAGTCAGGCAATACATCATAATTCGGAGCATATAGTAGTATTTCGTTAACTGGATTATTATAAGCCGCATGACATTGTTACCTTACTAAACCAAACAACGGGTAGCTAGCCCGAAACTCAATTTGCCCATCTAAATTAGCGTGTCGTCACAAAGGTCACGCTATGGAAATCTTCTCATACATAAATTCGCTGACCAGTCAATGTGGCACGACGGGGATCAACCGTCAAGGCGTGAACTGGGGTGATCGTCCCCAAATAGTACTATTATATGCATAAGCGTCTACCAAATCCCGGTAGTTCACAATTCATGCTAATGGGACTTTTAGTGACATAACCTAACTTCAATAATCCATTTAATTTCATCTATCGGGTCATTTAATCATTTATCGGGTCATACAATCGGGTCATGCAATCATTCGGGTCCAAATCAATAAACAAACAATCGGGACAAATGGTGTCCTATTTTATAAAAACTAACATGTTATCTCCCTCGCGGGTTTATAATACATTTCATAAAAACATTTAAAAGAGTGCGAGGCTATGAACTCACGTTGATGTGGGAAGGCGGGTTATCGGCAATTCGGATGTACGGTACGTGCTTCAATCACGGAAACCTAGACAAATAATACTCGTCTTAGACTTTTGTCCAATGAATTTACAAAATTACAATTATGTATACATATGATGATTATATATATATGATGATCAAGTGGGTTTATATATTCTCTTTTACTCATTTTAGTGTTTATGTGTTGATAACTTTTATACTAGTTTACTAGTTTTACCTATTTACATGTTTTAGGCCGAATAGGCCCATTACAAGCCAAATATATTATATTAGCCCAATTATACTTTTATTATCAGTATCACACTTTACATGTTGGGCCCAAATGGGTTAAGCCCAATAAATAAGTTTATAAGTGTTTTAGCCTATTTTGTTGTATTATTAGTCCAATAACGTTAACTTAGCCCGTTAATGTCCATATGTTATATAGTTCGGGTTTTATTGGTTTTTACTTGTTATATATGTTTCTATATCAGTATATGAGTTTATAAAAGTTTACATTAGACGGGTCCAACCGTCTAAGTTTTATTTAACAAAAACGTTAATTTTACGGTAATAGCCGAAAAAGTCGTAAAAATCATGTTTGTTTTTCCTTATAGATATTTATATAAATGTATTATATAAGTTCGTGGGTTTTAATTCACATTTTATACTATTTTTAGTTGAGTGCTTATATAATACTATTATACTTTAATTTCCAAAATCTGATTTTTATTTTTATGTTCACCAAAACTGCCATATCTAGAGTTCTTTATGGAGATAGAAGCTCAAATTTTTATGACATAAACTACATGATATGTTCTCCATTTAACTCTACTATACATACTGTTGAATCATCCTCTAAGTAGTTTCTAAAAATCGTCCAAAACAGTAAACTCAGATTTGTACTCTAAACTTGTTTTGATCATATCTCACTCATCCTAATGATTCCAATGCATGGCCAACTCTCACATGTGTACAAGACATATTACTTACTGTATATCCATTAATCTATACCATTTTATCAGTTCATGACATGTTTCTTTACTGTTTTATACAGCCATCATTTTTAAGCAAGATTTTAACCTTGTTTCTTATAGTTTTTCACCTTTTTAATCATATTTATCAACACCAAATCCCCACACAATACTTTTATCATCATATAATCATCATATACATATAAAATAGGAAATAAAATACATGATTACATGATCAAAATAATAAGAAGATGGGGAGAACAATCTTTATACCACCATGATGATGTAGGTTGTGATCAAAACATGGATTTTGATGGAGAAACTTGTGAATAACCAAGACCATCTTCAAGACCACCATTCTTCAAGAACTCCTTGTGGAAAATCAGACCCAAGACTCCATAGAAACTCATCCTTGGATGTTAAAACTTGCACCAATCTTCATCTTTTGGAAGGGAGATTAACATATGTTAATTATAACAAATGTTTGTGGTTAAATTTGATCAAAGGAAGGTGTTTATGGTGAGGATGGGACGGCACATTTGAGAGAGAGTGGGAGAGTTTAGTTGTTTTTGCATGTTGTAAATGAGAAGAGAGGTTTGAGGTGGTGGTTTTGAGGTAGCTTAGCTTACAATGTAAGCTCAAGTTACATGTGTAGCTTATTGTGTACACTTGACACATAAGTGATGTTGTGTTGCTAGTTAGGGCCGGTTTTGAGTGGGTGTGGGACAAGTGTACCACTTGTCTCATCCCCATTTATTTACGGGTACTCCTCGACTCTAGTTTCCTCGATTTGCGTGCCCTCAGGTCGTTTTACGAAAAACGTTTTTATAAATTATGAATCAACGGCACAAAACGAATCTAATAAAAATTGTTTCATCAAAAACGGAGTTCGAAAACGTAAATACGTAATCCTAAGGTTTCCGGTTTAGTCGTAAAGGACGTTAAATTAAAATCGTAAGTCCTAATCTCTTCTCGTAAATTTGTGAGTTTATGAACCAACACAAATTTAAAATCTCAAAATAATATTCATGGATAAATTTATTTTCTGAAATGTCGGACTGTCACCAAAGACGGTGTATGTAAACGTAAGCACGTAACGTAGAATCCTCCGGTTTAGACGTAGTTGACGCTATTTCAAGACGTAAATCCAAATTACTTCCCGAAGATAAGTGAGTTCATAATATAATATTAAAATAATATTTTTAAATAATACTTGAGAATAAAATATCAACCATAAATTGACGGATTGTCACAAAAAGGCTCTTCAAACCATTCTCCAAGCTCTTCCACATGACATCCATCGAATGGTAAATAAATATATGGTCGCAAAGGAGTTATGGGAACGCCTACAGGTTTTTCTACAAGGTACGTCTCTTACTAAACATGAACGCGAATGTCAGTTGTATGACTTGTTTGATCGGTCCACATACAGTCCCGGGGAAACGCTTCACGACTACTACTTCAGATTCACTACTCTCATGAATGATTTGAATGTGTACAATCTCGTGATTGCTCCATTCCAGGTTAACACCAAGTTTTTGAATACTTTACCTCAAGCTGAATGGGGTGAGTATATTATTGATGTTAAGTTAACTAGGGATTTGCATAAGTCCAATCTGGATCAACTCTATGCTTTTCTCCATCAGCATGAGAAACACGTGATCATGCACCGTATGCCTCGAGGTATGTACCCTGGACCTTTAGCTTTGATGGCAAATCAACCAAGCTTGTCATATAACAACACTCCTTATATCATGGGACACCAAGCTTATCATCCATCTCCGTACATGACTCCAAGCTTCCCCCAATATTCGATTCTACCTCAACCACCTACCTCACATCAGCAACAATATCGGTTTAATGCACCTTTGTCTCAGAGAGAATCACAAGCATCACAATGTGCTCCACAACCTCACCCATATTCATCAGCAAGCATTGCACCCTATGCTCAGTCATCATACTCTCCATATCAAGAAAATGCAGCATATCCACCAAGCTATTCTCACCACATAAGTACTCCTTCTAGTGCTTATGCCGCTCAACAAGACCAAGCAATGTATTGTGATAATGATGAGGTTCTCATTCCTGAATTCCAACAAGGAACTGACCCATCTGAAGTGTTAGCCACTATGTCTGCTTACCTCACAAGAACATTGAGCAAACGAGGATTTAGAGGACCAGCTCCTACTAACAATCAGCTGAGGAACTCATCTAATTCTCCACAACAAGCCACAATTCAAGATGGTAGAGTAATGGTTCAACCTATTCAACCTTATCAAGGGAGACCCACTACATCAACCACCAATGAACGCATGGTCAATCCTGCTCCAATGGTCAACACTGCTCCAATGGTTACTGCTCCATGGGCTAATTCCACAGGTAAGTTGAGAATGATCACATGCTACAACTGTAAGGAAGAAGGTCACATGTCTAGGGATTGCACAAAACCCAAGAGGAGAAGGGATGGTCAATGGTTTGCAGAGAAGATTTATTTGGTGGATGCTAAAGCACAAGGACAGGAACTTGATGAAGAGGAGTTAGAATTTCTTGCTGATCCAGGGATTGCGGAACAAGAAGTTCTCACTACACAGAATGCAGCATACCAAGCAGATGGAGTGGATGCTTACGATTCAGACTGTGATGATCTTCAATCTGCTCAGGTAGCTCTTATGGCAACTATCTCTCGCTTTGGGTCAGATCAAATATCTGAGGTACTTACTAATACCACTGATACTAGTATTCAACCACATCAAGTTGGGCAAGAGGGTGCTGATCCAAATGAGTCTTCGGTGGTGAGTCTTTCAAATGAGGAGACAATCAATGATAGTAATATCAATGCAAGTCCCCAGACATTGACTGAATCACAACCGGGAGTCATTTCGCATAAGCATATTCCTGCTCAACAAGATTTGGTCATGGTTCCTGCAAAGTTACTTAACCAAATGAATACTGCACTCTTAGAAACCCTAGCTACGAATAAAAATTTGTTTGCTGAGCTTGTCTTGTGCAACGAAAAAGTTCAAACTTTGGAATTAGTTCCTTCGTCCAATGTTCTAACGAACCCCGAATATGATCATTTTCGAAACAAACAAATGGGTCATTTGCAAGAAATTGAAACCTTAAGAGCAAATTTTTCCAATGAACTTAAGAAAAAGAGTTAGTGGTCACTAATTTTCACAAACTTCAAACGGATTTCGAACTACTCGAGTCTAAAAAGAATGGAATGGAAATTAATGCGGCTAATAGGATTAAAAAGTTATATTATTTGCTTTTAAGACAATACGCTGCCTCTCAACTAGTGCACTTACTTGACTCATCGTTTAGAGATTTTAACTTATCGCGTCAAACAGACCTTCCCCCTAACCCACGGTATGCAAGACAAGCTTTTATCCATTATCCAAGACTTTATGATGCAACCAAGTTAGGATTGGTCTTAGATCTGATTGTTATTTTCGAGGATCGCAAGAATAAGGCTCTAGTCGATGAGAGTCGGTCATACAACTTTGCAAAATATCTTCAGTGTGATTATTTTAAAATGAATCAGGAGTTTGCAAAAAAGGACTTTAGAATTCGCTTCTATATTGGTAAAGATCTCATCACAACACCAACCTACATGTTAAATGAAGAAAACCCTAGTACACTTCCTACACTTGTCAAAATTGAAGGACCTAAGGAAATTCCAAAGGATCTTCCATATGTTAGCACTGTATGGATAAACTTGCAAGAGATTAATCAATACTTTGCTAGTTTTGACAAGGTCATCCGGGAATGTACGACTTCAAATGGTCTAAACTCCGGAGAATGGTCTTTCGAACACATGAACGAGGTGTTTAAGAATGAGATCAACCCTTTTGTCGAAAATCTAAAAGGAAGTTTTGAATCTCTTTCGGAAAATCTCAATTTTGAAATTAAAGAAGTTCAAAAAGTGTTTTATGAAATGGACACCGCTTACGAACTACAAATAATTGAAAACGAAAAGATTTTATCCGAATATGACCGATTCTTGTCCCATGTAATATCGTACGATGTGCTTACTACTATGAATGTTAATTATTCGAATGAGCTTACATCCGCTATGAATAAATGTGACGCTGTGAATATATGTGATGATGTGCATGATCTCTCTGTAAATATTGTTGAGACTGTAAATGACGTAGATAATCATTCTTGTCACGAGTCTAACGCTGAATTTTTAAAGCTTCAAGATTCTTACAATTTACTTGCAAAACGTTTTAATCAACTTGAGCAACATTGTATATCTTTAGAATTAAAACACCAAGCTCAAAATGAGGATCTTTTGGTAACAAATGGTTGTGAAAACAGTGTTGAGACGAGTGATAAGATGATTGAGATAGTTAAGGCATTAGAGGAAGAGATTATGAGATTAAAGAGAGATTTATCATCAAACGAAACACTAAATTTGGAACTAGAGGATGCAGAGTCTAAAAACCAGTACTTAGAAACTAGACTTTCGTCTATTCTAGGGGAGATGGAACGTGCAAGACAGGGAATGTCCACTCTTTATGGTTTAATAGAAGAACGCTTCGCTTTTAATGCGGCACAGCAACAATCTTATGTTGAACAATTGAACCAAAAGTGTGAGGAAATCTCTGACTTAAATATCCAGCTCATTGACAAAAACATGGTCTTGGCCGAGTTAAAGGAGACACTTCTTCTCACCCGACAAGAAGTTGTTAATAACTTAGCTACAAACTCTGCACCGTCCTCTAGTGCTCCATCAACCAATTCAGTGGTGATCTATAAGAACCCGCACCATAAGCAAAATTCGGATACTTACGATGTTTATATGATGAATGCAATTAAGCACGTGGATCTTGTTAGGGATATTTTAGATGATTTTTATGCGTTAGATCCCTCAAGCATTTACTATTATTCAGCTCATGCATATATTCAGCGAGTTCAATATTGCTTAGCATATTTGCAATACATAGGAAAACCGTGTTCTGCACTACTCACTAATCTAACCATTGCTGTAACTCCATTCAATAAAACCACAGGAGCAAAACCGTCATTGACACCATCAACACAGGCACCTTTAAAATCTGTTGCTAATGTTCCCACTTTGCCTTCTACAAGAGTAAAAGAGTCTACTAAGGCTAAAGGATCACAAGTTAAGAAAGATAGGATCAAGCCCTCCACTAGTAGTACCATCAAGAAGAAAGTAGAAGCTCACCCTAGGGACGTTATTTCAGATTTAAATAAAAAGAATCATGTAGCTAAGACTAAGAGCTCTGCGCCTATGCAGAAGCCTAAGCCATTTGTGAATTCTAATTTGAAATGTTGGAATTGTAATGAATGCATGTTTTCTCAGCGTCATGATTTGTGTCTTATTGATCATGTGAAAAAAATGAGTTCC
Organism: Glebionis coronaria; assembly: GCA_025667525.1. Taxonomy (NCBI): domain Eukaryota; kingdom Viridiplantae; phylum Streptophyta; class Magnoliopsida; order Asterales; family Asteraceae; genus Glebionis; species Glebionis coronaria. Next base: position 291,462,412 of record CM046881.1, on the reverse strand, counting down.
ATTAGGAATGATCTTGAATGGAAACCAACTGGGAGAAATCGTACCCAAGTTGGATGGCAATGGCGTCCCACTGGTAGGACCTTTACATTAGATGGAAAAATGTGCCCTTTAACTAGGAATGCATCCATTGAGGTTAGGTCTCAGCGTCCTTTAATTAGGCACACTAGCACTAAAGTATGGAAACCGCGCCCTTTAATTAGGTCAGCCCCCACTATAGTGCCTATCAGTGAAGAAATACCTCAGGATTTAAGCCAACTTGAATCTACACCACCAACTAGGAAGAAGGCTAGGAAATCTAAGAAACCTAATGTTAGCAAATCTAAGATCATTAAATCTATACCTCCTAATAACAAGGAACATTCAGATTCCGAAACCTATACATTGTCCTCGTCTAGTGATATTTTCAGGTGGTCCAAATCATTCTCTGATATTTGGGACACCGGTTGCTCAAAGCATATGACCGGAGATCGCTCGATGCTTAGAAATTTCGTCAGCAAGTTTCTTGGAACGGTTAAATTCGGTAATGATCATATTGCAAAGATAATGGGGTATGGTGAATATCAGATTGGAAATGTCACGATTTCAAGGGTATACTATGTAGAAGGTCTTGGTCATAATTTATTTTCAGTAGGACAGTTCTGTGATTCCAACCTAGAGGTTGCTTTTTGACAACACACTTGTTTCATCCGCAACTTGGAAGGAAAAGACTTTTTGAAGGGGTCTCGTGGTGCAAATCTTTATACTTTGTCCCTACAAGACATGATGGCCGCCTCTCCAGTATGTCTTCTCTCCAAAGCATCTAAGACCAAGTCATGGTTATGGCATCGCAGATTATCTCATCTCAACTTTGAAGCTATTAATCATTTGGCTAAAAGCGAATTAGTTCGTGGTATTCCAAAGCTCAAATTTCACAAGGATCATTTATGTTCCGCGTGTTCAAGGGGGAAAAGCACAAAGAAATCATACAAGCCCAAAGCTGAAGACACCAATCAAGAAAAACTTCATCTTTTGCATATGGATCTTTGTGGGCCAATGCGAACCGAAAGTGTGAGTGGTAAGAAATTCATCCTTGTTATGGTGGATTATTTTTCAAGGTTTACATGGGTTAAATTTCTACGTACAAAGGATCAATCACCGAAGGTTATCATAACTTTCCTAAAATTCATTCAGGTACGTTTAAATACTACAGTTTGCCATATTCGTACTGATAATGGAACAGAGTTCGTCAACCAGACTCTTCGTGATTACTATGAAGAAGTTGGTATCTCGCATGAAACATCCGCTGCACGTACTCCACAACAAAACGGTGTCGTTGAAAGACGGAATCGTACGCTTATGGAAGCTGCTAAGACTATGCTGATTTTTGCGAACGCTCCGTTATTCTTATGGGCAGAAGCTGTATCTACTGCATGTTACACCCAAAACCGCTCTATCATTCGGAAACGCCATGGAAAAACACCTTACGAGCTTCTACATGATCGTAAACCCGGTGTTTCATTCTTTCATGTGTTTGGTGCTCTTTGTTATCCAAACATTAATAGTGAGAATTTGGGCAAACTTCAACCGACATCCGATATAGGTATTTTCATTGGTTACTCACACTCAAAGAAAGCATACCGAATTTATAACCGTCGTCTTGGTAAGATAGTAGAAACTATGGACGCAGATTTTGATGAGCTGACAGCGATGGCTTCTGAGCAACGCAGCTCTGAACCCGCGCTTCACGAGATGGGAACCGATGCTATTAGTTGCGGATTAGTTCCCAATAATCCTACTTCTACATCATTTATACAACCTACAAGGCCTCAGTGGGATGAACTATTTCAACCTTTGTTTGATGAATTCTTTGATCCCCCAAGTGATGAAGTTCTAGCACCTGTAGTGATAGCTCCAATCCCTGAAGTTGTTGCTCAAGCTGATGAAGCTTCATCAAATGCATCTTCAATTAACATTGAACCGGATGCACCTCCACCAAGTAATTCTCAAACAACACCTGAATCTTCACCCTTACCTGTGCCTAATAATGATGAAGAGGATTCTGTTGATCATGATTTGGAATATGCTCACCAACAAGACCTTCCATTCTTTGGTATACCGATACCTGAAAATCCTTCAGCCGCATCTACCTCAGAAGAAGCTCCTACAAACGTTCACTCCAGACCACCACGGATTGAAAATCACAGCACCAAATGGACAAAAGATCACCCAATAAGGAATATTTTTGGAGGTCTCAATCGACCAGTCTTGACACGACATCAATTACAAGAGAGTGCACTCTATTTCTATTTTGATGCATTTCTCTCCGAAGTTGAACCTAAAAACTGGCAACATGCTATGACTAAATCATCTTGGATTGAAGCCATGCAAGAGGAACTAAATGAATTCCAAAGACTTGAAGTATGGGAATTAGTTCCTCTCCCTGACAAGGTTAACATACTTACTTTGTTGTGGGTTTATCAGGTTAAACTCAATGAGATGGGTGGAGTTTTGAAGAATAAGGCTAGATCGGTTGCTAGAGGATGCAAACAAGCCTTGGGTATCGACTTTGAAGAATCTTTTGCTCCGGTTGCACGATTGGAGGCTATTAGACTTTTCTTTGCGTATGCTGCTCATATGAACATGATACTGGTACAAATTTATGTTGATGACATAATATTTGCTGCCTCTAACATAGAATTGTCAAACCGCTTTGAGAAAATAATGTCCACACGCTTTCAGATGTCAATGATGGGAAAATTTTCATTTTTCTTAGGATTACAAATTTCTCAGAATCCCAGAGGCATCTTTATTAATCAATCCAAATATGCTCTAGAATCATTAAAGAAATATAATTTTGAAAATTGTGACCCCGTGGATACTCCAATGGTGGAGAAATCCAAGTTAGAGGAAGATAGGAATGGAATTACTGTCGATCCGAAACTCTACCGTGGGATGATCGGCACCCTTCTCTATCTGACTGCTAGCAGACCTGATCTGCAATTTGTTGTATGCATGTGTGCCCGATATCAGGCTCGGCCTACCGAAAAGCACCTACATGTTGTTAAAAGGATCTTTCGGTATCTCAAAGGAACACTTCATCGTGGTCTATGGTATCCGAAAGATTCCTCTATTGCTTTAATATCATATGCAGATGCCGATCATGCTGGATGTCAAGACACTAGGCGTAGCACTTCTGGTTCTATGCAACTTCTTGGAGACAGATTGATTAGTTGGTCTTCAAAAAGGCAGAAAAGCGCTGCAATTTCAAGCACGGAGGCTGAATACATTGCCATGTCCGGTTGTTGTGCTCAAGTCCTTTGGATGAGATCACAACTAACTGACTACGGTCTTGGATTCAACAAAATCCCGATGTATTGTGACAACAAGAGCGCCATTGCCCTTTGCCGCAACTACGTTCAACACTCTCGGGTAAAGCATTGACATACGCTACCATTTTATTAAAGAGCAAGTGGAAAATGGAGTGATCGAGCTGTATTTTGTCACCACTGAGTATCAGGTGGCAGATATGTTCACAAAAGCCTTAGATCGAGGACGAATCGAGTTTTTGATCGACAAGCTTGGCATGAAATCTTTCTCTCCAGCGACTCTCAAAGAGTTGGCAGAAGAATCAGAAGAATAGTGGTGGTAAACTATTCATGTGTATCCTTTGATCGTGATCATGTATATTATCGTATATCTATAAACCACAAAAAGAAAAATACAAAAATATAAAACCTACAAAAACCATAAAAAATATAAAACCAAGAAAACCCAAAAATATTTTCGTCTTTTTAATCGGGCATGTCTTTTAGTACGGTAATATTTACGGCTTTAGAAATGTCGATTAATATTGACATGGCGCCATAAATAGAGTCCGTATAAAACTTGTACATTTTTAAAACATGCCCATTATGGCTTGTAGTTATTTCAGACTGCAACCCGTTTTTCGTATTCAAGTCACGTATTTCCTTGGAAAACGTTGGCTCACAACGGGAATTCATTTTCTCGGGTATGGTTTACAAGCCAAATCATACAAAGGGATCAAGTTTACTTTATAACTTGGTCTAACACGAATTAGTGTACGTCTCAGTGCATTAATTTGTTTAAATAAGAGAAATCTTATTGCCACCACGAATCAATGTTTCTAAGACATTAATTGGAAAGTTCTTTCATCAATATTTGACTCGTTAAACAATGACTACAACTCTTTAAATAGAAAACGGGTCATCGTTTAAGGGGGAGAAAATATTAAATCATCTTCGTCATCAAAACGGTCTTCAAAAGTTTTCGTGAAAAAAAAAATTAATCTGTCAAATGGTTAATAACTGGAGTTTCTTTGGCATACGACTTGTGATTGTTCTGATTTATCATGAGTTTTAGGTCTTGGATATTTGCTAAATAGGATACAATGTTTAAGTTGTGTGCAGGCAAGAATAGTTAATACAGTACGATAGGTCTAACGATGGTTAATTAATTTAACAGATGTTAACCATAAAAGGAATTATTAACTAAAAAGGAAAAGAAAAGAAAAGTATAGGGACAATATGTGACTAAGTGGAAAACTTGATTTGTTGTTGATCTAAGTCAAACACACACACCCCGTCCTTCTTTTTTTCTTTCTCCTTCGTTTCTTTGGCCGCCATTAACACACACAAAAACATACACACAAGCTCACAATCCCTCGTTCTTGATCCCCAATCCGTTTAGTTCTTTCATCAAGGTACAAACATCGTCTTTTTGATTCCAAGTTCGTCTCAATTCATTCCTTAATCCAATTAATTGAGTTGTTTTAATTAATTCATTAAAAATAGGGTTTTCGAATTAATTAGGTCAAATTGATTAGGGGTTTAAGCGGGGTTTGTCTCGGAATAGGATTAGAACAAGTTTTGTTGCCTTAGATTGCCTTATAACTCACTCATGCGTTTAGATTAATCTCTCATAGAACGCGTTTAGGGTTATTCCAAATGAGCAGGTTTTTCAATGTTTTATTCTGGATGAACAAAAATATTCCGAATGAACATGTTTTTAAATTTTTCCGGATGAACAAAACTATTCCGAATGAACATGTTTTTGAATTATTCCGGATGAACAAAAATATTCCGAATAAACATGTTTTTGTGTTATTCCGGATGAACAAAAATATCCCGAATGAACGATTCATTCCAGATGAACAATATTCCGGATGAACAATATTCCGGATGAACAATATTTTGGATGAACAATATTCCGGATGAACAATATTCCAGATGAACAATATTCCGGATGAACAATATTCCGGATGAACAATATTCCGGATGAACAATATTCCGGATGAACAATATTCCGGATGAAGGTTATTCCGGATGAAGGTTATTCCGGATGAAGGTTATTCCGAATGAAGGTTATTCCGGATGAAGTTTATTCCGGATGAAGGTTATTCCGGATGAAGGTTATTCCGGATGAAGGTTATTCCGAATGAAGGTTATTCCGGATGAAGGTTATTCCGGATGAAGGTTATTCCGGATGAAGGTTATTCCGGATGAAGGTTATTCCGGATGAAGGCATTCCGGATGAAGGCATTCCGGATGAAGGCATTCCGGATGAAGGCATTCCGGATGAAGGGATTATGGATGAAGACATTCCGGATGAAGCTTTTTCCGCATGAAGCTTTTTCCGCATGAAGGTATTTATTCCGAACGAGACATATTTTTCCGAATGAAGGATTGTTGGATTATTAATTGTTGCTTGTTAAATGTTTGTGTGTTAAAAATGCTTAATGAATTGTGTCATATGTGTAATGCTTAGAAGTAACAACATAATGGTATATATATATATCTCTGTGTATCAACCTTTTATGTCTTATCTTACGCAGAAACAATGACTAATCCAACCGTGCAACAACTCCAAGATGCTAGAGCAGCCGTAATTGGCGAGGCAAAAGAACTTAAGTTCATACCGAACAATTACCGGCTGAAAGAAGTTTCTCATTCCACTCACCTTGGATTCAAAGTCGCCTCAGCTATCCTTGATCAATCTCACTTCAAGAATGCATTAAGGAGTACTGCTTCGATTCCATTTGATTACATTTACGAATTCGGGGCTACCAAGGAAACGACTTCAAACAAGATCACCTTCTTCCTCGACAACAAGCAACAGACACTCACCGTTTCAGACTTTCGCAAGATATTTGGAATTCGGGATACACCCAAGGGTATGACATTTTCAGAGAACCCTACCGAAGATGAACTCATGGAGATGTTCCTTTCTCTTGGATGTCATGACCTACAAGTGGTGTCCGAGTTTACCACAGCCAAAGTGGGTCAACCTTGGAGAGCTATCTTCGGTGTCCTCAGTCGGTGTCTTACACCTAAAACAACTGGGCATGATGCGGTGCGTGCTCCAATTATGAGTATCTTCTATGGAATGTACAATGGCATAAATGTAGATTATGCATCCTTGTTGTGGGAAGAGTTTAATTTTCAACTCTTCCAAAACACGAAGCAGAAGGCTATTGGTTTTCTTTACCCTAGGTTCATCAAGCTTATCATTCATTACTTTATGGAAAATGATGCTTCTATTGATAAGCATGCAGAAAGCCGTCACTACACTAAAGAGGCTGATGACCTTGTGGACCTAAGGCATGAAGGACCCTCTGGTGCTGTTAATCCTGGTCCTGTTCCTAGTCATCTCCTGACGGACAAAATTCTAGCTTCTGATGATTACAAGCAAATGCTAAGAGAAATCAGAAAACAGCAAGAAAAAGTTCAGGCGGGAGAAGTCTCGTCAACTACAGTCAAAAGTAAAGGTAAACGTAAGCAAGAAGTTGTCTTGCCTGAGCCTAAACACAAGAAAACAAAGACTGTGGCTAAAAAGGATAAGCGCAAAGCTGAGAAGTTTGTCATTCGAGATGAAGATGTTGATGACGATGTTACTCCCGAGCAAATTCGCAAAGCTAAGAAAAAACAAATGAAAAAGGCTGTTGAAAGAAGTAGGAAAGACACAGGAGGTAGTGGTTCGGGTGTAAAGATAGAAGATGAAGAGGAAGTCGAGCAGCCGCATGACATTTTTGAGTTTGGAACACCAGACAGGTACTCAACACCTAAAGAAACTTCCATAGCAGATACCGCAAGCATCGAAAAGGAGTCCGTTTCCACGACAGTCACAGTGACTACAAAGCCTATATCAACTCAACCTCCACCAATCCATCCTCTGTCAACACAACCGTTGACGACTCAACTACTATCCCCTCCACCTCCAACTACTTCCATCCTCAGTACTATCATCACAACCGTGCCTATTCAACCACCCCCGAGTAGCCCTATGCCATCTTCATTTTATGCACTCTTCATGGCAGAAATGATGGATAAACACATGGAAACTCAAAGAAAAGAGATGGCTCAAATCCGAGAAGAGTTACTCAAACGAGTGCAAAGTGAAGAGGCATCCAAGAAAGATCAATCCGAGATGCTAGCCAAGTTCAATGCAGAGATGGAGTCTACACGAAAATCTCATGCAGAAGAACTTGTTCATGTCAGAAAAGCTGAAGCTGATAAAAGTGTAGCAAGGATCGCCAAACTCCGCGAATTAAAGAATAAGTATAAAGAGGAGAAAGAAACACTTGAAGCTTCACTTAATGATTGGGTAAAGGGATCAGTTGAGTCTATTATGCCAAAGCTGCGAAAAGAGATGAAGAAAATTGCGGCTGATAAGTTGATGATTAAATCGCCAAACCCTTCCAATTCCGCCTATAAAATTGCATATGACTTAACGGACTTTGAACTGAAGAAGATTCTCCGCACCTGCATGGTTGAAGTTGGATCTTTCGACAAATCCAAAATTCAGCGGACACTTCACAAGGCACTTAATGCAGCTATAAAGGAGGATGACAGGCTGTTTAAGACATTTGGAAGCGTGGTTCCTTACCATATTTTGTATAAAAAAGGAGATGAAGATGCCTCTGGTGAGGAGGATAGTGAGCAAGAAGAGAGTGGTGGTGAACAAGACGATGCGAGTGATGAAGATAAGGGTGATGATGATGATGATGATGATGGTGAAAGCTGTGATCGTAATGAGGATAGTGACGAGGATATCAACAAGAACGATGACAACGAGAACAGGGGTAGCGACAACAATGACAAGTCTAACGAGGCTGATCAGTCTGATGATGATGAAATGGGTGACAATGCTGCCAGCAAGAAGAAACCGTCCAAGACCGGTGGCAAATCTCAGAAAGATGTTGCTCACAAGGATAAGTCCACATCTACGGAGACAGGACGCACCAAGTGGCACCATGATGTGAATGCTACAACAGCATCTTCAATTCCCGGTACATCTGTTTCTAGCTCTATACCTGTTATTGTTAATCCTGTTAGTTCTTTGGTTGCTACCACAACTGCAGAACCAAAAACTGCACCTGCTGCTGATGAACCTGAATCAGGATCGGCACCCGTTCAAGTATCTACTGCTCCACCTAATGAACCAGTTCCTACGGTTCTTGAGTCACGCACACTGGATTGGGCTGATACATTGCAGATCGATGAGACCGCACCAGAACAACCATGGATCACGGCAGCTGCTGTATATGATCCAATCACAGATGCTGATGCAAATGTTCTGTATCTATGTATCTGCAATCCAATAGATCTGTGTGCATTTTGGTCTCATGAGTTTAGATCTTCGGTCACTCCGTATTTGGTGAAGAGAGCGCTTAAAGACAAGAGACTACGCGCTAAATCAAGATTAAGCCGAATGGAGTATGAGTATTATGCTGATGAAATCCTGAAAGCTCTCAATACAGTTCAAAGGCCAGGCCTTCATGAGCCAGAAAGACCTCCGCTTCCACTTGATGCTACTCAAGACAATCAAATTTCACTTAACTTCTTTGTCACATATGATCTTGAATATCTTTTCAAGGGATCATCCAAGTACGCGACTTCCCTGACTTTGTTGAAAGCTGCTTCTTGGGGGTCAATACCTTGGATCGAAGAAAAGGTCAGTCGTCTCTGGGTTCCAAAGATAAACCGTAATTATGACATGTATGCTGCTATAGGAGCATCACATTGGGACGAGCGAGTGCGAAGGGCATAAAGAGGTTGCTGCTTAGTCAACTCAGGTAGTATCGTCAGATCCAATCTTCGAATCACAAGTATATTAGGAATGAAGATTCAACCCAAGAATGGATATCATCATGTGACGGAAATTCGACTGAAAAGAGAAGATGATCGAGAATACAAGATACAGCAAGGAGATTTTTCAATCATTCGCCTTGAAGATATAGAAGATATGTTGCTTTTCATGACCAGTGATCAGCTTACACATCTCACTCGTGAAGAAATCATTGCTCTGAACACAGCACTTCATATGTTCACACGAAGCGTTGTCATCAAGAAACGTGTAGAAGACCTACAACTGGGAGTTGAAAGCTATTAACGCAAGCTTAACATGACTCCACCACTTAATCAAGTATTACCTCAACATGTCGATAGATGTCCCTATCACGGCACAACCCTTCCGATGTGCGGGATTTTCTACTTGAACAGTCGTGGGATCATGAAGTTTATGAGGGTAGCTGAGCTTCATAAGTACAGTGATGTGACTCTCTCACATGTCAAAGACAAATTGGAGCATCTCAATTCTGGCGGGAAATTACCAGAAGTGATTGAGGATTGGCATCCGGGTTATCAGAAAATGGCTACATATGTAATCAAGAAGATTGATGAAAATCTCAGGGAACGTAGGTTAATGAGGAGCTTAGAAAGGTTCGTGGGTGGCAGACCGTATGGAGGGCACTTCTGACTTATGCAACGATCCATTTAATATGGGTCATCTTCACTAAGGTCAACTCCATACTGTAGGTTAATTTCGAATATGTGAATATGTAAATACTGTGAATATTATGCTTTTGTGGCTTGATGTAGTGTGAAGGTATGATAATTTTTCAAGAATTTCTCACGAAATTCTAAATCTTTCAAAATATATCGTACTCAAGCACTACAACTAACCCTCATTAATTTGTGGGGGAGCATTAATGTTCTATGGCCATACATTGATTTCATTTTTTTACCCAAAGACCGGTTAATCCATTCAATATCCCAAATATTAATGGTTAACATTTTGGATAAGGGGAGAAAATGGGATTAAGGAGACTTAATGATATTTGGCTAATGATGAAAAGGACTTAAAGATAATCCAACTTAATATGTGTAATGCATGTGTTAAGGGGGAGCGATTTTGATGAACAAAACACTTAAGGCACAAAAACTTTGATTATAATATCACAAGTGCCTTAAGTGATTTTCAAGGATTTTTCATGGTGACAATACTTACCCACAACACACTTAATTCACGACGGATGTGGTGACAAAAGGGTGGTAGGTATAGGTATTAGTCTAATGATTCATCAGAACCGATGGAATCTTCCTAAGGACAATCCCCTAGATAGAATTAGAAGTCCTAGGAAAGATGGAGAATGATTGTGAACGCAGCTGAATGTTGACCAAGTACTTAAGCTAGCACTGGAACAATCACAACAAGGTGCTAGTGATGACGTATTGGTAAGCATTGATGGGGTTGAAGAATGAAAAAGAATTGTAAAGATAAAGGGTGTAAAGAAAGAAGCCCTCCTTACAACTTTAGGCAGAAACCAGGTCAATACATATGCTATTGAGATCATTTGTTAATGATTCTCGATATTGAAGAAAGACATCATGGACCCAGTGATGCAATGCGCAACCCTCCCCAGCTAACTCAAATATCTCTCAAAAGGTATTTTTTTAATCACACGGAGATCAACACGTTATCTATTGTTTTATTCACTCCGAATAGACTGATATTGAATAGGTGGCACTCCTCTCCAGCCATCACTCACTACATCAAAATGCACTATCAAGTCTAGAGCCACGAGATCATCAAAAGTCTCATTAGGACACTTTTCATTTATTCCTTTCTTCTTCACGCACTATGAAAAGTAAGAGATCTTTATGAGTCCTACGCAGTATTCTTGTAATATTGCCAGAACATCCGAGTGATACGCAAGTATTACAATGAAGATGGAAATCCTGCTTGAGCCAACATCAAACAAGCTCATGGTCGGTGACACGTGCGGTTCTTTAAGAACCAATCTTGTGAAACTAGAAAGAAACAGTAGTTTAATTCTTAATTGAAATTAAACTCGTTCCAGGCCTCTACGCATTATCGTATGATCTTGCCAGAACACTCAGAGTGACACTCTTTTGTGTTCACAGTGACGAGTGGAAATCCTTCTAGTGTTAACATCAAACAGCACTTGGTAGGTGACGTGCAATATTCTTTATGAATCAAGCTCATGATAACTGGAAAGCAACAATGGTGAAAATCTTAATTGAAATTCACTTGTTCCAGGTTTCATGAATTGACGGCTTCAATCACAAGGATAATTTATCCAAGTGATTCACTCTTTATGTTCGCAGTCAAGCTTAGTGATCGTCGAATAAAGAGAACGGGTTTACCCGCGAAATCCTGTCAGGAAGTTACTTAATTGAAACTATCCGTCACAGGTACGATATATACTATCGTCCAACGGTCTTTACCGACCGGAGGTAAAATGATACCGATATAGAATGAAATGTTCTAAGCCATTTCATTCGTGTCTTATTATGTTGCTGCATTCGAAGACGGTGGCGTTGCGGTGTACCAGATGAAGTCGTTTCCACATGCTTATGTTTTCTTTCTGCATCAATTTCAGCAAAATTCAAGAAAGTTCAAAATGAAGTCTTCCGCTGTACCAAACTCTGAAGCTTTCAAGAATTCAACAAAAACATAAGTGTGTGAAACATGGAGTCACGAGGAGGCAAGAATCACAAGAAGGCAAAGATCGCACGTGAAGGGTCAAAAGAACAATGCTCTAAAGCCAAAGCCTAAAAGATCAACATCAACATAATCACAAAGAAAAGAAAAGATAAAAGAAGAAACGACTATGAGCTGAAAAACGAAGACTTAGTATAGTATGCTCGGTTTAGGACTTTGTAAGTTGGAGTGACCTCCCTTAGGGGGAGATTGTTGGAAATACGTTTTCAACGTATATTAGAAGTATCGGTCACTCCATGATGTTATTAAATGTTATATAGCTCGTAGTTGAATGTTAAGTTACTTATTAGTAAACCCGACCCATGGGCTTGTCATGGGTTGGAGGCCCAAGTCCATTAGTGACTTGGGTATATAAACCCCTTTCCACCTAAGGAAAGGGGGTTGGTTGTTTTTATTTGTTTCATTCAATATACACATTTTCTCTCACTTTCTCTCTCTAGTTTCTCCCTCTAGAAACATCAACCCACCTTATTGATTCACAAGATTATCATAAATCTACACGATGGGAAAAAGCTTATAATCAACTCACATAAATTCATGAAAGAATACCAAACTTATAATTGACTCTATCATCTCTCTTTCTCCACAATTTAAAATATCATGGAATGAGACTCGTGGATTCTTAGCCAATTAAATCAAAATTTTGGGTTTTCATGTCATCTATAGGATCTTGCAATTTCTTAGACTCTTTCAAGTTTAGAATTCGCATTTTAAAGTTCCCTTGATAAACAACTTTCTAGGATCAATTATAGGAACTTGCGAAAAGTTCTTGTTCTTAACCCGTAAGAGTTAAGACTTTCGCGTTTTAAAGTTCCCTATATAAAAGCCTAGCAAAACTTGACTTAAACACGTTAAGGATACTAGCTAGAGTAAACATAGATAAGTAAACTCGGGTTGAGTCAAAATATTCACAACGTTTAAAAATTAAAACCACTATATTAAAATTTATTTTAGCAAAGAAAGAAAATAACTATAACAAAGGTAAAACTATTAGGCCAAAACAGATCAAAAATTTTGAAAAATGTCAAAAAATCAATTTTCCGGTTAAAATGAGGACAAAAACAAGGAAAAGCCCACTTAACTTTGATAGAAGTCCTCCTACACTTAATATAAACATTGTCCTCAATGTTTAAGCACGTGGAAGTAAACTCCCCTACACTTAGGACATTGTGCACTTTGTTTAAATCTTGCTAAGCGAGAGACAACTAAAGTGATTCTTATTTTAATATTGAAGAATATAAAATAGAGAATAAAAAGATTTTAGGATAGAACCGGGAAGACGGGAACACGGAATCACGGGTCGTCAAAAGTCATCAAGAATGGATCTTTGAAAGCTCGAATCCCTGCACATGATAAGAAAGAAAACAACAAACACACACTAGGGTCTCCCCCTACACTTATTATAAAAACAAACAAATAAAAAGGATAGATACTGCGGGTTGCCTCCCGAGAAGTGCTTGTTTTTGTTCACCGAGTCGTGAGCCTGACTCGACCTTGATAAGCATAGGAAGAAGCTTGAAACATATCCACCGGGATCAAATACATGGTTTTCATCCATCAAGTAGCACAAGATTAAGGCGAACAAGGCAAGCCAAAGAAGAGTAGGCAAGGTTCCCTTAAGCAGTTGTTGAGCACGGTGGTAGCAAGGGTGATGAGGTGCAACATATCTCCATGGTTTCCAAAAATCTTTCCTTTTATTTCATCAGATAGATACTGAGATGGCTTAAAAATTGCAATATCGGAATCGAACACATTTTCCTTTAGGGGAGAATAAAACTCAGGAACAATAGACCATGAAGAGGATCCGCTCATAAATCGCACAATCTCATCCTCAGAAGGTGGATAAAGAGGCGTCAAGACATAAGTACTGCGGATATCGGTGTCGTCTGGCTTCTTCTCCTTTGAAACGGGTTTCATCGTATCCAAAGGAGGATAAAGAGCATAATAAAAGTCCAAAGGAGGATAATCATTCTCATTTTGGAAGTAAGTGTTGAGAAAAGTATCAAAATCTTCCTCAAATGAGTATTCATCCAAAGTAGGATCAAGAATTGTTGGTGGAGGATCTTCATCAAAAGTAGGTGCAAGGTCATCATGTGAAGAATCACTCGAGAGAGTATCAACATCATCAAAATCATCATAAGTTGGCATGTCTAGATACTCTGAAACAAAATTATCATAATCATCCCAATCGGAACTAGAATCATCATAATCATCATAGATCAGTGGAGACTCATGAATTGGTGGGGGGTCTAAATTGGAGAGAGAATCATCCACATCATCTTGGAAAAGTGGATTGTCACAGCAAGAATCGAAAAAAGGATTGTTGTAGATGACAAAATCATCAAGCACATTAATCATATTCGCCGATTCTCTTCCATTGGGTTTGGTTGTGATCTTCCCCATTTAAAAAACTTGTGCATCATTCCCGACTCTTAAGATTAACTCACCTTCAGCAACATCGACTAAGGCTTTTCCGGTTCTCAAGAATGGCCGACCAAGTATTAACGGAATACGAGGGTCCATTTCATAATCAACAACAACAAAGTCGACCAGATGAGTAAAGTTACCAACTTTAATAAAGACATATTCGGCAATACCAACGTGGTAAGCGAGAGTGCGATTTGCTATCTCAAGAGTCATCTTTGTTAGTGTAAGATCGGGTAATGATAGTGTTTTCCAAACACTTAAAGGCATCAGATTAATACTTGCCCCGAGATCAGATAAGGCAGTAAATTCTTCGGTTTGGTTAAAAAGGAATGGCAACACGAAAAGACCGGGATCTCCAAGTTTTTCCGGAAGTTCTTTAAGAATGACTGCAGAACAGTTTTCATTTAAGCGTGTGTTGACAAACTAAGCCATCTTTTCCTTCTTGTTAAACAATTCCTTGAATGCTGTGACAACCCTAGATTTTGGATTTGTCACGTTTGACTGTTTGATGTTGATTATGTGTTTAGTGTGCGTTTATGTGCTATATGTTCATATTTGAGCATTTGATTTGATGTTAGACATCGCACATGTAGTGCGTGATACGTTATACGATGATATGATGGGAATAGTTCGTGCTCATTTGTTCACTTGGATATAATTATGATAGAATATGGTGCTATTTTAGTATTTTATGTGTACGTATATGTATTAGAGTAAATCGTATTTTTATGATTTAGGGTTTAGTATTTTGAGGTCTCGGGTGAGTTATTTAGTCACAGGAATTGTTGGAAATACGTTTTTACGTATTTAGAAAGGATCGGTCACTCCAATGATATTGGGCTCGTGATCCAATATAGCCCATATAGCCCACATGTAGGGTAGGCTATATAAATTCCCCTCCTAGCATGTTAGGAGTTGTTGAACACTCAACATTTCACATAATCATTTTTTTATCGACATTCAATGGATTCGTTGAGTTCGACATTTCAAGAGGCAGAATCGCATTCAATGCAAAACAAAGTTAGAAAAAGTGGCATCACTCCATTTCAAATGCTTCAATCTCATCTTGTCACTCTTTCGAGGATTCAAGGAGGGAGCGAATTTGTGACCATCTTTGGACAAGATCGTCATATATTCATCGACTCAATATTCACCACTTTGACCCAACTCGCCGAGCAACTCAACAATGAAAACTTTAATCACTCTGCATCGCCACTTGCATATAAGACTCTTGTGACCCAACTCACGCCTTTCCTCCAATTCAATATCATCCAGTCTGAAAGTTCAGTGATTTGCCAGTCATTTCTTCGAGATAGACATACCGAGCTTCGAGTTTTCCGTGGTACAATATTGAAACTCATGACATCGGTCTCGTCTTCGATTTATGAAAGATCTCAACTTCAGCAAGCGTATGATAATGGAGTGCAAGAATCAATGCTGCAGATGCAAGAGGAGAATGGTCATATTGTTGACAACTTGGAGCCTAACGATGGCAAGAGCACGGAATCAGGAGGACAACATGATACCAATGGCACGTCGGGGAATGTTCCCGAGATTTCTCTTGATGACACCTTACCCATTTATGACGCAGAGCCGGCAAACATGGTACAATGTAATGTTGTTTATGATGTATATGCTGATGACATGCCGCATATTGAGCATTCTGAACCTAATTATGACAAACATAGGATGGAAAAGAGTGATAGAAATACCACTTCTGATTCATCCGATGTAAGTCATAATGGGGGAGAGATTGTTCAGAATGCTATAGTACATCATGATAATTGTATTATAACTGCTTCATTGACTGCTTCTGATTCCAAGATTAGAGAGCTCGAAACGATTGTAGCTCAACAATCAAAAGATATTGAGGATGCCAAACTTGAATTTTCTAAGAAAACGGACAAATTTGAAACATACTTTGAAAAACTTGAAAAGTCAAACGTTGTTCTTGAAAGAAAATTGGATCAAAAAGTTTTAGATTCTAAAGCTGAAAAGGGAAATCTTTTGAAACAAATTCAGTTACTAGAGTCTAAATTGGCATCCCAAGATAGATTGATCAAAGAGAATGAGACTTTAAAAGCTCAAGTCCAAGAAAAGGTGTTTGCTATTGCTGCGTTGAAAAACGAGTTAAGGAAAAATAGAGGACCTAGTGTGGACACTAAGCTTGAAAAACCATCAATCTTGGGGAAACCGCCTACAAATCAGTTCGTCATACAACCGATTGTCAGACAACCTACTGCATTTAGATCCGACCTACCACAATCCTCGAGACCGCGGTTTGCCTCCCAAGTTGATTTAGGTCATATTTCTAGACCAGTCACTCCAACAACTAGGCCCTATGTGACCAAAACAGCTTTAGCAAGACCTAAAAACATGATTGCCTCTAGTTTCTCTAAAAATACCAAGACTACGTCTAGAACTAGTTCAAATGACGTTTGCCATAAATCTGGTCAAAGGGAAGCTATTCAAAAGACACATGTAAGAGATAGCAATGCCCAACCTAGTCAGATGCCTTCTAGATTACCCAACACTGCTAACCGTAGCATGTCATCTTCTAGGAGCATCGATCAATCATCTAGGAATTACTCGGACATTAAATATGCTACCTGTAAAACATGTAGAAAAGTGTCTTTACGGCAAATCATGATTCTTGTGTCAAGAAATTACTTGATGAGGTGAACTCCCGTGCTAGAATTAAGTCCCAGTGGATAGCTAAAATCAAACCCTTTGTTAAAGTTTGGCGCCCCACTGGTAGAACTTTCACTCTTGTAGGAAACGAGTTCCCTTTAACTAGGATAGTCTCCGATTCTACTAAGTCTACTAGGGAGGAAACTGATAAAGATGATACTTCACTTAAGCCTAAACTTAAGGTTTTCTATAAAAGGAAACGTTTGCCAGCCAAGACTAGTGAATCATCTACTCAGGTCATCTCTGACACAAGTAAAGCCAACCGTGAACCCCCACGTGCTTCTAAAATAGATATCTCTAACCCATGCAAAAGTATACAAACTCCTAATGAGAATGGAGGTACCAAAGTTGATGTTCCAAAAGAACGAAGCGGTCCAATCGTTGTATATCGTTCAACTAAGGACACTCTTAGAGTTTGGTTGCTGAAGAAGCAGATATCGGAGAAACAAGTGTCTCAGGGGATTCATGGCTAAGCTCACAAAGGACTTACAGTCACATCACAGACTGTAACTCGTTCATCAAAGAAAGGAAAGTTTATCGCTGATGATAAACTTATCCTAACAACGAGAAATTAATTTTTCTCGGGCATGAGCTTATACTAAAACATTCCAAGTTTTTAAGCTCATGCACAATGGCTAACATTCAAATCACAGTTTGTGACCCGAACTTCAGAGAAAGGGAAGTTTATCTCGTCAACGATAACTTACCCTCAAAACGAGAAATTAAATTTTCTCGGACACGAGCTTACATTTAAACTATTCAAAGCTTTTAAGCTCGTGTAAATGGCTCCTCGTTAAATGACAGACGATGAACCGGACTTCAGACACAGGGAAGTTTATCCACGCAAAAAAACTTACCCTCAAAACGAGAAATTAAGTTTTCTCGGACACGAGCTTATCTTAAAACCATTCCAAGGTTTTAAGCTCGTGTATATGGCTCCTCGTTAAATGACAGACGATGACCGAGACTTTCCTTGGAAAAACGTATTTCCAACAATCTCCCCCAAAGGGAGGTCACTCTAAGTTACAATGTCCTAAATAGTCTATAGCTCATGATCTATGCTAATAATGATGTGACAAGTTATGGATTAACCTATTGAGATTGATGGAGAATGGAGAAACTTAGAGAGAGAAAGAAGAGAGAGAAAGGAGAGGAATGAAAAGAAAGATGAAAAATGATTATGTGAAATGTTGAGTGTTCAACAACTCCTAACATGCTAGGAGGGGAGTTATATAGCCCACCCTACATGTGGGTAATATGGGCTATATGTTTATATATTGGATCACGAGCGCAATACTTGAATATATCGTTGGAGTGACCGATCCTTTCTAAATACGTAAAAACGTATTTCCAACAATCTCCCCCAAAGGGAGGTCACTCCAAGTTACAATGTCCTAAATAGTCTATAGCTCGTGATCTATGCTAATAATGATGTGACCGAGACTTTCCTTGGAAAAAACGTATTTCCAACAAGAATATTTTTCGGGATGGTTTTAAGTCATTTAGGACTTAGATATAAAGTTTATTTCAAATTCCAAGAGTTTTTATAAAACTTTATATTTTTGTGTCTTTTACGGTATACGCGTAAACTTTGACTAGTTAAAAGGTTTAGGTGTAAATAAATTAACTAAGGGATTAAAAAAATAAACAAAAAAAAAATATAAATAAGTAATAGTATAATAAAAAAACGAAATAAATAAATAAAGAAGAAAAATATTATTTTTGGTAAAAAAATTAAAAAGGACGGTGGAAAAAGAAAAAGGAAAAAAAAAGGAAACAAGGTTTTTGTATTGGGATAGGATTGTGTAACTAAACTATATAAAGCCTTTTAGTAAAAATAAAAATCATAAAAATCTCTGGAGATTTATAATCAATTGTTTCATCAAGTTTTTTTTAGGGTTTCATCAAATTTTTCTTGATTCAAGGTAAGTGATCAATTTAACTTTAATTTAATTCATGTTTTATTAATTAATCATGTTTACAATGTTAATTAACCATCATTGAGATGATTAGGGTTTCTTTAATTTTCGGGGAAAAATAGTAATTAAGATCTATTAATGACATTAGGGTTCTTGTTTAATAATTTAGGGGTAATTAATGATGTTTAGAAGGTTAGTGCATAAAGGCTTAAATCAGTCTGATTTTTAGGACTGTCTTGTGTCGACTGTTCCGGGTAGTAGGTAGCACCTTTTGGTCGAGTTTCTTTTTTTTAAAATTAAGTTCAGAGAGTCTACTTTTCAAAAATGTATGGTTGGTTGAAAATGTAGTTAGGGAAGGTCGTCAAACAAATTTTACAAAAGCAGTGCGCTATTCAAGAATAAATTTGGATTTCGGGAATTTGAGTCAAAACCTAACCAAACCAATGAGATATCAAAAGATTTTTGATTTGGTAACTCTTTATAATATATATGAAAGTACTGGAGGTTTTCAATAAAAGTTATGGTGTGTAGCTCGGGCTTTTGGTGTCGAACATTTAGCATGTAAAGAAAATAAGTTTTGGTGAAAACGACTTTTGGCGTAGAGACTAAACGGAAGGGTTAAATGTGTAAGTTGGAAGTAAAATTGGTTTTTGGAGTTCTTAAATCATATAAAAACATGAATCCATTAGGGTAGGAGCCAAGTGTGGTGTTAAGTTTACTTCATGTGATCGTTTAGTGACTAGTAAACCATATCGGAGAAAAACTGGATTTTTACGTATAGAATAGCTTGTAGTGGAAGAACTAGATAGTGGGGATTAGGGAATTAGATTCATCTCCTTGGTTGTTACTTAACTTGGGTGTTAAGACCTGAGCTAAGGGTGTCGTGTATGATATTATAGGTTTGTAGGAGTGCTACCTTGATGTGCTATCAGGTGAGTTCATAGTCCCATTTTCACTGTTTTTTAAATGTTTTCTTCTAGTATGGGATGGAGATGATACTTGTGGTATTCTTAAAATGTTTTGGTACTAATTTTTTATAAATGGGTGGACATAAATGTGCTATTGTGGGACTTGCGTGCTTATGTGTTCTCATATGTGCTTTAATATGTGTTATGATATGTGAATCTTGATTGTGTTATGATTGGGATTGGTACATAGATGTATGGGCGTCTATGGGACCAGTTGTGATGTGTGTGGAGCGTGGGGCACGATCCGTCCTGAGTTCTTGGTTCCGAGTTCTTGGTTCATGGGGCACGATCCGTCATGAGTTCTTGGTTCGGGGGGCACGATCTGTCCTGAGTACTTGTGCATCGTCTCTTCGGAGGCAAGATATCTCGACGGGGATATAGTTCATCTTCCACATGTGGTGTGGGAAAGATCCGGATAGTGTGGTGTGCATTCTTGTGTGTGTGACGGGATACTTCTTGATTGTTATAGTGTGCTTTGTGAATTGTAGATGTGATTGGTACTTGGATTGATTTTTGTTG
The DNA here is from genome assembly GCA_025667525.1 of Glebionis coronaria. Taxonomy (NCBI): domain Eukaryota; kingdom Viridiplantae; phylum Streptophyta; class Magnoliopsida; order Asterales; family Asteraceae; genus Glebionis; species Glebionis coronaria. Next base: position 291,442,086 of record CM046881.1, on the reverse strand, counting down.
TGGATGCATGTAACATGATTATCACATTATGGTCCATTACTATAAATTGTTTTTCTTGAACTTATTTACAGCGAATGTCATGGTTTCTTATGATGTTCTAGATAACCTAAACCTATGTTCTCACCAACTATATGTTGACAGATTTTAGTGTCATTTTCAGGTGAGGTAGTAGAGAAGGATGAGGTTAGAAGTGGCTAAAGTATAGAGGATGCTAGGATTGCATTAGGAGGAATCCCTTTCCTCTTAGAGTTTTTTTTGTCTTTTGATTCAGTAAATTGTTTGATACCTGTATGCTTGATGTGTGTTATTTGAATGTCTTTGGTAAGAGGTACGTCTGTTACCTACTTACCTAGACGCCTGCATCGTTTGAGATATTGTCATGACATTGTGTCACCTTTTTATGACATTTCTATTTCATTTAGTTAACTCTATAGACACACTATTGTTGTGATGATATTCATATGTCGTACCCCATATTCCGCCATGGTGGGTGTGACAAAATGGTATCAGAGCCAATGGTTATAGAGAATTAGGTTGCCTAGTCGCGTTGCCTAGTCTATAGCTTAAGGGTCCCTGCATATAGGCGTCATAGGGGTATGTGTGCATTTTATAATAATTGATGTGTTTGAATGTTATTTTCGTAGTATTTGTTAGGTTATGAACTACTATGGTTCATACATAGCTACATGTTATTTTCTTTTCGAGTTTTGAATAGTGTGGGTTGAACTATAGTCGTATACGCTAGTCATTGTTGGAGTTCGTTTAATTACGTTTTCATGTTCTTTATACATTTTGAATTTAGTCTACGCTGGTTCAGCTGGACTACGAGTTTATTTGTTTCATGCATTGGCTATGTTATTTTAATACATGTGATTTTGGACCTTATGTTATGTTGTGGATTATGTGCTTATATGAGTTGTTGGATCTATGTGCTTATTGAGTTGGTAGAACGATATGTAATGTGTAGTATTAATTCTTATAAGTGTCATCATAGGAGGGAGTGCATTGGTGAAAGGGGACTTGTATAAATATGGTGGCCAACATAGTTACACAAGTACCACGACATCAATGGATTCCTAAGTATGGTTGCATGAAAGAGGGTTAGTACATGCTTGTATAGTATATGTTGGATGGATTTGAGTGTATGTATGTGTATGCCTATATATGTATATATCCCTTCTACTTATCGGTTGTGTTCTTAGGATGGTTTTCTAGCTCTTTTCTCTTTGGGATGTTCAACTTCAGTAGTAGCGCATTTATCGAGTCCTCATTTCACGTGTTTGTTTGTATGGTACTTTTGGTGTAGAAGCTATTGAGAGGGTGGAGATTTATTTTGGAATAACGATATCTTTTGTTTTGAGTCTCACAAGGTAAAAAAAAAAAACTTGCAAATAGTAGAATAAAAATAGTTGTTGGTAGTCGATAAAATGAGGGTAAAGTGTCGAAAACGTGTTTGAAATAAGGTGGAATAAAAATTCTTTAACATATAAGCATGGCTTATTTATTTTTTTAAAATATTTTTGTTTTGATCACCTAAAGTTATTGTTCTTTAGTTAAAAATTTGTTCTTATTTAGTTAAATATGTTAAAATCATGTAATTAATCATATGATGGGTGAGAGTTTTAATTTTCTGGAATTAAAATAAATTAGGTTTTAAATTTGGTATTAAAAGAGGGGTTTTAGGGTTTAAAAAAATCGTTTTTTTGGTATAAATCGGAGTAGGCAGAAACTGTCGCTAAACTGTCAAATTATGTCGCTAACTGTCAGAAACTGTCGCTAATGCCTAGGCAGATTTTGAGTAAAAATCGTTTTGGTTATAAATTATTCGTTTTTAAATCTTTTTGGGTGATTCAAAAGCCTAAATTATGTACTCGGAACATACTTTTCAAATATTCAGAAAATTTAGTAATTGAAGTTCAGTAGCTTGGTCGAATTAATTGTACAAGTGTCGTGTTCAAGATTAATTTTTGAACAACATGGTTTAAACTTGTGTTTTGGGTATTTTAGGATAGTGGACACTTAGAGGGCTAACATAGGGATGCTTTGGGATAGGATTTGAGATGTTTCCATAATAGGGATTGTTACATTGATGAAGGATGTAGGTTCTAGAGTCAATGTTGACGTGTGATATTATGTTGTGTGCTTTAGACAATTGATCGTTTGTGAAGAGACTTTAGATTGATTTTTGTCAGATGATTACATAAATTACTAATGTGGTACCATGGTTTTAGAACAACTAATATACAATTACATTACAAAATCCATTCTGGGGTAAAATTTGGTGTTGCACAAGGTTCTAATAGTATGTCGCCGGTCGTAATACATTCCAGTTGTCGTTGGGTGCTTGTTGTCATTGGTTCGTTTCCATGGTTCGTTGGGAGTCGATACATGTTTTATGTTGAGTATCTTTTGGAGTTTCATGGTTTTGGTTCATATTTTTAAATTTGTTCACGTAAACGTCCGTTAGTTGTCCATGGGTTTGATCCGTTATCCGAAGTTGGGGGTCATAAAATTTGTCGTGAGCTTATATTCATTGAGAGCGTTGTTGTAGTCATGATCCGGTTACGTTCTTATGAGAGAGATAGCGAGTTGGCTGTGAAATGAATTTATTGAGCTTATGAAGTAAATCTCGGGACGAGATTTCTATTAGGAGGGAGTGATGTGACAACCCTAGATTTTGGATTTGTCACTTTTGACTGTTTGATGTGGATTATGTGTTTAGTGTGCGCTTATGTGCTATATGTTTATATTTGAGCATTTGATTTGATGTTAGACATCGTACATGTAGTGTGTGGTACGTTATACGAAGATACGATGGGAATAGTTCGTGCTCTTTTGTTCACTTGGATATAATTATGATAGAATATGGTGCTATTTTAGTATTTTATGTGTACGTATATGTATTATAGTAAATCTTATTTTTACGATTTAGGGTTTAGCATTTTGCTGTCTCGGGTGAAGTATTTAGTCACGGGAATATTTTTCGGGATGGTTTTAAGTCATTTAGGACTTAAATATAAAGTTTATTTCAAATTCAAAGAGTTTTTATAAAACTATATATTTTTGTGTCTTTTACGGTATACGCGTAAAATTTGACTAGTTAAAAGGTTTAGGTGTAAATAAACTAATTAAGGGATTAATAAAATAAATAAAAAATAAATATAAATAAGGAATAATAAAATAAAAAACGAAATAAATAAATAAAGAAAAAATAATATTATTTTTGGTAAATAAATTAAAAAGGACGGTGGAAAAATAAAAAGGAAAAAAAGGAAACAAGGTTTTTGTATTGGGCTAGGATTGTGTAGCTAAACTATATAAATCCTTTTAATAAAAATAAAAATCATAAAAATATCTGGAGATTTATAGTTCATCAAGTTTTTTAGGGTTTCATCAATTTTTTCTTGATTCAAGGTAAGTGATCAATTTAACTTTAATTTAATTCATGTTTTATTAATTAATCATGTTTACAATGTTAATTAACCATCATTGAGATGATTAGGGTTTCATTAATTTTCTGAGAAAAAATATTAATTAAGATCTATTAATGATTTTAGGGTTCTTGTTAATAATTTAGGGGTAATTAATTATGTTTAGAAGGTTAGTGCATAAAGGCGTAAAACAGTCTGATTTTTAGGGTTGTCTTGTGTCGACTGTTTCGGGTAGTAGGTAGAACCTTTGGTCGAGTTTCTTTTTTTCAAAATTAATTTCAGAGATCTACTTTTCAAAAATGTAAGGTTGGTCGAAAATGGTGTGGAAACCTTGGTTTCCAGATCTTTTAAGCTACTAGGAATGCATCATGTTCATATGATTATACAATCAAAGCGGAATAAGAACATAACACATTAACAAGGTGTTTAGGCACAATAAACATGAATTAAAACAATTAGGATTGCTCATTATATTAATAATGAACAACCACTAGACGTGTATACATTGAATCCCACGTCTAGTCGACACACACTTTAGGTTTACATTGTGAATGAATTGAATGAATAAAACCTAAGACCCTTGGTTCCTTTTATAGTGTAAGGATTAGGGTTTACAAGAGATAAGAATGAATAAACAAGTAAATCTTCTATTTAAATAAACTTATGTAGAATATCTTTTGCATGTTTATCTAAATAGAAGCTTCCATAAGCTTCTTTGTCTACGTTTTGTCAATGCTTGAATTGCATGTAACAATGCTTACATTGTACATGACAACTCTTGAGCTATCAACGCCTAAATTATACATGTCAACGCTTGATTAACTCTTGACAACGCTTGGACAATTTCTTCATGTTTTCTTCGTTTTTGAGTTTCTACCACATCAACTTTTTGACCCAACAATCTTCCCCTAGTTGATAGTGGCAAAACTCTATGTGTATCTCTTGTAAGTTGTACATGATCTTCAAATTGCTTCCCCTCAAATGTAGCATGTATATCTTCCCCTTTTTGTCACATCAACAAGGAAAGTAAACAATGTATGCAATCTTCGAAGATTCTCCAAAAGTAGGCTCTGTGTAATGATCTTGAAGAACAATTAATATAATATTTTTGATGTAGAAGTAGAATAACCCAACCTTATGTTCCATGTCTTGTACTATCCATGTGACTAAGAACATATAGAGGAGGATATAAGTAGACCTCGATCCCTTGTCAATATTCTCATCCTTTGTGAGACACTGAGCACGATAATGTAACTCCTTCAAGTGTTATGACAAGTCTTCGTCACCAATCATGTAAAGCACGAACAAGTTACCTTTAAAGTCTACGGCACTTTAAGATATGATAGAACACAATCTCGCGAAAATCTTCGTCAATCATCAAACTTACCATAAGAATTCTTCCCCTTAAGCTAACACCTCTTCATGATGAATTTAATGGAATAACATCTTCATACCATATGTAAAAGCATCAAGATGGATAACTCTTTTACAAGGCTATCCCGATTACATAGTTTAAAATATCCATCAAATTCCCATAAAAAGTTGCTAACTCGCTTTAAGATCATTAATCCCTTTCAAAAATATCCGAGCCATAAATATCATCATGATATTCTGAATAAAAACGGAGATTCCATGTACCTTTGTGTGTATTTTCCTCCTTTTTGTGTGCTTAAAACGTCCAATTTTCTCAAACAGCAGCAAACCTTGTGTTGTCCAATATCTTCTTCTGTCCAATATCTTTGGCAGTTGTATTGTCCAATATCGGACAATACCTATCAGCGTTGAAGTTCATATATCGGACGACACTGTCAACTCTATCAGCGTTGACTTATTCTGTCAGCGTCAAAATATTTCCTGTCAGCGTCTTCGTAACAACCTGTCAGCGTTCCCTTCTGTCAACATTAAAACAAATAAATTTGTTTTCATGTTCTTTCTCTTCTAAGTCCTTGCATGTCCCACGAATAATCCATCCGACGTATAATCCCCATAACGAATGTTTCCAAGCATACATTGATTATAACAGCCGTAACCTTTGACTAAACTTGAAACACCACAGCCACAATCCTTATAACATCCTGCTTTTTATGTAGATCTAGGGTTTGAGAAACCCTAGTTCATGATTTCATGTGAAAAAGCAAAACGTTATTACTTTAACCAGCGAACTTTGACCTTGAATAACTTCTTCATTAGGGCTCAGATCGAAGATCGCTCTGGTGAGATTCAAGACACAAGTGCCAAGAATCTACAGTTCAAAAATCACGAAGATCCAACGGTTAACGAAGGAGAGATCGTGTTTTGAACATGGCTGTCCACAGAAAACTGCATATACCCTGCTGCTGACTTTGACGCTTAATAACTTTTTCCTGGGGATAAAACTCGACAATCCCTCCTGTGGATGTTTAGATCTATGTATGTAGAACACACATATAAAATTTCGTGACGATCCAACGGTTCAATCAAAAGTTATGACCTTCTGAATACTGTTGCACACACAAAAACGTCCAGAAAAACCCTAGACGGATTTTTCTTCTTTTCAACATTACGAACACCTTGTTGGTCCTAGCATCACGAGCCACGAGGCTCTGATACCAATTGTGGAAACCTTGGTTTCCGGATCTTTTAAGCTACTAGGAATGCATCATGTTCATATGATTATACAATCAAAGCGGAATAAGAACATAAAACATTAACAAGGTGTTTAGGCACAATAAACATGAATTAAAACAATTAGGATTGCTCATTATATTAATAACGAACAACCACTAGACGTGTATACATTGAATCCCACGTCTAGTCGACACACACTTTAGGTTTACATAGTGAATGAATTGAATGAATAAAACCTAAGACCCTTGGTTCCTTTTATAGTGTAAGGATTAGGGTTTACAAGAGATAAGAATGAATAAACAAGTAAATCTTCTATTTAAATAAACTTATGCAGAATATCTTTTGCATGTTTATCTAAATAGAAGCTTCCATAAGCTTCTTTGTCTATGTTTTGTCAATGCTTGAATTGCATGTAACAATGCTTACATTATACATGACAACTCTTGAGCTATCAACGCCTAAATTGTACATGTCAACGCTTGATTAACTCTTGACAACGCTTGGACAATTTCTTCATGTTTCTTCGTTTTTGAGTTTCTGCCACATCAACTTTTTGACCCAACAAATGGAGTTGGTGAAGGTCGTGAAACAATTTTTACAAAAACAGTGCGCTGTTCAGGAATAAGTTTGGATTTCGGGAATTTGAATCAAAACCTAACCAAACGAATGAGATATCCAAAGATTTTTTATTTGGTAACTCTTTATAATATATATGAAAGTACTGGAGGTTTTCAATAAAATTTATGGTGTGTAGGTCGGGCTTTTGGTGTCGAACATTTAGCATGTACAGAAAATAAGTTTTGGTGAAAACGACTATTGGCGTAGAGACTAAACGGAAGGGTTAAATGTGTAAGTTGGAAGTAAAATTGGTTTTTGGACTTCTTATATCATATAAAAACATAACAACGGTAGGGTAGGAGCCAAGTGTGGTGTTAAGTTCACTTCATGTGATCGTTTAGTGACTAGTAAACCGTACCGGAGAAAAACTGGATTTTTACGTATAGAATAGCTTGTAGTGGAAGAACTAGATAGTGGGGATTGGGGAATTAGATTCATCTCCTTGGTTGTTACTTAACTTGGGTGTTAAGACCTGAGCTAAGGGTGTCGTGTATGATTTTATAGGTTTGCAGGAGTGCTACCTTGTTGTGCTATCAGGTGAGTTCATAGTCCCATTTTCACTTATTTTTTAAATGTTTTCTTCTAGTATGGAATGGAGATGACACTTGTGGTATTCTTAAAATGTTTTGGTACTAAATTTTTATAAATGTGTGGACATAAATGTGCTATTGTGTGACTTGTGTGCTTATGTGTTCTCATATGTACGTTGATATGTGTTATGATATGTGAATCTTGATTGTGTTATGATTGGGATTGGTACATAGATGTATGGGCGTCTATGGGACCAGTTGTGATGTGTGTGGAGTGTGGGGCACGATCCGTCCTGAGTTCTTGGTTCTGAGTTCTTGGTTCGTGAGGCACGATCAGTCCTGAGTTCTTGGTTCGGGGGGCACGATCCGTCCTGAGTACTTGTGCATCGTCTCTTCGGAGGCAAGATATCTCGACGGGGATATAGTTCATCTTCCACATGTGGTGTGGGAAATATCCGGATTGTGTGGTGTGCGTTCTTGTGTGTGTGACGGGATACTTCTTGATTATTATAGTGTGCTTTGTGAATTGTAGATGTGATTGGTACTTGGATTGATTTTTGTTGTGGATGCATGTAACATGATTATCACATTATGGTCCATTACTATAAATTGTTTTTCTTGAACTTATTTACAGCGAATGTCAAGGTTTCTTATGATGTTCTAGATAACTTAAACCTATGTTCTCACCAACTTTATGTTGACAGATTTTAGTGTCATTTTCAGGTGAGGTAGTAGAGAAGGATGAGGTTAGAAGTGGCTAAAGTATAGAGGATGCTAGGATTGCATTAGGAGGAATCCCTTTCCTCTTAGATTTTATTTTGTCTTTTGATTTAGTAAATTGTTTGATACCTGTATGCTTGATGTGTGTTATTTGAATGTCTTTGGTAAGAGGTACGCCTGTTACCTACTTACCTAGACGCCTGCATCGTTTAAGACATTGTCATGACATTGTGTCACCTTTTTATGACATCTCTATTTTGTGATGATATTCATACGTCGCGCCTCATATTCCGCCATGGTGGAGTGTGACAAATGCTTTCACAAATTTTGGCATTTGGACAAGTGCTTCAACGAGGCTAATGTTGAAATTCATTTGAGAGATCATCTTCATAAAAGAAGTGACTTGAGCATCCTCTTTAGTAAGCAATTTTCTCTTGTCTAGCCAAGAAGGATAAGGGATGTTGGGTTTAGTTGGTGTAGGTGTAGCAGGTAAAGGTTGAGATGATGAAGGTTTACAAGTGGAAGGTGGGGTTGGTGAAGGGTGTTTCTTGGGTACTACTTCAGTAAGAGGTGGAGATGGTAATGGAGAACTAATACTAGGTGATAGTCGTAGAAATACGTCTTTTAGGAAAAAGAGCGTAAATAGGGCAAGCGAGCACGACGATTTAGGAAAACCGTGTGTGTATGACCCTAAAAGTGAGTTCGTTCTCGAGGAGGCAAGTGTATTGTGAATTGAGTTGATTAATGTTTGTGATTTTATTGAGAAGAAAAGAGAAAAGAGATAAGAAAAGAAAAAGACGGTTACGAAGACGGATCGAGCTAAGACGAAAACGCGTTCACGTAAAACCGTAAAAACTACAAATTTAAAAATTTTAACCTAAAAATTCCTAAAAATTACTAAAAATCCACAATAAAATTCTAAGAGTTTAAAAAAAATCCAAACTTGCTAAAACCTTTTAATTAATTAGATAATGACTTTTTAATGCTAATTAAAGCCCTAAAAATCACAATTAATTATTAAAAAGCCCTAAACAAGATCTTATAGTTTGTAAACCTCAAAAATAACCTAATTAAGCTAAAAAGTATTTTTAAAAATTTTAAAACCAAATAAAACTATTCTTAAACACTTAAAAACTATTAAAATCTATTAAAACTTAAATTAATTCTAGAAAATAATTGAAAAGTCCTAAAAAGATTTGGAAAAAACTATTAAAATCTATTAAAACTTAAATTAATTCTAGAAAATAATTGAAAAGTCCTAAAAAGATTTGGAAAGTTACAAAATTCCTAATTATGTGTCTACAATCTAGGAAAACTGAAAAAAGTTAAAAAATTAAACTTTCAATTTTTAATAATAAAATAATAATAAAATAATCAAAAAATTCAAAGTTTATAAAAAAAATTCTAAAAATTACCAAAAATCCTAAATAATGTAACTAGAACAGAAATGAAATTAAAAGTTCCTAAAACCTTTTTAATAATTTTATATTAAATTTTAAAGTTAGTAAAAAAAACCTAAAATCCAATAAAATCGAAAATTAGACTTTTTGAAAACTTTTTTAGTTGTAAACCTCAAATTACTCAAATAAAACCTAAAACTATTTTTTTTTAGATTTTTAAATCTACTTTATCTATTTTTAAATTACTTTCTAAAATTTAAACTAAAAATAATCCTAAAAAATAAATTACTTACGGGAAAAATAATATTTTAGCACCAAAAAGTCCTAAGACCTAGTAACAACCAAAGAAAATGCTAAAAGGTAAAAAGCTAAAAAGAATAAGCTGAAATCAGCTTAAAACTAAGCTGAATGGTTAAATAAGCTAGAAACAAACACTACTTATATATCAAATAAACCAAAGAGTTACCAGTCAAAGTCCCTAGGGCAATTGGTAAACGCGTTAGTGTGTGGGAGGAGTGGCGCAGGTTCGAGTCCTGGCCACGTCCTTTTTGCCTTTTTATTTTTTTTTTCTTTTTTAACTTTTTAAAACTCAAACTTGTTACTCTTAACTCACAAAAACACAAACACAATTCAAAAATAACAAAGATTAAACCTTATAAGAATCAAAATGTGCCCAGTTATGCTATGTGACTGATGAACACAAGTGAGTGTTTCTTCACTTGTGAAGAAACGAATCAAGAGGTCTTGATTCTTGAGTTTGTGTTGGGCCTACATCCAGGCCCAACAGTGACTGAATAGTCACCTCCAATCAGGCTGGGGCCTGAGCAAAACTTTGCTGATGGGCTTATGAGGGACTGCTTAACAAAAATGGGTAAAAATGGTTCCTCTTTGAACCTGCTAAGAGAGAAAAGGGACAAAGCTGTGTAAAAGCTTAAGGGCTTGACCCTAGCTTATAGATTAAGCTAGAAGAGAGCTTAAAGCTTGGGTTAGACTAAGATAAGCTTAAACAAAATGACCAAACAAATGGCTTATTTAAGCTTGGGTACCCACTACACCAGAACAAGCCATGGTGTCTTGGACATACACAAACTCAAACAACATCAAACTGACATATTCCATCACCTTTCTAACAGATTTGTATGAAAATTTAGAGTTGAGAAAAACTTTGAAAAGAAAACAGAAACTTTGAAAAACTTAATAACTTGCTGAAAATTAAACCAAACTTGAACAATAATCACTTAAATCAAACTGAAAGTAAAAATGGAACTGGCTTTCTTCACATAACACTTTACCAACTTTTCATTCATAAAAAAGGGATTTACAAGAGTGTGAACAAGGAAAGCAAGAACAATGTAAAAGGGACACATGCGTCTCCTTTTATACTACTACTAGGACTATTCTAGAAGACTGATTTTAATAACAAATTGTGCAAAACCCTAGTTGCTGATTTCCCTGAAATGCCCTTTGAATAATTTGAATTTTGAAGGTCCATGTGATGATCTTGGCAGTTTGTGAAGATGCCAGTGATGAAGAGATGATCTTGGACGTCCATTTTTCCTTTGGGAGCACGAAAATGTTGTGAGTTGTTGATTTGCTGTCATCTTTTTGTTTGGGAGTGAATAGTGGGGCAGGGGAGGGTGGTAGAGACATGTAAGGTGATGGTGTTGGGGGTTTAAGGGTGGGTTTGGGTTTAAGTGGTGGTTAATCAAGGATCTGAAGAAAATAAACAAAAACCCCTTTGAAATGTGTTTAATTCATCCTGGAATTAGCTAGGGTTTATGTGGGTGATGGGGTGGATTAGATCCGTTTTTAGGGGTGATTAAGTTTAAAAAATTGTTTGGAGGGAGTTTTAAACTGATTAATTAAATCAGTTAATGGGTGAGTGGAGAGGTGACGTGGAGAAAAGGGTGATTTTGATTGGGTGTGGGGTGGAAGTGGGTGATGTGGCAGCCTGTGAGTGGGTGGATGGAGTTTGGTTGTCTGGCAGGAATGTCCCCCAAAGGTTTAAGTTTCTTTCACTTTGTAATAAATAACCCTCAACCCCTAAATTACAAACAACAACTTTTGGGCAGTTGTCATTTTTGGCACAAATACTTTCCAAACTTGAAACAAGGACTAAACATGTAAATTCTTCTATATTCAATGGTTGTTCTTGACATGTCTTCATACTTTAAGGCTTTGACTTGTTTGTTGACTTCTTGGAGGACCATTATTGACAATTTAGTTTTGTTGAGGGACTAAATTTGACAATTCTTCAAAGTTAAGGGTCCTTTTTGTAATTTTGACAAACTTTAGGGACCAAACTTGTAATTATGAAGATACAAGGGTATAAAGTGTCAATTCTTCAAACTTGGAGGACCAATCTTCATAATTCTTCAAATCTTCAAGGGTTTTCTTTGGAAAGTTCTTCATTAGGGCTTGGTTCATCGTGCGGCTTCGTTTCCCGTGTTCATTTTTGCATGATTCTTGTGATCTTTTGTCATTTTCTCAATATCCGTACCTAAATTACACAAGCATATATTTGGGTATTTTGATGATATTGAATGCATTTTAAGCCCTATTTGGACGATGAGACTATGTATAAAAGCAGTCTCATCACTCCCCCATACTAAACCATTGCCGTGCCCTCACGCAATGCTAGAATAAAGTATCGTAGCATCTCCAAAATTCATTTTTATTCTCTTTATTGAATGATAAACTAGCTACACTACTACTATTACTACTAATACTTGTGTTATAGACATAATGTATGATTTTCATCGCAAAATGGGACGTTTAGGTTCATAGAATAAGAACACGTGAATGCTTCGTTAGAAATAATTTCGTCGTCCTCGATTTTCACCCTAATTCCATGCCAAGCGTGCAACGAGATCATTGTCATTATAAGTTATAAATGCTAACACTACTCATATGCCCTAATCACGTACTTATTCTCCCATTATTCCTAAGTTGTATCTCTTATATTTTATGATGTCTTTAATGTTTCACGAGGATACATTGTTTGACTTATGCGATAATAGAGATTTAGGTCTAAAAATAGAGTCCTAACGGTATAACTAAGAACATCAAATCAATAACCCCTCCTAATAGACAACGATGTTAAAAAATTAAGTTGACAAGAAGAATCGATAAACACGGTTTTATAACGGTTTTGAACATGAGACTTATTACCAAGACTTTTATACGCCCCCTAACGGAAGGGCCTTATTATCATTGGTTTACCTCCATCTTTTATTCAACTTCGCCATGAAGCTTTTATTATGACTTTGGTCTTGCCTTGCCTTTTATTATCCGCCTCATCGGTGGTTTTATTAGCCAAAGACGTATATCCTCACGCTAAGGCGAATTTTGGATCTTTAAAGCTTCGAAGATTAAGGCTTGATTCACTTTTAATTTTGCATAGATTTTTCGCCTTGTGGGGCTTCAAATTGTTTGCTTGATTTAGGTGAGCACTTGAAATCTCATTATTGGGTGAAGCTTTCGATTATTCGGTTGCCAATACTTCAAAACCGTGACGCTGGCGATACCTTAATGTCTTCCCAATTTAATTACACGGAAGCTACTAGAAAAGACTAGAAACCCAACAATCCTAACTAAACCGCTAAGTCAATATTTATTAAGCAAAAAATATTTACAAGCGAAGGGAGAATAAGCAAACAACGAGAACTCATGAGTTTTTGAAAGAATACGAGTACTCTACGTTTAGCATAGTAACTTATAATTAACTCTATCATTTCTCGTCCTCATTTAAGAGACTTAGCCTAATGTGTAGTTAAGGAATCAAAGCTAAGTGCTCAACACGCACGGTCGAGTCAAAAATTACTCTTATTCTCGCCATCGGAAAATCTACATTCGTGTCTTCAAACACTTATAAAACATGAGAAAAATTTAAAATTTGGCCATTTTTAGCCTTATTTTGCAACAAAACGATAAACAAAAAGATAAACTTTGGAAAGCGTGAAGGTTTGGCAAGGCAAGTATCTATTCACCCCCCCCCCCCCATACTAAAGTTAAACATTGTCCTCAATGTTTCGAGTCTAGGGGTGAAAACACCCCCATACTAGAGACGTAGTCGAATGATTAATCTAGCATAGAAAGGGTGTAACCGTTAAATTAGAACATCAAAAGGATATATCATGGATATTGAGAAAGTCTCCAAAGCAAACGATCGAGTGCTCCCATAAACGAACACGAGAGGCTCCAATCGTGAAGATCATGATCTAAAAACCACAATTCACAAACAACCACGGAACAAAGGTTGGAAGGGCACAAATCCCCACACATAAGCTACATTAGAAAGTGATAATATGTACATAGGATAAGCATGGGACTCCCCCACGAGGCACCTCGTTTTTGATTACCGAGTCATGAGCTCGACTCGATCCCCTTAATACTAATTATCATTGGGGAAGGTGACTTGGTCGAGGTAGTTCAAGGATGGAACTTCCCCGCCAAAGTAGTGCTTCAACCTATGTCCATTCACCTTGAAGTTAGGACCATCATCTTGAGCTAGCTCGATGGTCCCATAAGGAAACACTTGAGTCACGGTGAATGGACCGGACCAACGGGATTTTAACTTACCGGAAAAGATTTTCAATCTTGAATTAAAAAGCAAAACTTGATCCCCAATGTTAAAACCCGGTTTTTAATTTTAGAATCATGCAACGTTTTAGTTTTCTCTTTATAAATTAATGAATTTTCATAAGCAATATCCCTCAATTTCAAATTCATTTAATTGCATTTTTCGGTGTTTTCCCGCGGTCTCTATATCATCATTACAATGCTTTAGGGCCCAATAAGCCTTGTGTTCTAATTCGATAGGCAAATGACAATTCTTTCCATACACAAGCTTATAGGGAGTGCACCCAATGGGCGTCTTATGAGCGGTCCTAAAGGCCCATAAAGCATCGTCCAACTTATCCGACCAAGATTGTCGGTTTTCCCCAACGGATCTTTCCAAGATCCTCTTCAACGCTCGGTTTGAAACCTCGACTTGCCCACTCGTTTGTGGGTGATAAGCCGTAGAAAGTCGATGTGTAACCCCATATTTCCTTAGAACCCTTTCAAATTGGTCGTTACAAAAATGGGTTCCACGATCGCTTATGATAGCACGTGGGGTTCCAAACTGAGAAAACAATTGCTTCAAAAACTTGACTACCAGACGAGCATCATTGGTGGGCAAGGCCTTTGCCTCCACCCACTTAGAAAGGTAGTCAACCGCAACGAAAATGTACTTATTACCACGAGATGATGGGAACGGCCCCATAAAGTCTATACCCCAAACGTCAAAGATCTCACATACTTGAATGATATTTTGTGGCATTTCATCTTTTTGTGAGGCTTTTCCTTGTCGTTGGCATGCATCACACGACTTCACAAGATCTTGTGCATCTCGGTAAGTAGTAGGCCAAAAGAAGCCGGCATCAAACACCTTTTTAGCCATCAGATTAGCACCGTGGTGACCACCCGTGGGTCCCTCATGGCAAGCTCTAAGGATGTTATAAGATTCGGTGCCAAATACACAACGTCGGATGATTTGATCCGCACAAGTTCGAAACAAGTAAGGGTCGTTCCAAAAGTAGAACTTGACGTCACGAAAGAATTTTCGTTTTTGTTGAGTCGTCATACCCTTAATGATGAAGTTACCCGCATGGTAATTTGCAAAATCCGCAAACCATGGGGTAGAAGAATCAAGCTTAGAATTCACTATACCAAGTGTCTCGAGCGGAAATGTTTCGGTGATTTCCTTAGGCTCGTAAACACTTTGGTGAGGATCTTCCAAACGAGAAAGATGATCGGCCGCTAGGTTCTCGGCTCCTTTTTTGTCAACGATTTTGTGATCAAATTCTTGAAGGAGGAGAATCCAACGAAGTAATCTCGGCTTAGCATCTTGCTTTGCCATGAGATACTTAATAGCCGAATGGTCCGTATACACTAGGCATTTTGTCAAGACGAGGTAAGGTCGGAACTTCTCAAATGCATACACCACGGCAAGGAACTCCTTTTCCGTTGTAGTGTATATTAATTGAGCCTCGGTCATCGTCTTGCTAGCATAGTGAATAGGCAAGAAGTGCTTATCATGACGTTGCCCCAAAACGGCCCCAATAGCGTAATCACTAGCATCACACATAAGCTCAAAGGGGAGGTTCCAATTGGGAGCAACAAGAATGGGAGCTTCGGTAAGTTTCCTCTTAAGGATTTCAAAGGCTCGTACACAATCTTCGTCAAAGACAAAACGTGCCTCTTTTTCAAGAAGATGTGTAATGGGTCGAGAAATCTTTGAAAAATCCTTGATGAATCGACGATAAAAGCCCGCGTGGCCTAGGAAACTCCTAACTCCCTTAACGGTTTTGGGATGAGGTAATTTGGCGATGACGTCTACCTTAGCTTGATCTACCTTAATCCCCGCTTTTGAGACCTTGTGCCCTAAGACGATTCCACTCTTAACCATAAAATGACATTTTTCCCAATTGAGCACAAGGTTGGTTTCCTCACAACGTTTTAACATTCTCTCAAGGTTCGACAAACACGAAGTGAAAGAATCACCAAACACGGAAAAGTCATCCATGAAGACTTCCATCGTCCTCTCGATCATGTCATGAAAAATAGCCATCATGCACCTTTGAAAGGTTCCTGGTGCATTACAAAGTCCGAATGGCATTCTACGATAGGCAAACGTTCCATATGGACACGTAAACGTAGTTTTTTCTTGATCACGAGGATCGATGGGAATTTTGAAGTAACCGGAAAACCATCTAAAAACCAATAGAAATCGTTTCCCGCAAGACGCTCCAACATTTGGTCCATGAAGGGCAAGGGAAAATGGTCTTTTCGAGTGGCTTCATTCAACTTTCGATAGTCAATGCACACTCTCCATCCGGTCACGAGTCTAGTGGGAATCAACTCGTTGGCATCGTTTGGCACAACGGTCATTCCTCCCTTTTTAGGGACACGATGAATAGGACTCACCCAAGGGCTATCGGAAATAGGGTAAATCATTCCCGCGTCAAGGAGTTTAAGGATCTCCTTTTTGATGACGTCGTGAATTTTGGGCTTCACCCTCCTTTTACTTTGGATTGTGGGCTTGAATTCCTCCTCCATTAAGATTTTGTGGGTACAAAACTTGGGATCGATTCCCTTAATGTCGGATAACTTCCACGCAATCGCCCCTTTGTGGTCCTTTAGAACATCGACAAGTGCGGTTTTTTCATCATTCGAAAGATCCTTCGCAATAATAACCGGCAACTTGTCGTCCTCCTCCAAATAGACATATTCGAGGTGAGGAGGTAAATCTTTCAACTCGAGAATAGGTGGTTCCTCAAGTGAAGATGTGGGCTCGATACTCATAACCTCCTCGGGTGGAGGAAATGGGAAATCGTTAAGAAAATCCTTGATAATCGAGAAGTCCTCATCGTTGTCGTGGTCTTCGTCACAAGTACGTGGAACATTGCATTCTTCCAACGTAAAACCACCACCTTCAAATGGAGTGAAGGTTGGTGTCGAATTATCAAGAATTGGATCTAACATAGTGGGATTGCCACTAGTTTCTTCATCACCAAACCCTAAAACTTCTTGTGAAAATTCCTCGCAAACCACGTCGATCATATCAACGAGGTTTATGGTAGCAACGGAATAAACATGAGAAAGTTGAGAATTTTGAGTTGCGTTTATAACAAGTTCCTCGTCGTTGAAACGTAAGGTGATCTTTCTAGCATGCACATCAATTAAAGCCATAGACGTATCTAAAAACGAACGACCTAAAATAAGAGGAACTTGAGGATCCGTGGGGATATCAACAACGATAAAGTCTACGGGATAGTAGAACTTCCCCACTTTCACAAAAACGTCTTCCGCCAAACCACATGCACGAATCGTGGAATGGTCGGCCAACTCAATAGACATTAGTGAAGGAGTAAGATTAGGAAGATTGAGCGACTTGAAGATTGCAAGTGGCATCAAATTAATGCTAGCACCAAGATCGGCCAAGGCATAGCATTCTTCCATATCTTGGATGGCACAAGGGATCAAAAATTTACCGGGATCACCGACTTTTTGAGGTATGCGATTAAGATAAACCGACGAACAACTAGACAATTGATGCAATTTCTCCTTGTTGTTCAACATGCTCTTAAAGTTAGCGGCAAATCGAGGCATCATGACCAAAGCATCGGCGAAACTCACATTAAGGTGCAACTTACGAAACATTTTCATAAAAAGCTCAAATTGGTAGTTGTCGCGCTCTTGTCGTTTCTCCTTCCTAAGTCTCGATGGGTAAGGCAAGGGTGGTGTGGGTTGGGGCATAGTCATAGCCTTTGGAATCTCGGGTTCGAATGTTGGTAATGGGTCGACCGTAGGTGTGGCATGAGCGGTACTTTGTGGGCTTGAAATATGCTCCTTTTCGACCACCACCTCGGGTTCTTCCTCAATTTCCTCCACCGTTGGAGTAATTGGTTGAGGAGTCGGTTCTTTAAGTGTCTTACCACTTCGTGTGGTAATCACTTTCATCTCTCACTACGGGTTTGATATGGTGTTGCTAGGAAGACCACTCGAAGTAGAGGCTTTGTTCCCCATGACGACTTCTAAAATGGCATTAAGCTTAGCATCTTGACTATTAAACTTCAAATCTTGACTAGCGGCTTTTTGGTCAATTCTTTGTTCAAGCCTAGCAT
The DNA here is from genome assembly GCA_025667525.1 of Glebionis coronaria. Lineage (NCBI taxonomy): Eukaryota > Viridiplantae > Streptophyta > Magnoliopsida > Asterales > Asteraceae > Glebionis > Glebionis coronaria. The sequence continues at coordinate 291,424,111 of CM046881.1, read as the reverse complement.
GACTTTGTTCAATTTTATTGTTTTGACCTCTAATTTGATTAGAAAAATCATTTTTCAACTCGTTTCTCATGTTAAGATTTTCCTTCACAAAATTAGCCAATTCCTTGGTGTTTTTAGCCGTGTCCCTAGCTTGACTAGCCAATTGCTCTTGTATGTTTTCCAAAATCTTATCATTTGCCGTAGCGTAATTCAAAAAGTCCATTGGAAGTTCTTTAGTGTAAACATTTTGAAGACCTTGACTTGTGTTTTGAAAATTACGGTTTTGATTTAGATTTTGCAATTGGCTACTACTTCCTTGATTCCCAAAGTTGTTATTACCCTTGAAATTGTTCCTTTGCTTGCTTTGGTAACCAACTTGATTGTTTCGATAATTGTTAGCATTTTGATTTGGTGGAAAACCCGGTGGAGTCAATTGATTAGTGCGAGGAACTTGACCGTTTTGGTTATAAGTTCCCGCGGCCGCGAAGGCACTCGAAGTGTTACCACCGTTGGTAATGCACTCGGAATAATCGTGAGCTCCACCACAATACATACAAGAAACCTCAACCGATTTAATCGTAGCGGGAGTGGGTTGTTCACCAACTTTAAACTCAACTAAAAATCCTTTCAACTTATCAAAAATTTTGTTCTCCAAATTAGCCTCGATTTGGAAAGCATCAACGGTGTGTGACAATGAAGGCGAAGGCGAAGACGAATTCTTACGAGCACTCGACGTGCTACGAGGACTATAGACCTTAGACCTATTCTCAATGATTAACAATGCTTCCTCGACCGTCTTACACAAAACATTACCACCCGCGGCGGCATTAAGATAATCACGCTCATGATCGTTCAAGCCATTGTAAAATGTGTCTATTTGATGCAAGTCGGAAAAACCATGATGAGGACATTCGTGCAACATTTCCTTAAACCTATTCCAAGACGTTGAAAAACTCTCATTATACTCTTGTGAAAACTTTGAAATCTCGTTTTTCAAGTGCGTAGTCTTAGAGGGCGGAAAAAATTGGTTCACGAATTTTGAAACGAGATCCTTCCACGACAATATAGAATTGGGTGGCTCTTTCTCTAACCAAATTTTTGCGGGCCCCGCTAAGGAATATGGAAAAAGCATCATCTTAATCGAGTCGTTTGAGACGTCCTTAAACTTGCATGTGGCGGTGAGACGATTAAATTGGCGAATGTGGTTATGAGGGTTGTCTTTTTCGTCACCACGAAACTTGTTATTTTGAATCATGGACAACAAACCCGTCTTAACCTCAAAATTCTCCGCAAGGATAGAGGGAATCACAATCGCATCTCCATAACCCTCGGTGGGTGCTTGAAGCAACTCCATCATAGTTCGATTAGCCATGGGTGCTTCTTTCACTATAATGGGTTCGTCAATAGGAGACTCCTCACTAGAAGGAGTGATGGATTTGTTTCTTCGTTTACGAGCACGTCTTGCTTTAGAGCGAGTTTGCATAAACGTCACGTACAACGAGGGGATGAGCAAAGAAGATTCTTTTTTGGTGTTTTTACTTTTTCAAATTTTTTTTTTGTGGTTTTTGATTGTTTTTACTTTTTTTGGATTTTTTGGAATGTATTAGGTAGACCAAAATCTACAAATCTCCTCCTTAATCAAATCTCTCGATTAAAGAAGCCTCAAGGAATGAAAACGAACACGTGAAGTGAACGCCTTCGATGACTTTAGAACGATGGTGGAACACCAAATCGTTCAAGAGGGTTTAATCAATAGAAACCAAGAAAATATATATGATACTTAAGTAATACTTTGGGCGGCAAAACCCTCGATTAGCTTTCAATCTCAAAATACGCACAAGCAAGCGGAGGAAACGAGGCAGCGCGAAGCACTTAAGAGCCTTTTTCCTTTAGGTCGTGAAATACAACCGCCATATACCCACCTTATAGTTTGTATTTTTCAAAATCGAGCTTCACGAAAGTATTTATCTATTTTTGCCTTTTTCTTTGGTTTGAGATTCGAATACAATGATTGGGTAATGACCTCCCAAGTCAAGGTTGTGATTTCTCACGTATTTGGAGTACTTGTAAATTTATTGTTCTACGTATACAATATAGTAATAGTATTCACAAAAAACGAAAAACCGATAATACGTATTAGTAGAGTGCTACTAATACAAATACTATTATGGCTATATATAAAAAACAACAATTGTTCAACCAAAACACAACACGCCTCCCCGGCAGCGGCGCCAAAATGATTGTAGCTTTTTTGCAACCCTTTAGGAAAAGAGAGGCAAAGAAGTGGTGAGTATTAAACAAACGGCTTTAGGAAAAACCAAGTGTTAATGACCCAAATGAATTCAAGTTCGTTTCCCAAGGAGGCAAGTGCGTTGTGTGTTGAATTGATTAATGATTTGTGATTATATGATTGAAAAAGGAAGAAAGAAATGAGATTAGAAGAGAAAGACGGTTACGAAGACGAATTAAACTAAGACGAAAAAGGCGATCACGCAAAACCGTAAATAGTACAAAAATTAAAATTTTAACCTAAAAATTCCAAAAAATTACTAAAAATCCCAATAATATTCTAAGAGTTTACAAAAAATCCAAACTTGCTATAACCTTTTAATTAATTAGATAATGACTTTTTAATGCTAATTAAAGCCCTAAAAATCACAATTAATTATTAAAAAGCCCTAAACAAGATCTTAAAGTTTGTAAACCTCAAAAATATCCTAATTATGCTAAAAACTATTTTTTTAAAATTTTCAAACCAAATTAAACTATTTTTAAACACTAAAAAACTATTAAAATCACTTAAAACTTAAATTAATTCTAGAAAATAATTGAAAAGTCCTAAAAATATTTGGAAAGTGACAAAACTCCTAATTAAGTGTCCTTAACCTAGGAAAAATGTAAAAACTAAAAAAATCAAACTTCAATTTTTAATAATAAAATAATATTAAAATATTCAAAAAATTCAAAGTTCACAAAAAAAAATCTAAAAAATTACCAAAAAATCTAGAATAATGTAACTAAGACAAAAATGCAATTAAAATTTTCTGAAACCTATTTAATAATTTAATATTAAATTTTAAAGTTAGCTAAAAACCCTAAAATCCAATAAAATCAAAAATAAGGTAAATTGAAAACTTAAAAAGCTGTAAACCTCAAAAATATAATTCAAAACCTAAAAACTATATTTTCAGATTTTTAAATTACCTTTTTCTATTTTTAAATTACTTTCTAAAATTTAAACTAAAAATAATCCTAGAAAATTAATTAATAATGGGAAAAATAAACTTTTTAAACAGAAAAGTCCTAAAACCTAATACAAACAAAAGAAAAATGCTAACTTGTAAGAACCTTAAGGAAATAAGCTAGAATAAGCTTATTAATAAGCTGCTGATCAAATAAGCTACAAAACAAACAACCCTTAAATAGATTTTGAAAAGAAATCTAGCAGTCAAAGACCCTAGGGCAGAGATGGTTATGTCGTTTGTGTGTGAGAGGAGTGGCGCAGGTTCGAGTCCTGGCCACGTCCTTTTTGGTATTTATTTTTTTTTCTTTTTAAACTTTAAAAACACAAACCAGTACTAAAACTTTACTCTAAAAATACAAATGCTAATTCAAATTAACAAGATTAAAGCCTTATGGAACCAAAAACGTGCTTAGGTAAGCATTAGTTTCTGATGAACACAAAGGAATCTTCACAAGTGAAGAGATGAATCAAGAGGTCTTGATTCTTGATTTTTGTTGATTGTTGATGGACAATATGGCACCCCTATACTCTGTTGAGTATAAGGAGTCAAGCAAATGCACAAAACAAGCAAGTAAAACACAATATCAAGCACAAATTTGGCATAAAAGTTTCTGATCTAGCTATGTGTTATGAAAGAGAGTGTTTACTGATTTTTCATGCACAAAAGTGAAAATCAAGAGCCAATAACTTGTTCATAATCCAAGCAAATAGCAAATAAGCAATGCACAACCCTATAACACCCTATTATCTAACAAACTTGCAAGATTTAAAACACAAATCCCCACAAAATCAGTCAAAAAATGACTTTACTGATTTTTGGCTGTTTTTCCAAATTTCAAGCATGCAAGTGACTTAAATCCTACCAATAATGCAAACAAACCTAACATATAACTTAACACTACCCTATTGAGTATGTTTAAACCAATTTTACCCCAAAAACTTAACACCAATCCTGATTAAACACTAGATCCAAACACTCCTTTAAAACTGAAAAGCAAAAATTAACAAACCAACCCTATTCAAATCCAATCCAAATTGAATCAAACTACTTCTAGCATGCATACAACCCTAATTTGAGCAAAATCAAACACTTAACCTGATACTTAAGCAATTATCACTAATATCATGCAAAATCACATAACAATGAATATTTGAAAAATGAAAAAGAGAACAAGGATGCTACCTTGTTGGGCCTACATCCAGGCCCAACAGTGACTGAATAGTCACCTCCAATCAGGCTGGGGCCTGAGCAGAACTTTGTTGATGGGCTTATGAGGGACTGCTTAACAAAAATGGGTAAAAATGGTTCCTCTTTGAACCTGCTAAGAGAGAAAAGGGACAAAGTTGTGTAAAAGCTTAAGGGCTTGCCCCTAGCTTATAGATTAAGCTAGAAGAGAGCTTAAAGCTTGGGTTAGACTAAGATAAGCTTAAACAAAATGACCAAACAAATGGCTTATTTAAGCTTGGGTACCCACTACACCAGAACAAGCCATGGTGTCTTGGACATACACAAACTCAAACACCATCAAACTGACATATTCCATCACCTTTCTAACAGATTTGTATGAAAATTTAGAGTTGAGAAAAACTTTGAAAAGAAAACAGAAACTTTGAAAAACTTAATAACTTGCTGAAAATTAAACCAAACTTGAACAATAATCACTTAAATCAAACTGAAAGTAAAAATGGAACTGGCTTTCTTCACATAACACTTTACCAACTTTTCATTCATAAAAAAGGGATTTACAAGAGTGTGAACAAGGAAAGCAAGAACAATGTAAAAGGGACACATGCGTCTCCTTTTATACTACTACTAGGACTATTCTAGAAGACTGATTTTAATAATAAATTGTGCAAAACCCTAGTTGTTGATTTCCCTGAAATGCCCTTTGAATAATTTGAATTTTGAAGGTCCATGTGATGATCTTGGCAGTTTGTGAAGATGCCAGTGATGAAGAGATGATCTTGGACGTCCATTTTTCCTTTGGGAGCACGAAAATGTTGTGAGTTGTTGATTTGCTGTCATCTTTTTGTTTGGGAGTGAATAGTGGGGCAGGGGAGGGTGGTAGAGACATGTGAGGTGATGGTGATGGGGGTTTAAGGGTGGGTTTGGGTTTAAGTGGTGGTTAATCAAGGATCTGGAGCAAATAAATAAAAACCCCTTTGAAATGTGTTTAATTCATCCTGGAATTAGCTAGGGTTTATGTGGGTGATGGGGTGGATTAGATCCGTTTTTAGGGGTGATTAAGTTTAAAAAATTTGTTTGGAGGGAGTTTTAAACTGATTAATTAAATCAGTTAATGGGTGAGTGGAGAGGTGACGTGGAGAAAAGGGTGATTTTGATTGGGTGTGGGGTGGAAGTGGGTGATGTGGCAGCCTGTGAGTGGGTGGATGGAGTTTGGTTGTCTGGCACGAATGGCCTCCAAAGGTTTAAGTTTCTTTCACTTTGTAATAAATAGCCCTCAACGCCTAAATTACAAACAACAACTTTTGGACAGTTGTTATTTTTGGCACAAATACTTTCCAAACTTGAAACAAGGACTAAACATGTAAATTCTTCAATATTTAAGGGCTGTTCTTGACATGTCTTCATACTTTAAGGCTTTGACTTGTTTGTTGACTTCTTGGAGGACCATTATTGACAATTTAGTTTTGTTGAGGGACTAAATTTTCCAATTCTTCAAAGTTAAGGGTCCTTTTTGTAATTTTGACAAACTTTAGGGACCAAACTTGTAATTATGAAGATACAAGGGTATAAAGTTTCAATTCTTCAAACTTGGAGGACCAATCTTCATAATTCTTCAAATCTTCAAGGGTTTTCTTTGGAAAGTTCTTCATTAGGGCTTGGTTCATCGTGCGGCTTCGTTTCCTGTGTTCGTTTTTGCATGATTCTTGTGATCTTTTGTCATTTTCTCAATATTCGTACCTAAAATACACAAGAATCAAACACAAGCATATATTTGGGTATTTTGATGATATTTAATACATTTTAAGCCCTATTTGGACGATGAGACTATGTATAAAAGCAGTCTCATCACTAGGCGTGGGAGTAGGAGGGATAAATGGTGGTGGAGGAGGTGTAGATAGAGTAACTGGGGGAGGGATAGATGGTCCTACTAAGGTTGCTCCACTTCGTGTAGTAATAGAACTCACATTCGCTCTTGGGTTGGTGATGGTATTTGAAGGAAGAGAGCCCGAAGTAGAGGGTTGAGTACTTGGAAAGAAACTAACCATCATATTCTTCAAATCATTTGTTTCATTGCTAAAAGAGGTTTGCATATCATGTCGAAGCTCGGATCTAATATCATTACCTTGCTTAGTGATATCTCCTTTCAAGTTGATGATTTGGCTTTGCAGATTCTTAACAAGCTCTCCTTGGGTCCTCATGAAAGCTTCAACATCATGATTAATGGGTGGTGCTTGTTGAGCGGGTGGGTGATAAGGATTAGAAGCTAGAGGTGGGTTTGGATTGCTTCTATTGTAGTTATTGGGGGTGTGGTTTTTAGGAGAAAAACCAGGTGAAAGAAAGTTGTTAGAACGGTAACTTAGCAAGTTACGATCACCTTGAGGTCGGGGTTGATAGCTTTCCATTGAATAGTTACCATGAGCCGCATACACGTTTTCTGGATTGTCATGAGTAGAAGGACAATCAGTGTATGAATGAGGACCCCCGCAAATCTCACAAGAAGTTGCTACAACTTTAACTTGTTGTTGATTTGTAGCCAAAAGTTGCATATTTTTGCTCATTTCGACCATTGCGCGGGTCAATTCGGTGATATCAGGGTTTGAAGAAGTAGAAGAAACATTGACTCTCGGGTTTGATCTTGAGGATGCGGATGAATCCCAATTCTTGTGATGAGTAGTCATGTTCTCGATAAGCTCTCTACACTCCTCAGGTCTTCTTTTCATAAATGTGCCACTGGCGGCTGCATTAATTGTATCACGATCACGAAAAGTTAAACCATTGTAGAAGGTATCAATTAAGGTGACGGGGAGCATGTTATGGTTTGGACATCGATCGATCAAAACATTATATCGTTCCCAAGCATCAAAAAGTTATTCATCAGGTTCTTGTGTAAATCCACTAATTTGATTCCGAAGGCTCCTAACCATGGATGGTGGAAAGTAGCGTGACAAAAAGCGTTGAGTCATCTCATCCCAAGTATGAATTGAATTCTTCGGAAGACGATCAAACCATTTTTCGGCATGGTGGGATAAGGTGTGTGGAAATAGGTAAAGGCGAAGAAATTCCATAGTAACACCGGGAAACTTCATGCTTTGAGTAATGGTAATGAATTTGTCGAGGTGTTTGTTGGCATCATCATCTGACAGTCCGCGAAATGGACAAGTGTTTTGGACTTGTTGGATCATGTGATGCTTCAACGAAAACTCTGGAGCCGTGATTTGCATCGGCGCAATCAGTCCTCCTCGTCCATTCATCATAGGTTGACACAGCTCCTCCATCGTTCGAAGGTCGGGTGGGGGAACATTGTTGTTTTTATTCATGTTGGGGTGGGGTGGATTATTGTTGTTGTGCACACCAGCCATAACTAAATCTTCACGAGTCTCGGGCTCAGAATAAGATGAAGATCTAGTACGCATACACCTGCAAAAGCAAAAGAAAAAGATACCAAAGAAATAGAGAATATATATGTACGTGTAAAAATAAAAATAAAAATCTTTTTGGATTTTTTGAATATTTTTGATTTTTATGGGTTTTTAACAATTTTTTATTTTTATGGATTTTTGAAAATTTTTGAGCAAGAAAAATAACGTTCACGAGTGAACGGATCCCAAAATTCAACGCGTCTCTCACAGAAAACCGTTAATCTTCACGAAAAGAGCCGGCAACGGCGCCATTTTAATAACTGAGTTTTACTTAATTAAAATTGTTCTTGTGTGTCTATTCGAATTGGCTATTGGTTTAAGTGCGACTCAGTCGACTTTTGGTGAAAACAAATAGATTGGTCGTTGTAGTAAAATTAAATTGCAAAACTTTAAAGTAAATGACGGGTAAATAAAGCTAAAACTAATTAAAAAGAAAATGGTGCAAAATATTAAAACTTTAAAAAGTAAATTAATTAAATGACGAGAAATTAAAGCTTGACGAAAAGTAAATTTGACAAGTTAATAAAAATGAAAGTAAAATTGACAATTTAATAAAAATGAAAACTTGAAAACTTAAACTAAGGCAAAATAATAAAACAAAACCCAATCCGTCGGAATACCCCATCGGAATCCCATCTGAATACACCGTCGGAATAGGATCGGAATGTACTCGTCGGAAAACAATCGAAATAAACTCAAAAGTACCCCTGTCGGAATGTTGGTCGGAATCCAGATCGGAATGTCAAAACAATACACGTCGGAATCCAGATTGGAATCCCCGTCGGAATCCAGAAACCCTTTTCCGATGGTGGAGATCGGAATATCCGTCGGAAAGCAAAACCCTTTTCTGACGGGTTGATCGGAATACAGTGGAAAAGGCAAATAAGCTATAAACAAAATAAGCACTTATCTAAAACTTAACCAAAACACGTATAAGAAAAAAACTAATAAGCAAAAATTTAAAAACTTTTAACAACACTAAATAATAAAAATATTCAAAAACAACTTTTTATAAAATAACTTTTAAAAACACTTAATTAAATTTAAGGAAAACACAAATAAGCTATAAAATCAATAATCCGAAACAATCAAAAACATAAATACGTAACAATGAATCAAATAAGCATAACAATAAGCACATAAACATAAAGAAAAAGCAAAACAAGAAGGGAAGAATGAGAGATTAGAAATAAAAACTTGATTAAAAATAAGATTCAACAACAAAATTAAAAGACTTACTTGAAATTAAAGGCAAGAAATTAAAGAACAATGAAGTAAATGACAATATGAAAGTGCAAGTAATTAAAGGTGGAAGAACTATGTGTCAAATAGCCAACACCTCCTAATGTGTCATTAGAAAGGTATTTATAGGTGATTAGGGAGGTTAGCATGTGTTGCTCCTTTCTTTCTTCTCTAGTCTTTTCGTCTTCTAAATTCTTCGACTTTTTCGACTTTGTCTCGGGTTTATTTAAACTCGTCTTATAATGTCTTCATTTATTAGACTTGAGTTATTCGACTTCATTAAACTTCCGTTAGACTTTTTCTTTGATAAATCTTCAAAATAGGTCTTGGACTTCCGTTCTTTTTGCACTCTTGTGTTGATCCCAAACTTAGATCGATTTAGCTTGTGTAAACGAGATTAAATCAAGTTAAACACGTAGAGAAACTTTGTTGTGTATAAAACAATTTAAGTATTATGCGGAATTAATACTCAAACAAGAACACACAAACAATGTAAAACAAACTTTCACTTGATTGATTAGAACAAACTTTTTGACAATGAAAGTGTTAAATATATGAAGACTTATATTGAAACAAAACCTAAAGGTCTCCTTTTCTAGAATAAGAAGCCTTGTACAAGAGTCTACGTATCAGCTATTATAGGTAAAGATAAATATAGAAAATACATTGTTGATCGTATATTTACTGGAAACAAACTAGAAACAAAATACGCGTAGACTAAATCTTCTATCAGTGCTTGACTTCATCCTATCAACGCTTGACATCTTCCTGTCAACGCTTGTTCTGTAAACGCTTGTTTTCTTCCTATCAACGCTTGTTTTCTTCTTGTCAGCGTCCAAGTGTACTGGCTACATTTTATTCCCAACAATCCACCCCTAAACTTGATATCTACTCTAGTGATCAAGTTTCTGAATAAAAACTAAGAACTAGGAGGATTCTTACAAATCTTATCATACTGGTAGTAAACATGCCTAATCAAATCTTTGGCCACGTCACATGAGTAGTCAATCTCCAGATGTGTTGTCTTCATCTTTTCCAAAACTTCTTTGGACATGGGATACTCAACATCTACAAGTAGATACTCAGCAAACTTTGTAGAACTCAAATAATACACACCAGCACCTGAATACAAACGCCATTAAAGTCCACTAATATCATCCTCAAGATCCTTCCAAATAGGATCTTATTCTTCTGGTGCAAACATCCTCTTGAATGTTGACCAAAGCTTTATTCCATTGACTGAAGTAGGTGCTTCCGTCTCATACTTGGCCATCAATAACCTCCAAAGGTCTGCCAAGTCTTCCCTATCCATACTTGCAAAGAGAGACATAAGAGTAGTAAATGTGTGTACCTCTTTCCCATATCTGCCAATCATCCAAAAACCACTTGCATCTTCTTCATAGCTAATGATAGGGTTTCTGGCATCAAGAGGTAACACTTGTACCATATCTGAAGTTTCCATGGTTGAGAGCTTAATGCTCCTTCTAATAACAGCTTAACTGGGATTCAATTTATCCATATCTTTAGGGAACTCAAGTGGAACTCCCTTCTTCAAAGGCCTTGGAACAATCATTGCCTTTTGAATTTACATCTCTTCTACAAGTTTTTCTCTCCTTTCATCTGAGAGAAGTCTGATAGTATTCATTTCTTGGACTGTTGCCCAAACGGGATAAGCCTTATACTCCAACTCTTCAAAGGTTAATCCCTGCAATTTCTGAAATGTCCATCCTGTTTGATGACATCTGAGCAACATGTAATAAAGCTCCCTTCTATCTCTCTTCAGCAGGGAGAAAACATTGCTATCCTTATGCTTCAGAATTACCTTGCAATCTCTTTGAACTCATAGAAGAATCTCCAATCCCCAAATTTGATCTGAAATTGTCGTATCTGGATTCTCCATAACCTTATCTTCCCAAGCATGGTACATCTGAGCAACTTCTGGCATATCATAATCTACCTGTAACTTTAACTCTCTAAGTTTCTCCCTTGCCAACTCATCACCATATTCAAGTCTTTCTGGTTGTTCAATTATCATAACACTTAAATTTGAACTTCCTTCATCACTTCCTCCTTGTTCCTCAGAAGTAACTACAAATGGTAATTCACCAATCTTCTTCTTTTCATGTTCCATAAGTTGTGCAGCCAACTTTGAATCAAACTCTACTTGTGTTGCATCCTTTGAAACTTCTGTTTCTACCATGATTCCTTTACCCTTATCTAATGGATCAATAATGGGTAAAGATGATAATGGTACCTGTGAAGACACTTCCTTGATGATAGCTGATGATTGGAATACATCAACCATACCTGCAGGTCTGTCAACGTTCAAATCTTGTGTGTCAGCGCCCAACTTACTCTTGTCAGCGCTTGGTGTGTCAACGTCCAAAATCTGCTTGTCAACGCTCACCTTACTCGTCTCAGCGCCTCTTGTGAACTGCTCTATCATTGCTGTAAAGGACAAGTTCAAGTTTGTAGGAGTAACCAAAGATGTATCAAAACCTGGTTGCTTCTTTAATTCAGTAAGGGCTTCAGCCACACCCAAAGATTCTCCATCATGTGAGCCTTTGTCACTCACATGTATCTGCTCATCCTCCCCTTTGGAAGAATCCCCCATTCCACGCCGATTGTTAGCATCCTCCAAAAGAACAATACTCGCCCTCAATTGCTTGAGTTCAAGGCCTTGTGTACTGACTGTTTGTACCAAGTCTGCATTTTGCTTTTGCAAGATAATGCAGACAGCCGTCAATTCTAACATTGTGTATGGTTCCAATCTGCCCTCCCAAAGTAGAGTCATGGGGCATGGATGAGGTCTTAAAGATGTTAGGACTGGCTTGGCATGCGTCTAAGCGAGTACCAATAGTCCCAGCCTGATCCATAGCACCAACCACACTTGTGGTGGTAGTTCTCTCTGCAACATGGCTAGGACCACCATAGGAGAACACTCAAGTAGTCCTTGGGCGTTTTATCAACCTATATTCAGGGGGTGTAGAAGATGATGTGGATTGTGTGGTAGTTTGAAGGTTAAGGGGTGTTTGGGTCTGTGATGGAAAGGTGTCAACGTTTGGATTAGTAGTGTCAACGCCAACATTTAACGTGTCAGCGTTGAAGCATTCCTGGTCAAGTTCCATGTGTTGAGGTGAAGGTAAGGGGTTTGGTATTGGTTCAAGTTGTGGTTGTGGGTCAGGTTGAGGTTGTGCTGCTGCAATAACAGCAAGCATAGCTTGGGTGAGGGGTAAGTCTCTGTGAGGGGGTGAGTTCATCTTACTAAAAATATCTTTCTTTTTCATAGGGATCTCATAAAAATCATCATGATCCCTTGTGCAGTAACTTTGCTCATCAAAAACCATTTTTAAAAATCTGGGATAAGCCAAAGTCATCTTATTACACTTGTTTTTACACATGCCATCAAAAATCAGTTTAGAAAAATTATACTTTTGCCCATTTGTAATGCACACAATTGCACTAGCAATTGATCTGTTAATTTCATTATGTGCAATACATTTGGGACTCAAACATTGAAGGATGACATGTATTAAGTACTTCCAGGCTGGGGGATTTCTTGTTTATGATATTTATTTAAAGTACCCTCTTCAGGGAAAGGATACCCCAAAGCCTGAAGTCCTTGTTCTATCTCATTAATGGGGAGAGTGGTTATACCATCTGCATCATTAAGATGCAAAGCCTGGCGAACCAAGGATTCAGTAACCACCCAAGTACACCCATGAACAATAGCTGTTAATGTAGTCACATTATTAAGAGTTGAGGAACTAACAGTGTTCCAAAATTGTTTAATATGAGTGACAGGGATGAGAGGAGCATGAGAAAGTGCATACCTAAGTGGAGATGCATTCAAATACGCCACCATCTGAGTGTATTATGGAAACAGAGAATCATCAGCCTCCAAGTAAGCAATCATATAGTGCTGACTTCTGAATCCCAATACCAAGTCACTTGGTTTAAACTTAGGCGCTGTTGGTGTAGAAAGCTGTTTGTGAAAGATTGTAAAAGATGAATTATAGGAGAAAATTTTTAGACAAGAATATGAGAGTACCCTGTTTAAAAAGTAGGAGCCAAATATATAGGAGTGATAGGCACATGTGATTGGTAAAAAATAAGGCAAGTATTTTCAAAATATAATGATGAAAATATTGAAAAGAATACGTTATCTTGTGCATTGATTAAAAGTTATCTACTCCCAAAATTACGGCCCCAATTTTCGTCAAAAATAACAACTGGGTAGGACCCAATGAGTGTCAACGGTCAAAAATAACCCATCAACGCCCAACGGCTATGTGACAATCCGTCAATTTATGGTTGATATTTTATTCTCAAGTGTTATTTAAAAACATTATTTTAATGTTATATTATGAATTCACTTATTTTTGGGAAGAAATTTGGATTTACATCTTGAAGTAGCATCGACTACGTCTAAACCGGAGGATTCTATGTTACGTGCTTACGTTTACATACACCGTTTTGGTGACAGTCCGACATTTCAGAAAATAAATTTATCCGTGAATATTATTTTGAGATTTTAAATTTGTGTTGGTTCATAAACTCACAAATTTACGAGAAGAGATTAGGACTTACGATTATGATTTAACGTCCTTTACGACTAAACCGGAAACCTTAGGATTACGTATTTACGTTTTCGAACTACGTTTTTGATGAGACAATTTTTATTAGATTTGTTTTGTGCCGTTGACTCATAATTTTTAAAAACGTTTTTCATAAAACGACCCGAGGGCACGCAAATCTACGAAACTAGAATCGAGGAGTACCCGTAAATAAATGGGGATGAGACAAAACCACTTTTGCCCCACCCCCAATATGGGACGGCTAGAGTTAGCCACATACACCATGTGGTGTCAAGCTTACAAGATAAGCTAAGACACATGTCTTAGTTTACTTGCAAGCTAGAAACCAAGATCAAAACCACCATCTCTAAACCACTAACCTCATTTCCACTCATGCAAAACTCACAACTCTCTCATCTCTCTCTCAATATTGCCGTCCCATATTGGAGAACCTTTGAAGCCTTGAATATTGGAGGTGATTCTAACATCCAAGGAGGTGATTTGGTGATGTTCAAGGGCTGATTTTTACAAGAAGTTTACAAGTATTGGTGGTCTTGAAGATTGGTGTTGATCTATCACAAGTTTCTCCATCAAAAATCCAAGCCTTGATGAACACCTACATAATCTTGGTGGTATAAAGATTGTTCTACCCATCCTCTTGTTATTTTGATTATGTAATCATGTATTTTATTTCTTATTGTATATGTATATGATGATAAAAATGTTGTGTGAGGATCAAGTGTTGATAAATATGATTAAAAAGATGAAAAACTATAAGAAACAAGGCTAAAATCTTGCTTAAATTGTTGGCTGTATAAAAACAGTAAGTAACCAAGTTATGAACTGATAAAATTTCATGGTGGAATCCATTTACAGTAAGTGTTAGATGTCATACACATGTGAGAGTTGGCCATGCAATGGAATTATCAAAATGAGTGAGATATGATCAAAACAAGATTAGTGTACCAATCTGAATAGTCTGTTTTGTAAGTACTATTAAGGATAGTTAGACATGGAATGATCAGTAGCTATAACTAACTTATTTGTATAACATAATATGAAGTTTATGCCATCCAAAAATGAGCTTCTATCTCCTTATAGAACTCAAGATATGATAAAAATGGTGAAGATGAAACTAAAAATCAGATTTTGAAGAATTAATGTTTAATAGTATTATATAAGCACTCAAACTAATATAGTATAAAATGTGAATTAAAACCCACTAACTTATAAATTTCATTTATATAAATATGTATAACATTAAATAAATGGACACTTTATAAAAATGGTAGTTGAATAAGATTTATAAGTTATAAAAACTATAAACATGATTTTTACGACTTTTTCGGCTAATACCGTAAAATTAACGTTTTCGTCAAGTAAAACATAGACGATCGGACCCGTCTAATGTAAACTTTTTAAAAGTCATATACTGATATATATGTACTTAATACAAGTAAAAACCGATAAAACCCGAACTATATAACATACGGACATAAACGGACTAATTTAGCGTCATTGGACTAATAATACAACAAAATGGGCTAAACACTTGTAAACTTACTCATTGAGCTTAACCCACTTGGGCCCAACATGTAAAATACAATACTGATAAAAAAGGTATAATTGGGCTAATATAATATATTGGGCTTGTAATGGGCCCATTGGGCCTCAAAATGTAATTAAATTGAACTAGTATAACTAGTATAAAAATGTTACCAACACTTAAACACTATAATAAATGAGTAAAGATGTATAAACACACTTGACCATCATCATATGTATAAAGTCATCATATGTATACATGATTGTTATTTTTATAAAGTCATTGGACAAGAGTCTAAGACGAGTATTATTTGTCTAGGTTTCCGTGATTGAAGCACGTACCGTACATCCGAATTGCCGATAACCCGCTTTCCCACATCAACGTGAGTTCATAGCCTCGCACTCTTTTAAATGTTTTTATGAAATGTTTTATAAACCCCCGAGGGAGATAACATGTTAGTTTATATGAAATAGGACACTAGTTGTCCCAATTGTTTGTTTATTGATTTGGACCCGAATGATTGTATGACCCGATGAATGATTATATGACCCGATGTATGAAATAAAATGGATTATTAAAGATAGGTTATGTCACTAAAAGTCCCATTAGCATGAATTATGAACTACCGGGATTTGGTAGACGCGTATGCATATAATAGTACTATTTGGGGACGATCACCCCAGTTCACGCCTTGACGGTTGAACCCCGTCGTGCCACATTGACTGGTAAGCGAATTTATGTATGAGAAGATTTACACAAGCGTGATTATTGTGACGACACGCTAAATTAGATGGGCAAATGAGTTTCGGGCTAGCTACCCGTTGTTTGGTTTAGTAAGGTAACAATGTCACGCGGCTTGTAATAATCCATAAATAACGAAATACTGCTATACGCACTAAATTATGATATATTGCCTGACTAGCAATACGGGTCTTACTATTGATATTATGTTCGTGTTTTGGTTTTTCATAACCATATTCATATAGCGGTTTTTATTTAACTTTATACAACGTTATAAAACGTATTGTATGATGTTTTTAACGACAATGGTTCGTATAATGATTTTGAAGGCGAAAGCCTATATTATGATTTTGATATGGATTTGTATAAAATGACTTTGGCTATTTTATGGCCTATAACAAAGATTGGTACAAAATAATTTTCGGTAATAATTTTATACCGATGTTATATTGATGGATATTATTAAACTCTATGAATTCACTCGGCGTTATTGCTGACCTTTTTCTTTTTACATGTTTTGTCTCAAGTACTTGAAGGTAATTCTCGAGAAGACGACAAGAATTCATGGCCCGCACTTAAATAACAATTTCCATTCAAATGCTTTGTAAAACCTGTATGAAATACAATGACTTGGGACCTATGTAAAATTGATATTTATGAATGGAAATGCTTTATTATTAAACAACGCGATTTTTAAGCGTTGTCTATGATGTGAGTAATGTGCTATCCCCTAACACCAACGAGTCTTCCGCTGTATTGAATTGTGTAAATTTGGGGGTGTTACAGTTTGGTACCAGAGCTCTCGTTATAGAGAACGAAAGATTTTTAAAACCAAGGTTTTGAATAAAACATTTCAAAATCTTTTAACTATAAATATTTTTCTCAAAATGTCTAAAAATCTTTTGACTATAACGGTGCCGAAGAATTCCCGAGTTACCGACAAGGCCAGACTGAGAAGTGTTATTTTAATATATATATAACTTCGATTATATATATATATATATATATATATATATATATATATATATATATATATATATATATATATATATATATATATATATATATATATATATATATATATATATATATATATATATATATATATATATATATATATATATATATATATATATATATATATATATATATATATATATATATATATATATATATATATATATATATATATATATATATATATATATATATATATATATATATATATATATATATATATATATATATATATGATGTAATTTGATTACATGATTGTTTGATGATTATTTTAATATTTATACGAGGTATTTATACGACGTAGATTGTCACCAGGAACCCTAAATCCCCTAGAAATCAATTGAAGCTATTCCCGTAGGAATTCTAGCTATTCCAGATCTAAACCAAGTTGTGGATATTTATGATCCCAACAAATGGTTGATATTCGAGAAATATTGATATTCGTTGATTACGATATTAAAGAAAAATTGGCGAGATTAAATCTGATATCGATGTCATGACGATCTTTCCTTATAGAGTGGAGTTTGACAAAACGTTACAACCTAGAAAGATGTCATCTGATTCGTTGTCATCCATTTATTAAATTGAAATCGAAAGGGTGAATGTTACACTTGAGGCTGTTATTGGAACCATTACCCAACAGCCTCATGCCACTAGTACCTTTCCGAGAAATCTAATTGAGTGTGAGAGTCATTTCATACTAGTGACTCATTTGATAACTATTGATGAAGGAGCTATAGGATTGGAAATTACGTGTTTTTCATATCGAGCTTTTATTGCACTTTGAAGGTTTAAGAATAAGATTGAAAGTATTGGAAAATGAGGTAGGATGTTACATTGAGTATAAGTTGGTTGAAAGTTGAATTAAGTAAAATTTAACTAGTATGGAATATGAGATTGTTAAGAGGAAGTCGTTAAGTTCTGTGATTGAATTATAAGGTTTTAATTGATTGTTGATTCGTGTTAAGTGTTGTTCCTAGGCCATTGTCCAATGATGAGGATGCCCAGTGTCCAGGAAATAAATTGAAGAAATCTTCTTCTGAATAGGGACCGATGGCTCTTTCGGGACATGCGGAACTCCTAATGACTCTTGTAGATTAGTATTCATTGCGGTATCTTTTAAAAATCCCTAACTTAACTGAGACATCAGTTGGTAGGATGAGTTCTTGGAATTGTATGACATAGTGACACGTAATGTGTTACAGTACAATTTTGACTTGTTTGTGATTAATGAAAAAGACTACCTATGATTGCTAAATCCTACATGTATCGATGTTACCTATCCTTTATTGCTTCATCCTAATGTTCGCATTAGTGATGCAACCATTGAACAAGTACTCATCTCGAATTGAGTTACGTTGTGGATTATTCTCTTTGTATTCCTGAGTGCCATCGAGGTCATGAACCTCATGATTAATTGGCTAAGCTCATTTCCTATCATATTGTAGTTAGTTATTAGTAAACAACCTTTCATCACTCCTTTGCAGATCACTAATTGTTTTTCTAAGTTAAAACAATATCCCTTGAGAAAAATTGGGTTTTCATCACCATATGGATTATTTAAAGTGAGACTTATAAATAATCGTTATCAAAATGAAGTTGTTTATAAAACATCTTGGAAAATTTAATTGTTTTCATAACAAAGAAAATATTTGTAAATTTATTTTTGATTCTTATTTAAGAATTAAGCATGAAAATGTTTTTATTATAAACATGATAATAAAATTTTGACGAACTGAGTATTGCATCGTTAATCTTGAAATTGTATATAGTTGCGCGGCTACATACAATTTGGAAGTGACCATGCAAGGCTGATTAGTAGTCACCATGAAATTATTAATGAACACTAAATTTTCTTTGAAGCTTGTGAAAGATTAAAGTTTATGAGATATGCAAGAAGTGAAAAATAGGGACATAGTGTTAGGGACACCTACATATGTGCCCGTACTATTTATTCTTCTGAGTCGAATTTACTCATCTGAGGAACTTGTCTTATTTGACAATTGATATTCCCTTCTTGTCCAATTCTCCCGTAGCGAGATTCTTAGGAGAAGTATCTGATTACCGAGATTTGATACCCGACTAGATGTATCGACGTTCTTATCATTTCTTTTGATTAGATTTCATATTTGAATGACCTGGGTAACGATCCGAGGAGCTTTCGAATGCGTACTCAAATTATGAAAACATGGGATATATTCATATTCATTAAATGTTTTCGTCTGTATCTGATTTTAAATTCTCTCGCGTAGATTATGCGTTGACCTTACTCTTTTAAGGGTAGTTATGTCTCCATATATCCTTGAATTTGTGAAGGATTATGAGTTATTATTAGTCTTTTGAGAAGTTCACATCTTATCGACGGCAATGAAACTGGAAAGTTGATAGTGCCAATAGAATGAATTGATTGATTATGACATGACGACATTGTCTTAATTGATGGGAACTCGAGTAGAATTCCCCTAAAAGATAAGATGATTGATTATCAAAAGTGATCTAAATAATTCTTGATAGATGACCATATCCTGCATTTAGACTTGAAATTATACCGTGAATGGTTGTGAACTAGTCATAGATCTTGTAATCTAGAAAGAACTTAAAGTAAATTTATTAAAAGATGTTTCTGCTATCTGAAACTTTAGGAAGTATTTGTTGGTGAATTACCTAGACCATTGCCATTAAGGCAAGTTGAAATCGGTATTGATTATATTCTCGGTGCTGCACTTGTGGCTTGTGCACTGTACGTCAGCACCATCTGAATTAAAAGAATTACCGAACAACTGAGAGAGTTGTCGGAGAAAGCTTTTATTTTACCAAGCTCGTCATCATGAAGAGCTATGGTATTATCATTCCTTATATTTATTAATTACCGTGAACTAAGTAAATTTATGATTAAAATCTATATCCACTACCCAAGATAATAGATTGTTCGATCATTTACAAGGTTTTAGTGTATATTCAAAGATTTGATCCTCGACATGGTTATCATCAATTTCGCATCCGCGAAAAAGATTATCTATTCCAATCACTGTAATAACCGTGAACGTGCCGTATGATGCTAAGTTATTGTCTCAAGAGTTGTTCAGTATGAGCATCTCTCCTAAGTTGCGACTCACTTGTGGATGTGATATCCCGAGCCCAACGTCATTTATTAAATCTTATTTTACGAATATTTTTGAAATTTTTAAGAAATTTCGTTTGCTATATATTTGACGGTTTAAGTTGAAGCCAACGTTTACGGTCGTAATTTAACGTTTGACGATTTAAGAAGAACCGATAACGACTACGATAGCGACGGATGCCCAAAATTTATCTTTTATTATCGATTGATCGATATTTGAATTTTCGAGATTTTTATATTTATTACGTTTTATGTGACAATCCGTCAATTTACGATTGATATTTTATTCTCAAATATTATTTGAAAATATTATTTTAATGATACAATATGAACTCACTTATTTTTGGGAAGAAATTTGGATTTACGTCTTGGAGTAGCATCGACTACGTCTAAACCGGAGGATTCAACGTTACGTGCTTACGTTTACGTACACCGTCTTTGGTGACAGTCCGACATTTTAGAAAATAAATTTGTCCATGAATATTATTTTGGAGTTTTAAATTTGTGTTGGTTCATAAACTCACAAATTTACGAGAAGATATTAGGACTTACGATTTTATTTTAACGTCCTTTACGACTAAACCGGAAACCTTAGGATTACGTATTTACGTTTTCGAACTCCGTTTTTGATGAGACAATTTTTATTGGATTTGTTTTGTGACGTTGATTCATAATTTATAAAAACGTTTTTCGTAAAACGACCCGAGGGCACGCAAATCCAGAAAACTAGAATCGAGAAATACCCGTAAACTAGTGAGATGGGACAAAATACATTGTCCCACCCCACTAGCTTAAATGGGACAGCACTAGCATGACACCACAATCTCATGTGGCATCATGTTAGCTACAAGTATACATGTGTAAGCCATGCTTACTTTGTAAGCTAACTTACACCCCACTATCTCCAAAACTAGCAACCAAAACCACTCTTCTCATTTCCATCATTTCCCACTCATACAAACCACACAAATTTTCTCTCTACTCTCTCTATGATTTCGTGTATATCCAACCAAGAACACCCTCATTTGATCAATTCCAACCACAAAATCATGTGTTATTTACACATATGTTGAAGCTCTCTTGAAGCTCTCTTGAATGGTGGTGATTATAACATCCATGGAGGAGTTTTTATGATGTCTTAGGGCTGATTTTCCACAAGGAGTATATGAAGAATGGTGGTCTTGAAGATGGTGTTGGCTAAGCACAAGTTTCTCCATCCAAAACCATGTCAAACTCATAACCAACATCAACTTGGTGGTATAAAGATTGTCCTCCTCATCTTCTTGTTATTTTGATTATGTAAACATGTATTTTATTTCCTATTGTATATATTTATGATGATTAGATGATGATAAAAATGTTATGTGGGGATTTGTTGTTGATAAACATGATTAAAAAGGTGAAAAACCATATGAAACAAGGTTAAAATCTTGGTTAAATTTGATGGCTGTATAAAACAGTAAAGAACCATATGGTAAACTGATAAAATGATGAAGTATAATGGATTTACAGTAAGCTATGGGTCTTGTACACATGTGAGAGTTGGCCATGCAATGGAATCAAAGTAATGAGTAAGATATGATCAAAACAAGTTTAGGGTATAAATATGAAGTTACTGTTTTGGACGATTTTTAGCAAATATTTAGAAGATGATTCAACAGTAGCTATAGAAGAGTTAAATGTAGCACATGTCATGTAGTTTATGTGATAAAAATTTGAGCTTCTATCTCCATATAGAACTCAAGATATGGCAGTTTTGGTGAAGATGAAGTTAAAAATCAGATTTTTGGAAATAATGTTTATTATTATTATATAAGCACTCACATTATATTGTATAAAATGTAAAGTTAAAACCCACTAACTCATGAATTTCATTTATATAAATATGTTAAAGGTTAAATAAGTGGACATTTTATAAAAATGGTAACTTGTTATGTTTTATAAGATATAAAACTATAAACATGATTTTTACGACTTTTTCGGCTATTGCCGTAAAATTAACGTTTTTGTTAAATAAAACTTAGATGGTTGGACCCGTCTAATGAAAACTTTATAAAACTTATATACTGATATATAGACATGTATAACAAGTAAAAACCGATAAAACCCGAACTATAAGAATTACGGACATTTACGAGCTAACTAAGCATATTGGACTAATAATTGGACTTAATAAGTTAAAAACTTATAAAAAGAACTTATTGGGCTTAACCCATTTGGGCCCAACATGGAAAGTATAGATACTGATAATATAAGTATAAAATGGATTAAAACAAGTTAAAGAACTTATAATAGGCTTATTGGACCTAAAACACGTAAATAGGTAAAACGAGACAACTAGTATAAAAGTTATCGACACATAACACAAAAATGAGTAAATGAGGATATGTAAACCCACTTGATCATATATATATATAATCATCATATGTATACATAATTGATATTTTTATAAAGTCATTGGACATGAGTCTAAGACGAGAATTATTTGTCTAGGTTTCCGTGATTGAAGCACGTACCGTACGACCGAATTGCCGATAACCCGCCTTCCCACATCCACGTGAGTTCATAGCCTCGCACTCTTTTAAATGTTTTATAAATGCTTTATAAACCCGCGAGGGAGATAACATGTTAGTTTTTATAAAAGTTTGGACACCATTTCTCCCGATTGTTTGTTTATTGATTTTGGACCCGAATGATTGAATGACCCGATTGTATGACCCGATAAATGATTAATGGACCCGATAGATGAAATCAAATGGATTATTAAAGTTAGGTTATGTCACTAAAAGTCCCATTAGCATGAATTGTGAACTACCGGGAGTTGGTAGACGCTTATGCATTTAATAGTACTATTTGGGGACGATCACCCCAGTTCGCGCCTTGACGGTTGATCCCCGTCGTGCCACATTGATTGGTAAGGGAATTAATGTATGAGAAGATTTCCATAGCGTGACCTTTGTGACGACACGCTACTTTAGATGGGCAAAAAATTGGTATCGGGTTAGCTACCCGTTTTGGTTTAGTAAGGTAACAATGTCATGCGGCTTGTAATAATCCAAAACTTAACGAAATACTACTAGACGCTCTGAATTACGAGGTATTGCCTGACTAGCAATACAGGGTCATACTATTGATATTATGTTTGTATTTTGGTTTTCATAACCATACTCATATAACGATTTTTATTTTCATACAACGTCATAAGACGTATTGTATGATGTTTTTACGACATTGGCTCGTATATTGATTTTAAGGCAAATGCCTATATTATGATTTTCGATAAGGATTTGTATAAAATGATTTTGGCTATTTTATGGCCTATTACAAAGATTTGTATAAAATGATTTTGGCTATTTTACTGCCTATTACAATGATTTGTACGAATTGATTTTTGGTCCTAATTTTATACCAAAGTTATATTGATGGAATTTATTAAACTCTATGAATTCACTCGGCGTTATCGCTGACCTTTTCTTTTAACATGTTTTATCTCAGGTACTTGAAGGTAATTCTCGGGAAGACAACAAGAATTCATGGCCCGCACTTAAACAATATTTTTCCATTCAAATACTTTGTAAAACTTTGTATGAAATATAATGACTTGGGACCGATGTAAATTTTGATATTGATGAATGGAAATGCTTTATTAATAAACGACGCGATTTTTATGCGTTGTCTATGATGTGAGTAATGTGCTATCCCGTAACACCAACTAGTCTTCCGCTGTACTGAGTTGTATAAATTTGGGGGTGTTACAGTTTGGTACCAGAGCTCTCGTTATAGAGAACGAAAGATTTTTAAAACCAAGGTTTTGAATAAAACATTTCAAAATCTTTTTACTAAAAACATTTTTCTAAAAATGTCTAAAAATCTTTTGACTATAACGGTGCCGAAGAATTCCCGAGTTACCGACAAGGCCAAGACTGAGAAGTGTTATTTTAATATATATATAACTTGGATTATATATATATGATGTAATTTTATTACATGATTGTTTGATGATTATTTTGATTTTTATACGAGGTATTTATACGACGTAGATTGTCACAAGTAACCCTAATTCCCCTAGTAAATTAATCGAAGCTATTCTCGTAGGAATTCTAGCTATCCAAGATCTAAACCAAGTTGTGGATATTTATGATCCCAACAAATGGTTGATATTCGTAGAAATGTAGATATTAGTTGATTGTGTTATTGAAAAACAATTGGCGAGATTTAATCTGATATCGATGTCATGACGATCTTTTCTTATAAAGTGGAGTTTGACAAAACGTTACCACCTAGAAAGATGTCATCTGATTCGTTGTCATCCAATTCTTAAATTGAAATCGAAAGGGAGAATGTTGCACTTGAGGCTGTTATTGGAACCATTACCCAAAAGCCTCATGCCACTAATACCTTTCCGAGAAGTCTAGTTGAATGATCAAGTCATTTCATATTAATGACTCATTTGATAATTATTGTTGTAAGAGCTAATAGGATTGGAAATTAAGTGTTGATTCATATTGAGATTGTATCGCCTTTACAAGGCCGAAGAATAAGGTTGTAAGTATTGGATAATGAGGTAGGATATCAAATTGAGTATAAAATTGATTGAAACTTGAATAAAGTAAAATTTAACTTGTATGGGATATAAGATTGTTAAGAGGAAGTCGTTAAGTTTTGTGATTGAATTATAAGGATTTAATTGATTGTTGATTCGTGTTAAGTGTTGTTCCTAGGCCATTGTCCACTAATGAGGATGCCCAGTGTCCAAGAAATAAATTGAAGAAATCTTCTTCTGAATTGGGACCGATGGATCTTCCGGGACATGTGGAACACCTAATGACTCTTGTAGATTAGTATTCGTTGTGGTATCTTTTAAAAATCCCTAACTTAACTGTGACATCAGTTGGTAGGATGAGTTTTGAGAATTGTATGACATAGTGACACGTAATGTGTTACGGTACAATTTGACTTGTTTGTGATTAATGAAAAGACTACCTTTGATTGCTAAATTCTACATGTATCGATGTTATCTATCTTTTCTTGCTTCTTCCTAATGTTAGCATTAGTGATGCAACCATTGAGCACGTACTCATCTCGAATTGAGTTGCGTTGTGGATTATTCTTGTTAAGTGCCATCGAGATCAGGAACCTCATGATTACTTGGCTAAGCTCATTTCTTGATATATTGAAGTTAGTTCTTGGTGAACAACTCTCCATCACTCTTTTGCAGATCACACATTGTTTTTATAAGTTAAAACGGTATCCTTTGAGAAAATTTATTTTTCATCACAATAAGGATTATTTAAAGTGAGATTTATAAGTGATTGATATCAAAATGAAGTTGTTTATGAGACGCTTTGGAAAACCTACTTGTTTTCATAACAAAGAAAATCTTTGTAAATTTATTTTTGATTCTTATTTAAGAATTAAGCATGAAAATGTTTTTATTATAAACATGATGATAAAATTTTTGACGAACTGAGTATTGCATCGTTAATCTTGAAATTGTATATAGTTGCGCGCCTACATACAATTTGGAATGGACTATGCAAGGCTGATTAGTAGTCACCATAAAACTGATTAATAAACACTACATTATCTTTAAAGATTGTGAAAGATTAAATTTTATGAGGTCTCAAGAAGTGAAAAATAAGGACATAGTGTTAGGGACACCTACATATGTGCCTGTAGCAACTATTCTTCTGAGTCGAATTTACTCATCTGTGGAAATTGTCTTATTTGACAATTGACAATTCTTTCTTGTCCAATTCTCCCGTAGTGAGATTCTTAGGAAAAGTATCTGATTACCGAGTGTTGATACCCGATTGGATGTATTAACGTTCTTATCATTTCTCTTTATTTGATTTCATTTGAATGACCTGGGTAATGATCCGAGGAGCTTTCGAATACGTACTCGAATCATGAAAACATGGGATATATTCATATTCGTTAAATGTTTTCGTCTGTATCTGATTTGAAGTTCTCTCGCATAGATTATGTGTTGACCTTACTCTTTTAATAGTAGTTGTGTATCCTAATATCCTTGAATTAGTGAAGGATTATGAATTATTATTAGTCTTTTGAGAAGTTCACATCTTATTGACGGTAATGAAACTGGACGGTTGATAGTGCCAGTAGAATGGATTGATTCATTATGACATGACGACATTGTCTTAATTGATGGGAACTCGAGTAGAATTCCCCTAAATGATAAGATGTTGATTATCAAAAGTGATCTAAATAATTATTGATGGATGATTTTATCCTGCATTTAGACTTGAAGTTATACCGTGAATGGTTGTGAATTAGTCATAGATATTATAATCTAGAAAGAACTTAAACTAAAATTATTAAAAGATGTTTATCTTATCTGAAACTTTAGAAAGTATTTGTTGATGAATTACCTAGACTTTCGCCATTAAGGCAAGTTGAATTTGGTATTTGGTTATATTCTCGGTGCTGCACCTATGGCTTGTGCACTGTACGTCAGCACCATCTGAATTTAAGGAATTACCGTACAACTGAGAGAGTTGTCGGAGAAAGATTTTATTAAACCAAGCCTGTCATCCTGAAGAGCTATGGTGTTATCTTTCCTTATATTTATAAGATTACTGTGAATTGAGTAAATTGACAATCGAAAACGATATCCATAACTCGAAATGGAAGAATTGTTCGATCATTTACAAGGTTCTAGAAAATTTGATCCATAACATGGTTACCATCAACTTCGCATCTGCGAAAGAGATTATCTATTCCAATCACTACATCCGGCACTTTTAATGAACGTTATGAGCTTCACGTGATGTCGTTTGGATTGACAATGCACATGTAGTATTCATAAATATGATGAATCACGTGTGTAGGCTATAATTTGATAAATTCATGCTTGTGATCATTAAGGATCATTTGTTTGTTTATAAGTATAAGAAGGAGTTAGTAATTATTTATAGATTGCCCTGAAGTGGCCGAACAATTAAACACCTGTACCTTGAATAATTAACATAAGACTTAAAACTTAATCCTTTACATAAAATGACAGTTGGATTAATATTGGTAAGATGTATGCATATAGACTCTTCAAAAATTAAGAGCCCTTTTAAGACTTTGGATTTTACCAAAAAGAAATGGAAATATGTTTTGACAAATATTTTAACAAAGGATTTTTAAAGGGATTATTCCCTTATACACAAACCATTTAACTAAACTTCTGTTTAGGGGTAAATGTTTGTGTATACCTCAAGATAACTTAAGAAGGATTGAGTAAACCATTTATACCATAACTTGAAATTTGAAACGACACTTTTTGCTTTTCAACTAAGAAAATTTTGACCAAAGTATAAACCAAAGGTTTTTCGAACATTTACGAATCTTATTAATTATTTTCGATAAATCAACAAAAATCTTGTTAATTAAACTCAAATATTTTGAACATTTTATATAATTGGTCAAACTAAGAAAATTTAAAATTTTTACGTTTACGTTTCATAAATAATAACTAATTATTATTTAATTAATTGTAATGATTATCGACGCTTTAGACAACGGATTGAGTAAAACGGATAAAAATGATAGTTGAGACGAAACTGAAACATAAAAGACATGAAGAAAGAATTTTGAATAAATACGGTTATGTTATTTATTTCATCATGATAAGTGAATATAGATACCGACGCATTATGTAGAAAAGATAAAGAACCAGTTAGGACATGTTCCTTAATAACGAACGTGCAAAATAAATTGCCAAACAATTTAAAATATAGCCGATGATTGTAAAAAGGATAATATAGATAATAAAAAGGGTTTCACGGCTAATGTGAACCATTAGAATTGAGAAGCCGATAGCGTTAAATGTTTTAAAGGGCCGTTTATGGTTGCCTAAAAATAGAGGATTGTGAGATATAGCTATGTTGGAATTTGTAAGTATAAGTATTCTATTTATGTCATTGATGACTAAAAGTATCTTTGTCTAAAGAAGTTGTACTGATGGCAATTATGAAGGCAGACATCGCCTCATACATTAGTAAACGTCTAGCTATTGCAAAGGTCATCATCTGAATTTGATTCGATTTGGGTCATCGTCGACAGACTGACCAAATCTGCTAATATCATTCTCGTTAATGATAAATGCAAAAGAGTTATGTAAACGTAGCATGCCTGTATCGATCATCTATATCAAGATCCTCGCTTCGCATCGAATTTCTAGAGATTTGCTCAGAAATCATTGAGAACGAACCTTGATGAGAGTACTATATACCACCCCAAATCGAAAGGACGAGGTAAAGTAACGATACAAAGTAATATAAGTGTTGTTTTATGTTTGAATGATTGACCTTTGGTAATAGACCGTATAATCGTTTTCCTTTGAAGAGATTATCATTGATAATCATCTTGTTAGGATTGAGATCGAATTTTGTTAGGATCTATATTAGAGCATCTATAAGCAGGAATTGAGATGAAGACATCCGACATACACCCACTGTGAGTTGGACATGTCTTTTAGGTTTAAGGTTTTCTATGATGGCGAACCTAACCTTTCAAAATATTCGACCCGCGAGATCTGAAATGATTGTTGAAATTAGGATTTGATTATTGACAGCCGGTAGTGGGCAGGAGGCTAAGTGAATATGGAATGTAGATCTTGAAGTGCCAAATGGGTAGCGAAGTTATGCCACAATTTTTAACTTTGGAAAACTGAATTCATGATCTGACAAATCATGGGATATAAGTCCCCGTTGTTTGGGACCATTGAGATGATGAGAAAAGATTGGTTTGAAAGGCATATAAGCTGGATCTACCCTAGGACTTCAAGGACTGCGTAAATTATGTTTCGTAAATCGAACTTGATGGAATGTCTATCAAGTAAGAATCTGATTGTTTCTTATTAGAGCTTAGATCGGCGAAAAGTTGCATTCATCAAAAACCCGTGAACATCATGGATAGAGAAAGTAAGTCAACATTAAGCCTGATCTTATTCCCGTAGTTATGTTTGATGAAACTCGCGTATTATAATGGATTACACTTGTGAGAAAAGACCGAATGTGGAGGAAATACCCACATGGCTTAAACTCTATAAGAAGCGAGTAGTAAGGTAAGATGATCTTTGAGGACAAAGATCCTGTTTAGGGGTAAATGCTGTGACAATCCGTCAATTTACGATTGATATTTTATTCTCAAATATTATTTGAAAATATTATTTTAATGATACAATATGAACTCACTTATTTTTGGGAAGAAATTTGGATTTACGTCTTGGAGTAGCATCGACTATGTCTAAACCGGAGGATTCAACGTTACGTGCTTACGTTTACGTACACCGTCTTTGGTGACATTCCGACATTTTAGAAAATAAATTTGTCCATGAATATTATTTTGGAGTTTTAAATTTGTGTTGGTTCATAAACTCACAAATTTACGAGAAGAGATTAGGACTTACGATTTTATTTTAACGTCCTTTACGACTAAACCGGAAACCTTAGGATTACGTATTTACGTTTTCGAACTCCGTTTTTGATGAGACAATTTTTATTGGATTCGTTTTGTGACGTTGATTCATAATTTATAAAAACGTTTTTCGTAAAACGACCCGAGGGCAAGCAAATCGAGAAAACTAGAATCGAGAAATACCCGTAAACTAGTGAGATGGGACAAAATACATTGTCCCACCCCACTAGCTTAAATGGGACGGCACTAGCATGACACCACAAGCTCATGTGGCATCATGTTAGCTACAAGTATACATGTGTAAGCCATGCTTACTTTGTAAGCTAACTTACACCCCACTATCTCCAAAACTAGCAACCAAAACCACTCTTCTCATTTCCATCATTTCCCACTCATGCAAACCACACACATTTTCTCTCTACTCTCTCTATGATTTCGTGTATATCCAACCAAGAACATTCCAACCACAAAATCATGTGTTATTTACACATATGTTGAAGCTCTCTTGAATGGTGGTGATTATAACATCCATGGAGGAGTTTTTATGATGTCTTAGGGCTGATTTTCTACAAGGAGTATATGAAGAATGGTGGTCTTGAAGATGGTATTGGCTAAGCACAAGTTTCTCCATCCAAAACCATGTCAAACTCATAACCAACATCAACTTGGTGGTATAAAGATTTTCCTCCTCATCTTCTTGTTATTTTGATTATGTAAACATGTATTTTATTTCCTATTGTATATATTTATGATGATTATATGATGATAAAAATGTTATGTGGGGATTTGTTGTTGATAAACATGATTAAAAAGGTGAAAAACCATATGAAACAAGGTTAAAATCTTGGTTAAATTTGATGGCTGTATAAAACAATAAAGAACCATATGGTAAACTGATAAAATGATGAAGTATAATAGATTTACAGTAAGCTATGGGTCTTGTACACATGTGAGAGTTGGCCATGCAATGGAATCAAAGTAATGAGTAAGATATGATCAAAACAAGTTTAGGGTATAAATATGAAGTTACTGTTTTGGACGATTTTTAGAAAATATTTAGAAGATGATTCAACAGTAGCTATACAAGAGTTAAATGTAGCACATATCATTTAGTTTATGTGATAAAAATTTGAGCTTCTATCTCCATATAGAACTCAAGATATGGCAGTTTTGGTGAAGATGAAGTTAAAAATCAGATTTTTGGAAATAATGTTTATTACTATTATATAAGCACTAACATTATATTGTATAAAATGTAAAGTTAAAACTCACTAACTCATGAATTTCATTTATATAAATATGTTAAAGGTTAAATAAGTGGACATTTTATAAAAATGGTAACTTGTTATGTTTTATAAGATATAAAACTATAAACATGATTTTTACGACTTTTTCGGCTATTGCCGTAAAATTAACGTTTTTGTTAAATAAAACTTAGATGGTTGGACCCGTCTAATGAAAACTTTATAAAACTTATATACTGATATATAGACATGTATAACAAGTAAAAACCGATAAAACCCGAACTATAAGAATTACGGACATTTACGAGCTAACTAAGCATATTGGACTAATAATTGGACTTAATAAGTTAAAAACTTATAAAAAGAACTTATTGGGCTTAACCCATTTGGGCCCAACATGGAAAGTATAGATACTGATAATATAAGTATAAAATGGATTAAAACAAGTTAAAGAACTTATAATAGGCTTTTTGGACCTAAAACACGTAAATAGGTAAAACGAGACAACTAGTATAAAAGTTATCGACACATAACACAAAAATGAGTAAATGAGGATATGTAAACCCACTTGATCATCATATATATATAATCATCATATGTATACATAATTGATATTTTTATAAAGTCATTGGACATGAGTCTAAGACGAGAATTATTTGTCTAGGTTTCCGTGATTGAAGCACGTACCGTACGACCGAATCTCCGATAACCCGCCTTCCCACATCCACGTGAGTTCATAGCCTCGCACTCTTTTAAATGTTTTATAAATGCTTTATAAACCCGCGAGGGAGATAACATGTTAGTTTTTATAAAAGTTTGGACACCATTTGTCCCGATTGTTTGTTTATTGATTTTGGACCCGAATGATTGAATGACCCGATTGTATGACCCGATAAATGATTAATGGACCCGATAGATGAAATCAAATGGATTATTAAAGTTAGGTTATGTCACTAAAAGTCCCATTAGCATGAATTGTGAACTACCGGGAGTTGGTAGACGCTTATGCATTTAATAGTACTATTTGGGGACGATCACCCCAGTTCGCGCCTTGACGGTTGATCCCCGTCGTGCCACATTGATTGGTAAGCGAATTAATGTATGAGAAGATTTCCATAGCGTGACCTTTGTGACGACACGTTACTTTAGATGGGCAAAAAATTGGTATCGGGTTAGCTACCCGTTTTGGTTTAGTAAGGTAACAATGTCATGCGGCTTGTAATAATCCAAAACTTAACGAAATACTACTAGACGCTCCGAATTACGAGGTATTGCCTGACTAGCAATACAGTGTCATACTATTGATATTATGTTTGTATTTTGGTTTTCATAACCATACTCATATAACGATTTTTATTTTCATACAACGTCATAAGACGTATTGTATGATGTTTTTACGACATTGGCTCGTATATTGATTTTAAGGCAAATGCCTATATTATGATTTTCGATAAGGATTTGTATAAAATGATTTTGGCTATTTTATGGCCTATTACAAAGATTTGTATAAAATGATTTTGGCTATTTTACTGCCTATTACAATGATTTGTACGAATTGATTTTTGGTCCTAATTTTATACCAAAGTTATATTGATGGAATTTATTAAACTCTATGAATTCACTCGGCGTTATCGCTGACCTTTTCTTTTAACATGTTTTATCTCAGGTACTTGAAGGTAATTCTCGGGAAGACAACTAGAATTCATGGCCCGCACTTAAACAATATTTTTCCATTCAAATACTTTGTAAAACTTTGTATGAAATATAATGACTTGGGACCGATGTAAATTTTGATATTGATGAATGGAAATGCTTTATTAATAAATGACGCGATTTTTATGCGTTGTCTATGATGTGAGTAATGTGCTATCCCGTAACACCAATTAGTCTTCCGCTGTACTGAGTTGTATAAATTTGGGGGTGTTACATTTTAAGTCGAGTCGGAACCATATGAATATTCGTTTTGTGTGCGTTTGAACCATTTAAAAGTAATTTGAGGTAGCCGGGAGGAAACCCGACTCTCGTAAAATTTTAAAACCGACTAGTATGTCATAATCCCGCTCTTAAAAGTAGATTTGCCACTAAGTCCAAAAGATAGCTACTATGTCAAAATTGGTCCCTCCATTTTTACAAAAGGAACCACTACCACACACACACTTCATTTTTACTTTCAAAAATTAGGGTATTCTCTCCCCTTTTTCTCCTAGCCACCGGCCACCACCACTCCACCACCAAAAACCGCCACAAAACTTGATTTCTTGAAAAACTAATCAAAGATCCATGTTTATAATCATCTTGTAAGTGAATCCCACCAATAATATCATACATGCATCATCTTTAATTTTTACAAAAATTTTTTCTTATGAACAAGTGGGTTTTGATCTAATTTTTCTTAATGTATGTTTAAATCTTGTGTTTAGGAGTGAAGATAATTAATTAAACAAGATGGGGATTGATTTCTTTGGTGTTATACAGCCTCAAAACCCACGAAATTATTGGGGGTTTGGGTGTTCTTGGGTGTTTGATCTTAAATAAGATGGGTATGTATTCATATTCATGTTTTTATCATTTTTAAATTGTTTAATTACATTGCATGTCTACTTTTTGATTTGGGTTGTTATGAGAAATGTTCATACAAGTGATTAAGGGTAGTTAGGTTGTGTTAGATTGATTGAATGATGTTGGTATAGGTTTAGGAAGTGATGAGAAGTGTTGGAATGATGATTGTTAAGGTTTTGAAAGGGGTGTTTTTGGGACAGCAGGTCTAGAGGGTTTTTTCGTGATTTTATACTTTTGTACAGTTCCTAAGATTAGAATGTAGTTGTAGGGTTCGTCTCAAGCTTTCTTTCGGTATAAAGAAGAGCTTCTAAGTCCAAACGAGTAAAAAGTTATGCTATTTTGAAAGTTCCTGTACCGGGAGATGAGAATCAACATAATCCGAAATTATGTTTGGTTTTGGGTCAAATCCCGGGGACCATAGATAGAGTTTTATAAATGATTGAAAGTTGTTCATTGGTTTCAAACCTTCATTTTAGAGTCTATTTTAATGGTCAAATTAGCTAATGGTGTCTTTTAAATGAGTCAAACAAGTCTTACGTTGTACAAGTGCAAAATCAGTCCAAAAAGGGTACGTCTAGTGATGTAATGAGTAATGGGTCATAAAAGTAGAAACTTTTTATGGGATTTAAAATGGGTTTTCTACAGGTCATAAGGGATTTTTACAAATTTTCTTGTAATTTATAGAAATGCTTAAGTCATAGAAAACAGCCCGTACTTTTGGTAAGTACCGGCAATGTTATAAAATTTGAAATATTTCTAATTACATAGATAGATAGTACGAGTCTAGTAATAATCACTTGTATGGAATTTTGGCGTGAGTTTATACAAACTTTGAGTGACTTTAATTATATACATACAGTACTTGAAAGTACTTGAAGGAGTTTATTCATTAAGTGTTATTCGTTAGGTGTTGTATTTGATTTCCCGGGGGCATCCACATCGTCGGTGATATTTTCGTTACATCTTCGCTAGAACCACTACTACTATGCAAGGTGAGTCTATAGCCTCGCTCTTTACTTATTTCAAATGTTTTACCCACGAGGGGGATACATGCTATTTAAATGAAAATGAACATAAGTCATGAATGATTGTGGGACCCGAATGTTGCCTTGAATTGTGTTGAGTACCTAGTTGCAAAAGTCCCTAAATTCGTGAACTATTAACTGTTGTCTTGCCTTTGTGTGGGTTGGAGATAGCCGCTTATACAATTGATAGTACTATGGGGTTGACGACCCTATCTGAGACGAGAGCTAGTACGTTGAGTACCCTCTGCGGACGGATAACTTGTGATAAGAAATAAGGTATAATTGCAACTAATGCCTTTTGAAGGGGCACTGGTTTCATCTTAATCATGGCGGTAAATGTACGCGGGTGATTGACTTAACGGATTAGTGTCACGAGCTTAAACACAATTATTAGCTATTGCTAAAAATAATATCCTTGAATAATAGATTGTGAGTACGACAATGCTATTGAATGGTCATGATTGGTTTTAATACTTATGTTCAACTTATGATTTGATAAACCTATAGATTCGCTCAACCTTTGTGTTGACGGTTTTAAGCATGTGTTTCAGGTAACCAAGATTGATAGCAGCGAAGCATGCGAGGATGGAAGTTGTTGTGGCTTGGCGGTCTACTTTGTTTTTTTCCTCCCTTTTAGCACTTAAATAAATTAATATTATGTCAGGTGAACGAAAATGTAATTTTGGGTTGAGATTCAGTGGGGACCTAAACGCAACTCTGTTTTTTTATCATTTTTGGGATTTGGAAAACGGTATACTTTGATGTTTTAATCAATCTTTAATTTATGTTTAAACTTTTACGTCTCTTTGAGTCGTTTAATATAGCTTATGTGTGATGATAACTACGTAGCACCCAAATGTTGTAGTTCCGCTGCCCATAGCATTTGTTGGGGTTGTTATAGATTGGTATCAGAGCCATGAGTTATAGAGAACTAAGTCATTTTGAAAAATCCTAAACTATAACTTTTGGTGTCGTAAGAAATTGTCCAAGCACACAACTATCCTACATGGCTCCGGTAAGATTTCTTTAGCATTGCTTTATATTTTAGATGTATCCCTCAAAATTGACATGGATTCCCTAGTATTTAGTAAGTAAATACTATGATATATATTGAGATATATTGTTGTGTACATTGAGTACTTATCATCGTAATTTGTATATTCTTGTAAGATTATCTTATATGTTGCATGTAATTGGCATACGGGCTACATTGCATTACATGGCAACACCGCGTTGTAATCCTATGTGTATGTAGGAATGATTGTATGTATAAATAAGTATATACTATGGTATTTAAAGACATTGCACGTGATTATCATACATTTAAAATGAGGTTTTGTTGAGAATTCAGCCTCACCGCCAATTATCAATCTTGATAATTAATTTATTGATCGAATAACCGAGTGTGAACCTCGTTTGATACTCTAGATACGTAAATGATGCTTCGTAACATATTTTATATCGACTAGATCGATCTAGATTGTCGTTATCGTACCGTGATGTGTCATTTTGGGACATTTTCTTTTGAAACGTAATTTACGTACGTACTATTTTATTTCCTTTATTCCTTATGGGTTTGTTACATTAATTGGCCTAACTATAATATATACGAAGTATAATCAACGATGCGTGCATCGTAGCGGCGAATCATGTATGTATATTATGAAACGTGGGTGGGACGTATCGCCATTTAATCGTTGCTTACCATTCTACTCGAATTTAAAGATGTGTTTTAAAATAGACTAGCGTTGTGATCAATCGCGATAACTTGAATTTTGGTTGGTTTGTGTTAACTTTGTGGTGTACGATGTCGAGACTCATCCGAGGCCGATAACAACATTTAGTTGACATACGTATTCTCGCTTCGTTTATTTCATTTTGTTTTTGTTGTTTCATTATTTTGAATTCGATATTATACATGACGAGGTCCGACATTTGTGTGAGTTAAATAAGCATTAAACTTTGTTGATCGAATGATTTAAACATAAAGTGTTTTACATATTAAATAAATGGTGAATGAAACTTTAGGATAAAAATGACCTATGGTGTGTCTTATAACAAGTAGAAATTTTATAGAGAAGAAATGGACAAAGTGAAATTATTTTTTCCTTCAACCTTGGTTGGTATATCATAATAAGTAATTTATATTACTCGTAAAATCCTTGTTTTCATATATAAATAATTTGATACTAGAAGCTTGTGATGGATTTGTCAAGAATTTGTTTAATATAATTTGAAAAAGGAGTTTATAATAAAATTTACGATATGATTGTTGAGTATATTCAACTTTGAATTAAATATGAATTAATTTTAGGTCATTAAACTATAAACATATTTTAAAATATGAAACATGAGTAGAAGAATTGGTCATGTGTTTTGGAGCTAGAGACTTTGAAAAATTGGTTTTATTTTAAACATAAGGTCATGTTATATGAATTGGTATAAACTAGAACTTGTCACTCGTTGTAGTAAATAAACTGGGACAAAATTGAAATATACACTTTAAGTGAGAAATTCTAACGCTTGAAACGAATTATTAAATATTGATGGAACGTTATTTTATTCCGCTGCGAGATGTGTTAATTTTAAAATTGTTTGATAAAGGGCTAAGGATTAAAAGTTGAATTTTCTATATTTCAGAATTATTTGAATTAAGCATCTTAATTATTTATTATTATTATTATTATTATTATTATCGAGATTCAAGTTTCGACTAAAATCAGTAAGTATCCGAGATAATACCACGTGAAACCCCTTTATCATTGAGTCAAACTGCGCGAACAGGATTTAACAAATCAGTTATAAGGAAGACATGTGTATAATAAAAAGTCAAGGTTGATTTTTAAGAGTTAATTGGACAAATTCGAGTTGTGTTGGATATTTATATATATGTGATAAGATAAGTCGTAATAATAATAACGTAAAACTTTGAAAAATTCTTATTATGTACGTTTTTTGTACTTAAGATATGAATATTATTGAGATTTTGACACAAGTATGGGTATTTTCAAAACTAATGATTTTACCAGTTATAATAACCGAGTCACCGAATCAACTAATGTTAGTAATTTTTCTTACGATTGAAATTTTTCCAGAAATGAAAACTTTGTAAAGATTGAAAAATGAAAGGTATAAATTCTTAAATGGTGTAACACAAATTAAAAATGTGTAAATGCTCGCTTTTACAAGGTACATGGTAACATTAATTAGAAAATGAAAACGTATTACCCAACACACGCCTACTTGTATATTATTTTCTTAAGACGTAATATTTTGAGTCACGATGGTTCGATCGTACAGCATCACTTCTTTGATTTTGCAAGTCTATATCTAAACTTGAGTAGTCATGTGATTGTTTATTTTAATATTGTCTATGGTATGAAACCATTATTATTATATCTATTTTTTTGGATTGCTATTTCGCTAGTACTTGATAATGAGAGTATGTCACCCGGTGTATTTTGGTCCTCTTCATGGACCCCGTAACTTTTCTTCTTTCGGTTAATGGAACCTAAAATTCTGTATTTACCAGAATGATGCTATAAATCTTCATTAAATTGGTTATTTATTTATATTGAACAAAAGCGAGGAGGCGAAGCCGCTTTACCAAATTGTAGAGGTGAAAAAAACTCGATCTTCCTG
The DNA here is from genome assembly GCA_025667525.1 of Glebionis coronaria. Lineage (NCBI taxonomy): Eukaryota > Viridiplantae > Streptophyta > Magnoliopsida > Asterales > Asteraceae > Glebionis > Glebionis coronaria. Next base: position 291,386,137 of record CM046881.1, on the reverse strand, counting down.
GTGAAATTGTTTCTATTCGACCAAGTGATTATTCTCCTCTCCCCGTATACCCTTGGTGGAGTGTGTGTGCAACTCGAGATGATGGGAATTATGATCGTTGTTTTATTTTTCACGCTTGTGTTGATATTCAAATTTTACTCCATGTATTCGTAGATCGCTGTTGTTATCCCGAGACTATTGTCATATATTCGAAGTATTTTCATTTCTAATGTAGTAAAATTCTGTTGGCAATTATATTGCTCGTTTACCTCGTTCGATCTCATTGATTCTTGATTTTGTTACTTGTTGTGCTTGCAATGATCTTTAATCTTGAACCACCTTACCGTTATTTTGTGAATAGTCTATTTTGAAAATATGTATGAGTGTGTCAAATGGTTCATTCAACCAAATGTAAATGGTGTCGATTTATTTATTTAATTATTTATTTATTTTCTTCATAAAAAGGCAAAGCAAAGGTATGTTTTCAAAATGGAAGAAAAGTGTTTAATGAGTTTCTTGAAACGATGGTAGCTATAGTTTCCCATTTCAAATTTCATTTCAAATAATTTAACTATTTTGAAGATTAGGTAGAAACATTTTCGTAGTCATATTTGGTATGTAATAATAATGTTTGTGTCGTCACTCGATCCTCAATTATGCACAGCTTAGCTAACTATGCATAATTCGGGAGGAGTCCTATTTTGTTGGTTGTCGTTGCTTGGTCCTTAAGTATGCGTGATCTTGCTAATTATGCATAGTTTAGGAAGGGCAATGTAGTGTCAAATTAATTGGTCATCTCTAAAACCGGTAGTGTTTTTGATAAATGTTTGGATGAGAACGTTTTTAAAAATGGTGGATCCTTTTGCAAGTAATCGTATTCTCTTTGATTCCGAAAGAAAATTTTTGAATTTTCTTATGTTCCTTGAAATCTTTCTTTTCGTTTGGCGTTGACTTAGTAAGTCACCGTGACCGAGTAATTTTGGAAAATGTTTTTATATGTTGTATATGACGTGTCAATTCCATCGTAATCGCAATGGTGTTGATGAAATACCAAAGGAGCTCGTACCGACAATGAGAAGAAATTTTAAACAAAAATAGAAGACTGTCAAAGTAGGGGAAATCAGAGTTCGAGTGACTCTGAGGGGAATGACGACGACTTCTCCTACATCAAACGTATCGTACTTTATTTATTTTCTTTTCTTGTTCTTTTGATATGTCAACGATACGAGATAAACTGTTGAAGTTTACCAACTGGGCAACGGTAGTTGGAAGACAATTCCAATTGTCATCTTCGTTTATTCAAGTGAGGAATCCTCTTTTCTTGACTCAACCATCCTTGATTATCGATGGTTAAACGATGGATAAACATAGTTGATGTTTATGTGCTAAACCCTTGCTTTTTATATGTTTATGTTGTATGTGATCTAGTCGAGTGATTGAAAGTTATGGGAACTTGAGACGACATTGTCCAATGAAGTCCGATCATGGAGAACATGTGCCATGTAATATATTTTAACTGTGAACGATGATGCTTATTGGGATTTTGACCACGTTTGGGACGAAAGTGAGATGGTGTTCTTGTAATATCTTTTGGGTATGGATCTGTGTGTGAGCACCCTACGATGACATATGTATGTATTTTATTTTATTTTATTTTTTTCTTTTTGGATATGCATCCTTAGCTAGCAAGCTTGTGAACCTTCTTTAACTTGCAATTTCCTTTTGACTGGACTCATCCGAGAATCATGTCTAATATTCTTATTTTATCATGGATTGGATGATTAGCAAGCATGAGTTAACTTGATTGAACTTATTTACTTGGCATGGTTTGGCTAGTTTGCAAACATGTCGTAATATGGTTGTATGTGCGTCATAATGGCTTTTGTGTTTGATTGGGTGTGATGTTTTCGAGAGTTATGTATACGTCGAATGATTTTTTGTATCGATGAATTCGTTTTTGACGAAATAGGTTGTATGTACGTAATATTGCAATAAGTAGATTTGTACGACTAGTATTAATTACTTGGTTTTGTATATTCTGAACGTTTTCGATGGGGTTAGGTGCGATCCGTGTGATTTCTTTATGATTAATTGTTTTTATGAGACGATGAACCAAGTGAAAGGACGATTCGAAAGTTGGAAGACATGCTCCGAGCGTGTGTGATTGATTTTGGTAATTGTTGAGATAGACACTTGCCGTTGGTAGTATCTTTGTACAACGACTTTTACCTTGTTAGCATTGAATTTGTAGCATTTGAAGAATTATGTTGATGAAAATGTTGATCACCAGTTGAGTGGAATGAAGTAAGAAAAAGCCAGTTGAATGGGCTTGAAATGATTCGAGAGACTATGGAAGAGATGGTGTATATTAAGAATCACTTGTTAACCGCGAGAAGTTGTGGAAAGAGATGTGTTGATACCCATATGAAGAAATTGGGAAATTGAAGTGGAGACCATGGATCGAGATGTTAAGAGATTGAAGCATGGTATAATACTCATTGTGAAGGTGTGATGGAACCCGAGACGTGAACCGAAGTCCACAACGGAACGTGAAGACTCCTTTAGGAAGAAGTACACTTATCTTTCTAGTAGTATGAAATGCGAGTATAAGAACCGGAGAGCGCCGGGACGTCGCTCCCTTAAGGAGGGGAGGATGTAATATCCGTGAACGTGCCGTATGATGCTAAGTTATTGTCTCAAGAGTTGTTCAGTATGAGCATCTCTCCTAAGTTGCGACTCACTTGTGGATGTGATATCCCGAGCCCAACCGTCATTTATTAAATCTTATTTTACGAATATTTTTGAAATTTTTAAGAAATTTCATTTGCTATATATTTGACGGTTTAAGTTGAAACCAACGTGTACGGTCGTAATTTAACGTTTGACGATTTAAGAAGAACCGATAACGACTACGATACCGACGGATGCCCAAAATTTATCTTTTATTATCGATTGATCGATATTTGAATTTTCAAGATTTTTATATTTATTACGTTTTAAGTCGAGTCGGAACCATATGAATATTCGTTTTGTGTGCGTTTGAACCATTTAAAAGTAATTTGAGGTAGCCGGGACGAAACCCGACTCTCGTAAAATTTTAAAACCGACTAGTATGTCATATTCCCGCTCTTTAAAAGTAGATTTGCCACTAAGGCCAAAAGATAGCTACTATGTCAAAATTGGTCCCTCCATTTTTACAAAAGGAACCACTAACACACACACACTTCATTTTTACTTTCAAAAATTAGGGTTTTCTCTCCCCTTTTTCTTCTAGCCGCCGGCCACCACCACTCCACCACCAAAAACCGCCACAAAACTTGATTTCTTGAAAACTAATCAAAGACCCATGTTTATAATCATCTTGTAAGTGAACCCCACCAATAATATCATACATGCATCATCTTTAATTTTTACAAAAAATTATTCTTATGAACAAGTGGGTTTTGATCTAATTTTTCTTAATGTATGTTTAAATCTTGTGTTTAGGAGTGAAGATAATTAATTAAACAAGATTGGGATTGATGTCTTTGGTGTTATACAGCCCCAAAACCCACGAAATTATTGGGGGTTTGGGTGTTCTTGGGTGTTTGATCTTAAATAAGATGGGTATGTATTCATATTCATGTTTTTATCATTTTTAAATTGTTTAATTACATTGCATGTCTAATTTTTGATTTGGGTTGTTATGAGAAATGTTCATACAAGTGATTAAGGGTAGTTAGGTTATGTTAGATTTATTGAATGATGTTGGTATAGGTTTAGGAAGTGATGAGAAGTGTTGGAATGATGACTGTTAAGGTTTTGAAAGGGGTGTTTTTAGGACAGCAGGTCTAGAGGGTGTTTTCGTGGTTTTATACTTTTGTACAAGTCCTAAGATTAGAATGTAGTTGTCGGGTTCGTCTCAAGCTTTCTTTCGGTATAAAGAAGAGCTTCTAAGTCCAAACGAGTAAAAAGTTATGCTATTTTGAAAGTTCGTGTACCGGGAGATGAGAATCAACATAATCCGAAATTATGTTTGGTTTTGGGTCAAATCCCGGGGACCATAGATAGAGTTTTATAAATGATTGAAAGTTGTTCATTGGTTTCAAACCTGCATTTTAGAGTCTATTTTATACTTAATGGTCAAATTAGCTAATGGTGTCTTTTAAATGAGTCACACAAGTCTTACGTTGTACAAGTGCAAAATCAGTCCGAAAAGGGTACGTCTAGTGTTCTAATGAGTAATGGGTCATAAAAGTGGAAACTTTTTATGGGATTTAAAATGGGTTTTCTACAGGTCATAAGGGATTTTTACAAATTTTCTTGTAATTTATAGAAATGCTTAAGTCATAGAAAACAGCCCGTACTTTTGGTAAGTACCGGCAAAGTTATAAAATTTGAAATATTTCTAATTACATAGATAGATAGAACGAGTCTTGTAATAATCACTTGTATAGAATTTTGGCGTGAGTTTATACAAACTTTGAGTGACTTTAATTATATACATACAGTACTTGAAAGTACTTGAAGGAGTTTATTCATTAAGTGTTATTCGTTAGGTGTTGTATTTGATTTCCCGGGGGCATCCACATCGTCGGTGATATTTTCGTTACGTCTTCGCTAGAACACTACTAATACGCAAGGTGAGTCTATAGCCTCGCTCTTTACTTATTTCAAATGTTTTTACCCGCGAGGGGGATACATGCTATTTAAATGAAAATGAACATAAGTCATGAATGATTGTGGGACCCGAATGTTGCCTTGAATTGTGTTGAGTACCTAGTTGCAAAAGTCCCTAAATTCGTGAAATATTAACTATTGTCTTGCCTTTGTGTGGGTTGAAGATAGCCGTTTATACAATTGATAGTACTATAGGGTTGACGACCCTATCCGAGACGAGAGCTAGTACGTTGAGTACCCTCTGCGGACGGATAACTTGTGATAAGAAATAAGGTATAATTGCAACTAATTCCTTTAGAAGGGGCACTGGTTTCATCTTAATCATGCCAGTAAATGTACGTGGGTGATTGAGTTAACGGATTAGTGTCACGAGCTTAAACACAATTATTAGCTATTGCTAAAAATAATATCCTTGAATAATAGATTGTGAGTACGACAATGCTATTGAATGGTCATGATTGGTTTTAATACTTATGTTCAACTTATGATTTGATAAACCTATAGATTCGCTCAACCTTTGTGTTGACGGTTTTAAGCATGTGTTTCAGGTAACCAAGATTGATAGCAGCGGGGCATGCGAGGATGGAAGTTGTTGTGGCTTGGCGGTCTACTTTGTTTTTTTTCCTCCCTTTTAGCACTTAAATAAATTAATATTATGTCAGGTGAACGAAAATATAATTTTGGGTTGAGATTCAGTGGGGACCTAAACGCAACTTTGTTTTGTATCATTTTTGGGATTTGGAAAACGGTAGACTTTGATGTTTTAATCAATCTTTAATTTATGTTTAAACTTTTACATCTCTTTGAGTCGTTTAATATAGCTTATGTGTGATGATAACTACGTAGCACCCAAATGTTGTAGTTCCGCTGCGCATAGCATTTGTTGGGGGTGTTATAATCACTACATCCGATACTTGTAATGAACATTATGAGTTTCACATGATGACGTTTGGATTGACTAATACACATGTAGCATTCATAAATTGGGTGAATCACGTGTCTAGGCTGTAAATTGATAAATTCATACTTGTGATCATTAAGGACCATCTGTTTGTTTATAAGAATAAGAATGAGTTAATAATTAGTTATAGACTGCCCTAAATTGGCCGAACAATGAAAACTTGTACCTTGAGTATTTAACATGTGATTAAAGACTTAATCCTTTACATTATTTGACCGTGTGATTAATAAGATAATGAAATCTATATTGACTCTTCAAAAATTTAGAGCCCTTTTAAGACTTTGGGTTTTACTAAAAAGAAAGTGCAAATGTGTTTTGACAAATGTTTTATCGAAAAGAACTTTTGAGGGATTATTCTCTTATACCCAGAACATTTAACTAAACTCCTGTTTAGGGGTAAATGTTTTTGCATACCTTAAGACAACTTAAGAAGGATTGAGGAAAACCATTTATATCATGACTTGAAATTTGAAACGACAATTTTTTCTTTTCAGCTAAGAAAATTTTGACCAAAGTATAACCAAAGATTTTCGAACATTTAAGAATCTTAATAATTATGTTAAATTTATTTTGAACATTTTTCTATAATTAGATGAACTGAGAAAATTTAAAACTTTTACGTTTACATTTCATAAAAACTAAACATTTATTATTTAATTATTTGAAATATTTAACGACGCTTTAAACGTCGAATTGAGCAAAACTGATAAAACAATGATTGAGATAGAACTAAGACTTAGAAAATATGAAGAAAGAATTTCTGAGTAAATTGTAGACATGATAATTATTTCATCAGGAAAGATGAATGTAAATACTGACGCATTATGTAAAAAGGATAAAGAATCAATTAGGATATGTTCCTTAATAATGAATGTGCAAAATAAATTGCCGAACAATTTAAAAATAACTGATGCTTGTAAGAAGGATAATATAGATAATAAAAAGGGGTTCGCGGCTAATGTGAACCATTAGAATTGAGAAGCCGATGGAGCCTAAATGATTAAAAGGCCACTTGTGATTGTCTAAATATGGAGGATTGTGAGATATAGTTATGTTGGAATCTTGTAAGTATAAGTATTCTATTCCTGTCATTTCTGATTTAGTGTATCTTTATCTGAAGAAGTTGTACTAATGGCAAATTATGAAGGCAGACATTGGCTCATACATTAGTAAACGTCTAACTATTGCAAAGGTCATCATCAAAATTTGATCCGATTTGGGTCATCGTCGACAGACTGACCAAATCTACCAATACCATTCCTGTTAATGATAGATTCTCGATGAAGAAATTGACTCTTTTATATTTAAAGGAGTTGTGTAAACATAGTGTGCATATATCGATCATCTCTATAAAGATCCTCGCTTCGCATCAAATTTCTAGAGATTTGCTCAGAAGTCATTAGGAACGAACCTTGATGAGAGTACTGTTTACCACCCCAATCGAAGGGACGAGGTAAAGTAACGATACAAAACACTACAGGTCTTGTTTTATGTTTGAATGATTGACCTTTGGTAATGAGCCGTATAATCGTTTTCCTTTGGAGAGATTATCATTGATAATTATCGTATTAGGATCGAGATTGAATCTTGTTAGGATCTAAATATTAGAGCATCTGTAAGCAGGAGTTGGGATGAAGACACCCGACATACACCCATTGTGAGTTTGACATGTATTTTAGGTTTAAGGTTGCCTATGATGACAAACCTAACCTTACAAAATACCCGACCCGCGAGACCTGAAATGTTTGTTGAAATTAGGACCTGATTATTGACTGCCGGTAGTGGGCAGGAGGTTATGTAAATATGAAATGTAGATCTTGAAGTGCAGGATGGGTAGCGAAGTTATGCTAAAAATTTTAACCATGGAAAAATGAATTGATGATCTGAAAGATCATGGGATATAAGTCCCCGTTGTATGGGACCATTGAGATGATGTAAAAGATTGGTTTGAAAGGCATATAAGTTGGATCTACCCTAGGACCTCAAGAACTACGTGAATTATGTTTCGTATATCGAACTTGATAAAATGTCTATCAAGTGAAAATCTGATTGTTTCTTAGTAAAGTTTAGATCGGCGAAAAGTTGCATTCATCAGAAACCCGTGAACATCATGGATAGAGAAAGTAAGTCAACATTAAGCCTGATCTTATTCCCGTAGTTATGTTTGATGAAACTCGCGTATTGTAATGAATTACACTTGTGAGAAAAGACCGAATGTAGAGAAAATACCCACATGGCTTTAACTCTATAAGAAGCGAGTAGTAAGATAAAATGATCTTTGAGGACAAAGATCCTGTTTAGGGGTAAATACTGTGACAATCCATCAATTTATGGTTGATATTTTATTCTCAAGTGTTATTTAAAAACATTATTTTAATGTTATATTATGAATTCACTTATTTTTGGGAAGAAATTTGGATTTACATATTGAAGTAGCATCGACTACGTCTAAACCGAAGGATTCTACGTTACGTGCTTACGTTTACATACACCGTTTTGGTGACAGTCCGACATTTCAGAAAATAAATTTATCCGTGAATATTATTTTGAGATTTTAAATTTGTGTTGGTTCATAAACTCACAAATTTACGAGAAGAGATTAGGACTTACGTTTATGATTTAACTTAAACGTCCTTTACGACTAAACCGGAAATCTTAGGATTACGTATTTACGTTTTCGAACTCCGTTTTTGATGAGTCAATTTTTATTAGATTCGTTTTGTGCCGTTGACTCATAAATTTTAAAAACGTTTTTCGTAAAACGACCCGAGGGAACGCAAATCGAGGAAACTAGAATCGAGGAGTACCCGTAAATAAATGGGGATGAGACAAAACCACTTTTGCCCCACCCCCAATATGGGACGGCTAGACTTAGCCACATACACCATGTGGTGTCAAGCTTACAAGATAAGCTAAGACACATGTCTTAGTTTACTTGCAAGCTAGCAACCAACATCAAAACCACCATCTCTAAACCACTAACCTCATTTCCACTCATGCAAAACTCACAACTCTCTCATCTCTCTCTGAATATTGCCGTCCCAACTCACCACCACCACCACCACCATATTGATCAAAATTTACACCACAAATCCTATGTTATTCATACATAAGTTGAAGAACCTTTGAAGTCTTGAAGATTGGAGGTGATTCTAACATCCAAGGAGGTGATTTGGTGATGTTCATGGGCTGATTTCTACAAGAATTTTACAAGTATTGGTGGTCTTGAAGATTGGTGTTGATCTATCACAAGTTTCTCCATCAAAAATCCAAGCCTTGATGAATACCTACATAATCTTGGTGGTATAAAGATTGTTCTCTCCATCCTCTTGTTATTTTAATTATGTAATCATGTATTTTCTTTCTTATTGTATATGTATATGATGAATATATGATGATAAAAATGTTGTGTGTGGATCAAGTGTTGATAAATATGATTAAAAAGATGAAAAACCATAAGAAATAAGGCTAAAATCTTGCTTAAATTGTTGGCTGTATAAAAACAGTAAGTAACCAAGTTATGAACTGATAAAATTGCATGGTGAAATCTATTTACAGTAAGTGTTAGATGTCATACACATGTGAGAGTTGGCCATACAATGGAATCATCAAAATGAGTGAGATATGATCAAAACAAGATTAGTGTACCAATCTGAATAGTCTGTTTCGTACGGACTGTTAAGGATAGTTAGACATGGAATGAGCAGTAGCTATAACTAACTTATTTGTAGCACATAATATGAATTTTATGCCAACCAAAAATGAGTTTATATCTTCATACAGAACTCAAGATATGATAAAAATGGTGAAGATGAAACTAAAAATCAAATTTTGAAGAATTAATGTTTAATAGTATTATATAAGCACTCAAACTAAGTATAAAATGTGAATTAAAACCCACTAACTTATAAATTTCATTTATATAAATATGTATAAGGTTAAATAAATGGACAGTTTATAAAAATGGTAGTTGAATAAGATTTATAAGTTATAAAAACTATAAACATGATTTTTACGACTTTTTCGGCTAATACCGTAAAATTAACGTTTTCGTCAATTAAAACTTAGACGATCGGACCCGTCTAATGTAAACTTTTTAAAAGTCATATACTGATATATAAGTACTTAATACAAGTAAAAACCGATAAAACCCGAACTATATAACACACGGACATTAACGGGCTAAGTTAGCGTTATTGGACTAATAATACAACAAAATGGGCTAAACACTTGTAAACTTACTCATTGGGCTTAACCCACTTGGGCCCAACATGTAAAATATAATACTGATAATAAAGGTATAATTGGGCTAATATAATATATTGGGCTTGTGATGGGCCCATTGGGCCTCAAAATGTAATTAAATTGAACTAGTATAACTAGTATAAAAATGTTACCAACACATAAACACTATAATAAATGAGTAAAGATGTATAAACCCACTTGATCATCATCATATATATAAAATCATCATATGGATACATGATTGTTATTTTTATAAATCATTGGACAAGAGTCTAAGACGAGTATTATTTGTCTAGGTTTCCGTGATTAAAGCACATACCGTACATCTGAATTGCTGATAACCCGCTTTCCCACATCAACGTGAGTTCATAGCCTCGCACTCTTTTAAATGTTTTTATGAAATGTTTTATAAACCCACGAGGGAGATAACATGTTAGTTTTTATGAAATAGGACACTAGTTTTCCCAATTGTTTGTTTATTCATTTGGACCCGAATAATTGTATGACCCGATGAATGATTATATGACCCGATGTATGAAATAAAATGGATTATTAAAGTTAGGTTATGTCACTAAAAGTCCCATTAGCATGAATTGTGAACTACCGGGATTTGGTAGACGCTTATGCATATAATAGTACTATTTGGGGACGATCACCCCAGTTCGCGCCTTGACGGTTGATCCCCGTCGTGCCACATTGATTGGTAAGCGAATTTATGTATGAGAAGATTTACACAAGCGTGATTATTGTTACGACACGCTAAATTAGATGGGCAAATAAGTTTCAGGCTAGCTACCCGTTGTTTGGTTTAGTAAGGTAACAATGTCATGCGGCTTGTAATAATCCATAAATAACGAAATACTGCTATACGCACTAAATTACGATATATTGTCTGACTAGCAATACGGGGTCTTACTATTTATATTATGTTCGTGTTTTGGTTTTTCATAACCATATTCATGTAACGGTTTTTATTTAACTTTATACAACGTTTTAAAACGTATTGTATGATGTTTTTAAGGTTCGTATAATGATTTTGAAGGCGAAAGCCTATATTATGGTTTTGATAAGGATTTGTATAAAATGAATTTGGCTATTTTATGGCCTATAACAAACATTGGTACAAAATGATTTTCGGTAATAATTTTATACCGATGTTATATTGATGGATTTTATTAAACTCTATGAATTCACTCGGCGTTATCGCTGACCTTTTTCTTTTAACATGTTTTGTCTCAGGTACTTGAAGGTAATTCTCGGGAAGACGACAAGAATTCATGTCCCGCACTTAAATAAAAATTTCCATTCAAATGCTTTGTAAAACCTGTATGAAATACAATGACTTGGGACCTATGTAAAATTGATATTTATGAATGGAAATGCTTTATTATTAAACGACGCGATTTTTAAGCGTTGTCTATGATGTGAGTAATGTGCTATCCCGTAACACCTACGAGTCTTCCGTTGTATTGAATTGTGTAAATTTGGGGGTGTTACAGGCTATATTCTTGTCAACGTTTGAAAAAACCATATCAACGTCTAAATTGGTCACAATAACGCTTGGAAATATATCTGTCAACGTCCAAAAATAAAAATAATAAAAATGAAAAAGGACCTTAATAAAGTAATTTATCCTAGTGAAGATAACTTATAAACTGAAAATTACTATAGGGCGGCAAGCACTGTCCAATTATGCACACTTGCTTATGCAAGATAGACATAACAGTCCTCTAGTGTCCCTTGCTAACCAAAATTCTTAACAGTTAAGTTATCTCATAAAATCCTTTGTAACTCCCAAGTAAACCCAATAAAAATCATACCCAAGTCTCCTAACAGACCACATCCAATTCTAGGCCAAAAAGGTCTTGGCATCATGCATAGTGTATCAACTTTGTAGCTACAGTGCCTCATGAGACAGAAAAGTAACTCATACTCACCAGTGGACACAATCTAGAATTGTGATAAGAGTACCATTAGAATCCCAAAAAGTCCTAAAAGGTTCCTAAAACTTCCCCTTAAACTATGAGACATAAGTTTCCAAATAATATGCATGTAAATAAAAATTTATGTCAAGATAGGAATATGAATATTCCAACCATCATCCATAAATTTAAACATGCTCCAATGATTCTCCAAGGATCCATAAGCAACTCTATATCTAATGGTACAATTCTAAGAACGCCTGCACACTTAGATCAAAAACCATAAAACTAACATGTTGCTGACAACGTCACGATAACACTTATCAACGTTAAAATAACCTTTGTCAGCGTTAGACAAATAAAGTGGAAAATCTAACTTCACAAAAAGACCAATAACAATGCATATCATGTACATACTTTTACAAAAAGATCCCAAAACACATATTAAGTAAGATTGATCATTCCAATACTTGTTACCAAGTATTGAAATCTTCCAGTATCCAAAGGTTTAGTTAATAAATCAGACACATTTTCTTCTGTGTCAACCCTATCTGGTTGTATTAAACCCTTTTCAAAACAATCTCTTATAAAATGATGTCTAATTTCTATGTGTTTTGTTTTAGAGTGATGTATAGGATTTTTAATAATGCATAAAGTGCTGTTATTGTCTACAAAAATCTTGGTATGCATGAAATCATACCCATAATCCAACAGCTGGTTCTGAATCCATAAGACTTGTCCACAACAAGCAGCTGCTGCAACATACTCTGCTTCAGTTGTAGAATTGGCCACCACTGTTTGTTTCTTGCATTGCCAAGATATCAATCTGCTCCCAAGAAACTGACATCCACCAGTTGTGGATTTTCTATCAAATTTGTCACCATCATAGTCACTATCTGAATATGCAATAAGCTCCAATGGTGAATCTTTTGGATACCATAATCCCAGGTCTGGATAACATCTAAGGTATCTAAAGACTCTCTTGACAGCATGAAGATGACATTTTTTGGGAGTCACTTGATGGCGTGCACATGCACACACAACAAACATAATGTCAGGTCTTGAAGCTGTGAGATACATCAATGAACCAATCATTGATCTATAGTGCCTGACATCCACATCTTTTCCATCTCCACCTTTTCCCCAAGGGTTTTCTCTATCCATAGGAGTGCTAGCCCTTTTCTCATGTGGAGAAAAGCCAAATTTCTTCAAGATTTCTGCTACATATTTATCTTGAGAGATGAAGATACCATCTTCTTTCTGCTGAACTTGTAACCCTAGAAAGAAGTTCATCTCCCCCATTGCACTCATCTTGAACTTGTCTGTCATAAGCTTGGAAAAGTATTCACTCATCTTTAGACTTGAAGAGCCAAAGATGATATCATCCACATAAACCTAGACAAGTAAGAAATCCTTACCAGTCTTCTTTGTAAATAAGGTTTGGTCTATGGTGCCCCTTTTGAATCCATTTTCCACCAAATAGGTGGACAATGTGCCATACCATGCTCTTGGGGCTTGATGAAGTCCATACATAGCTTTCTTGACTCTATACACCTTGTCTCGATGTTCTGAATCTTCAAAACCAGGAGGCTACATAACATAAACCTCCTCTACAATTATGCCATAAAGAAAAGCACTCTTCACATCCATTTGATAGACTATAAAGCCCATGCAGGAAGCATAGGCTAGAAATATCCTTATAGCCTCAATCCTTGCAACTGGTGCAAAGACCTCCTCATAGTCTATCCCTTCCTCTTGTGTATAACCTTGAGCCACTAAACGTGCCTTGTTTCTGACCATAATGCCTCTTTCATCCTTTTTGTTTCTAAGAACCCATCTTGTCCCAATAGGTCTGATATGTCTGGGACAATCAACCAACTCCCAAACATCCTGGATAGAAAATTGGTAAAGCTCATCTTGCATTGCTTCCACCCAACTTGGTTCTTTGAGAGCATCAAAAATCTTCTTGGGTTCCTGTTGTGATAGAAAACAGGCAAACAAACATGCTTGAACAAGAGGGGTATCAACATTCTTGTGAATATTGGCAATAAATCCTCCAAGATTCTGATGAGATCTTCTATTTTGAACAGGAGACATCACATCACCAATAATTAGAGAGGAAGGGTGATTTTTGATTGTAGAAGTAAGCAGTCCTCCCTCAATAAGTGTGTTATCCTCAGTCTCATCTTCCATGTTACCAATATCTTCTTCGGACTCTCTTCCATCAACATCTGAATGAACCTCTCCATTTCTGTGTGAAGGTTTACCTTGTTCAAAATCATTAGAAGAGAAAATATGGTCAAATGAGTTGTCAACGCCTGGACCATGGCTGTCAACGTTTGAGCCATCAACGCCTGAATTTGTCTTGTCAGCGCCAGATTTTCCTTTGTCAGCGCCTGAAAGATCATGCATGTTGTCAACTGGTGATACTTGGGAACCACCATTTTCCTTTCCAGCAGTAGCAGCAGCAGCAAATGCATCTGTCCATATGGAAATAGTGACATACTCAAGTATGGGTGATGATTTGTCTGCTTGTGATCCAACCTCTTCATTAACCTGTGTACCTGAAATATCAACAACTGGTTCTTCCACAACATTTGAAGTTACCTTCACAATGTTTGGATTAGTAACAGGCATATAATTCAAAGTCCTAGATAGAGGTTCCAAGTCAAATAACCAATTTGGACCACTTTCAAGATCACTAGGTTTACTTTCTAAAAACCTAACATGTACTTTTTCAAGTATACGTTTTTCCTTCTTAAGGTAAACCCTATATCCTCTAATCTGCACTGAATAACCCATGAAGTAGACTTCATCACCTTTAGCACTAAATGTACCTAAGGCATCACTAGTGTCTAGCACAACTACATGACAACCAAAAGGTTTAAGAAAACCAATATTAGGTTTCCTTCCCCAAAGTAACTCATAAGGTGTTTTGTTATGAATCTTGTTGACTAATGCTCTATTCTGAAAATAACAAGCTGTATTCACAGCCTCAGCCCAAAAAGCAATGGGAAAGTTAGCATCAGCCAACATAGTCGTGGCTGCTTCTATGAGGGTTCTATTCTTTCTCTCAGCTACCCCATTTTGTTGTGGGGTTCTGGCTACACTAAACTGTCTAGTAATACCTTTCTTGGCACAAAAATCATCGAACAGCTTATTTCTAAACTCACCACCATTGTCACTTCTAAGCATCTTAACCTCATTACCAGACTTCTTTTCAATTTCGGTAATAAAGTAAATAAAAGTATCAGCAGTGTCACATCAAAGCTAAAAATAAAGTCCAAGTAAACATAGAAAAATCATCAGTGATGACAAAACAGTAAGATTTACCATTTAAGCTTTCTATATTAGTTGGACCAAACAAGTCCATATGCAGCAAGTGAAGTGGTTTGGAACTAGAGTGCACATGTTTAGACTTGAAGGAGACCTTGTGTTGTTTACCTTTAAGGCATGCAACACAAGAGTGGTCATTGTGGAAAGCCTTTTCAGGCAAACCATCAACCAAACCATGTCTCACAAGTCTGTTTATATTTTTAAAATTAATGTGCCCTAATCTCCTGTGCCAAAGATTACTCTCATCAACTGAAGTCTTAGCATAAAGACATGACAGGTTATTATTCATCCTAATTCCATTAAGATTTACATTATAAATGTCCTTATGCCTAGGTGTTCTATAATCAATGAATTTCTCATCTGGTATTTTAAAATCCTTGCTCAACACCAAGCATTCAGTATCAGTAAAAAGAACCTTATTTTTGTTATCACAAACTTGTGATACACTAAACAGATTATAGTCAAGTTCTTTTACCAGAAACACGTTTTCGAAATGCAAATTGTTGGTGAGAAGAGTTCCTTTGCCTGTGATAGTTCCATATCCGCCTCCAAAGTAAACTTTATCACCATCCTTAATGGGAGTTAAGTTTGTGAGATAATCTTCCTTCCCAGTCATGTGCCTAGAGCATCCACTATCCCAATAGCCATAATCATTAACCTGCTTTTGAATGCCCTGCACATAAAGAAAAAAAATTAGTTTTCTTTGGGAACACAAGCCTGAGCAGGCTTGGATTCATTTGGTTGTTCAACAAGAACAGACTTAGTCCTCATAACAACCCCTTGTTCATCCCCTTTTGGATTAAACACCCAGTTAACTGCAATTGGTTTTGTTATGACCTTTGAAATATAATTTAATCTGTTACAGGTCATAGAAATCCCATCCGAATTAGGGTTTTGATCTTGCTTAGGTCTCCATGTCAAGCTAGAAGAAGCTTTAGACCCATTTCCCTTTGGTTGCAAATATTTACCATTATCTGGCAACGTTTCTGTCAACGCTGAAATTACCCTTATCAGCGTTTCTGACAGCGTTTGATTTGGTCTTGTCAACGTTGAAATTACCCTTATCAGCGTTGAACCTAGGGTTTACTACAGGAACCCGTTGTCTATTAGACCATGTATTGGTCTTCTGAAAAGGTCTTTGTCCATAAGTATTAGACCCTTTAGTAAAGAATGGGGCTGGTCTAACAATGTTTGACTTTTTGTTAGTGTTGACCTTTGAAGCATTGACACACTTATAAGCTAAATGTGAAAAACTTACACAAGTATAACAGGCTTTTCTAGACATAACTCTAGGTCTAGAAGAAAAGAAACCCGTTCCATTATCACTAATTTGGCTTTTTGGTGACCTAGTTTTTGTATACATTTTTGCATATTTAATACTAGGTTTTCTAACAACGTTTGAGCAAAGGTCAACAGTCTTGCCAGTGATTGGGTTGGTTACTTTGATAGGTGTAGACTCATTTGGGCTATCACTAAGCATACCACCCTTAACAAACAAGGTAGGGTTGGCTTTCTTCCATTGGTCCAAATCAGTCAACTTCTGCCTATATTCTTCTACTAGGGTAAGAATTCTTGGTGGAGGAATAAATTCCTCTTCTTGGAGTTCTGGTAAACCAGTCCAAGACAAGTCCTTTCTTTAGACACCATAGAAGTTCCCAGCAAGTGGTGGAATACCAACATACTCTTTCATCCCAATCCTAGTCATATCCCTAGAATCCCTTTGTTCACTAACACACTTTTCTAGGGTTTGTGAGGCTTTATCAAATCTCTGAATTTTAAGGTCTACATTATCCTTATTTTTGATAGCCTCATCTAACTTAGCCTGTAATTCAGCATTGACCCTCTCTGTGATGTTTCTAATATCAGTACTAGCATTTAAATCATGTTTTAAAATATTGATTTGATCTTTTAGGTCAAGCTCCATTTTCTTATACTCAGCTACAGTCTTTTCAGTTTGAGTAAGAGCAAGTTGATAGTTAGACAACTTGCATCTTTCATTAACCACATTTGTTGACAATTTTAAAACTTCTTTGTTAAGTTTTTTAGTGTTTAGACGACAACCCTTACTACAAAATGCATCATCATATACCTCATTGTCTAATGAAGATGAGCAGTGAGCGATGAGAGCATAGTGAACATGCTCTTCTTCTTCCTTTTCAGCAAACCAATGCTTTGTTCTCTTCCTCATCCTTAGCCAAATAGCTCCAATCCCATCCAACACCATTAATTTCTTGCATTGCAACCATGGCTTTGGAATCCTGAGCCTTAATGATTTGGCTTGAGGGTTTTCCAGCATCAGATCTTCTTGGAGATCTGCATTCTCTCATAAAGTATCCCACATGATGACAATTGTAACATCAACCTTGGATTTATCAAATCCAGCAGTGTCCTTAGCATTAAAAGTCATCTTCTTTTTGAATCTTCTATTCCATCTGTTTGCTCTTATACTTGCAAGAGCCATATTCCACTTTATATCCATCTCCTCTAAATGCTCATCACTAATTTGCTCAAGATCCTCATATGTAATCACTGAACCATTGGGTAATGAAGCAATGTATGCACACACAATATCTAGATCAATACCGGCAGGCTTAACTCTTGGTGAGTCAATTTTGTATGTGTCAGCGTCTGAATGTGAGGCGTTGACATGTTTTGCTCCAGCATTGACACAAGTTGATCCAGTAATGGGGTGCATGTATGACTCTTTTTGATCAAATTGACCATCACTATTTGAGAAGAAGGCCATGTTGCCATTGGTAGACTTGCTTCCATGATCCAAAAGAGTTTCATTCTCCACCAGCCTCAGTTTGTTGTAAATATCATCAAAAGTAGAACTTTTGTGAGTGTTATTAGCAATTATAGATCTTGCTTCAATCTTCCATGCATCACCAAGACTTTTAAGAAAAGTGGCGATAATATCAACATCACCAAGCACTGTTTCCATGAAGGACAACTTGCTTGTAATGTCAAGAAGTCTACTTCTCACACTACTTAGCTTCTCATTGGGTTGGGCTTTAAAAACAGCATACTCATGCAAGAGTTGCTTCTTTTTCTCTTGCACAGTTGATTGTAGTGTTTTACCACACCTTTAGGAAAAGGAGGTAAATAGGGAATGTATTAAATACGACGGTTTAGGAAAACCGTGTACTAATGACCCTTATGATGTGAAAGTTCGTTTCCCAAGGAGGTATATGTGTGTGACTAAAATGTGACAAGATTTGAGATTATTATTTGAGAGAAGGGGATGTGAAAATAGAATGACGAAGACGTGAAATTAATTACTACTACGACTAAACGTAAAACCGTAAAAATAGCTAAAATAAAATTTAATTCTAAAAATTCCTAAAAAATTACCAAAAATCAAATTAAATAAACTAAGAGTTTACCAATTATCAAAACTTTTTCAAACCTTTTAATTAATTAAATATTAGTTTTTAAATGCTAATTAAAGTCCTAAAAATCAAATTAATTATAAAAAATCCCAAATAAAGATTTTTCAATTGGTAAACCTCTAAAATGACCTAAAAAGATTAAAAACTATTTTTATAAGTTTTTAAACTAAGAAAAACTATTTAAAATGATTTAAAAACTATTAAAACTTAAAATAATTATAAAAATTAATCTAATGATGATAAAATTAATCTAAGAGTTGCAAAAATCCTATTTTAATGTATTAAAGCTAAGAAAAATATAAAAAGTGTAAAATGTGAAATTTGAAAAATAATAATAAAATAATATTAAAATAATATTAAAAATCTAAAGAATTATAAAAAATTCTAAAAACTTGCAAACTAGTTTATTTTAACCTAAATTATCAGAAAATGAAAGTGAAATTACCAAAATACCCCTAATGGGCCCCCAAAATGGGCTAAAACCAAAAACAAACAACCTTAATGGGCTTTTAGGCCCAAAAAGTCAAACTAGGCCCAAATTACCTGAAAAAGCCCTATCTAACTCAAAATTTAATTCTAAACACAAAAGTTTGAAGGCCCAAAAGCTGATTTTGAGCTTATCACAGTTTAAAAGGTCAACAGCTTATTCTTATTGGGCCAATAAGCCCATTAACTAATAAGCCAATGTCGTAAGCTCTGCTTAAACACACAACCTTCTTTTGAGATGCCTAAGAGATCTGTGAAAAGAAACTTTGAAAAAAGCACACTCAATAAGCCAGAAATAAGCAAAGTAGAAATCCACAAAACGACAAAATAGTCGGGTTAGAGTTCTAGGACGTTTCAGAAGCTCTGGTTTGTTGCAAAAGCTCAAAAATAGCTTAAATAAGAATAATCAATCAAGAAAATCAAAAAAATTCAAGTAGAATAAGCTGTGTGAACCAATAAGCTGGCTGAAAAAGCCAAATAAGCTAGTTTCTAGCAAAAGCTTAACCAAAAGACTTGTAACCTTCCAGACTTGTTATTGAGCTAAGAAAAATGAGTTCTATTACTAAAGCCAAGTTGTTGCATGTACCAATAAGCAGTTCTCAAAAATAAACCAAATTGTGCTTATTTGACCAAAAGTCAAAGTGCTCCAAAGTTCACCAAATGATCAGGGATGGTTTATAAGCTTGTTATAAGCAACTTTTGTGAAGAACTCAAGGAGGAGTCCTTGTGAATCAAGAGGTCAGTTGACCAATTGATGACAAATTTTGGCAAAAAGGGCTTAATAAGCCAGTTAGCTTATAAACCAGCAACAAAGCGCACCAAATAGCCAAATCTACTCACAAGCAGCACATAAACAAGATCCAAGCAACAAAACAACAAGGCATACAATAGAATCACAAATGCAAGCACAAAATGAGGTGGTCACTTTGCTGATGCAAATGACTACTTCAGCCAACTTTGATAAGCTCTAGCACCTTCAATAAGCCAACAAATTCAACAAACAGACAATGCATAGATAGCTTATCACTTAAACTCTTCCCAAACCCTGATTTCAGACCTTAGATCCAACAAACAAAGAAGTTATTGGATATGATGTGTTTGACCAATTTCAAAACACTTTTTATCAGATTTTTACAAAACTTCAAATCCCTTTTCCAAACTTTCAGAAACTTAACCAATGACCAAAACTTGTTCAATATGACTTTTTTAGACCTCCCAAACCCTAAGAACCAAGGGCACACGGACACAAGGCCTTATGAAACAGTAATCCCAAACAATCCTTTAATAAGCCCTTTTCAAACAAACTTCTTATTTTTACAAGTAACCTACTGATTTTATAGATCAAATAGCTAAACTAGGTGACAACTAACAGATACCAACCATAAAACACCAAGCACAAACACAAAATCAACAAATCACTTAGCAAAACATAAAACAGACCATACCATGTAATTTTTAGAGGAATCTTAACAAAAGGTTATACCTATCCTCCACAACATCCTAGGAGGATCAGCAATGCTCCTTGGACCTTGTTCAACAACTAGAACAAGACCAAGGTACTTCAACAAAGGAGATGATGACTGCCTTGGTTGATGTTTCAAAGTAGAAACTCAAGGACTTGATTTCTTCAACACAAGCAACAAACAGCCCAACCAAAGGCTCCAATCCCTTCACAAGCTTGGTGTCAACAAGCTTGTAAGAGCTAATAGCTTTTGGTCAAGGATTAGTACAAGAAAAATAGCAAAATCAGATGACTGATTTCAAGTTATTTTCAAACTTGAAAACCTTACCAAACATAAACGTCCTTAAACCACAAGATTTAAGCACACTTATAACATCAAATGGAACTCAGAATTACCCTTAAACAACACCAACTTTCAAAAACATAAAAAGGAATTACAATTTTCTCAAAATACCAACTTTTATAAAATTTAAAAAGGAATTATAATGTTTAAAAGGTAAAACTGGAACAAGGCTCTCTCACAAGTTGAGGAGTCCTTATATAAAGTACAAGGAGATTATTCTAGAATGCTGAAATACATGAAACCCTAGTCTAGAATTCCCAAATTTGCCCTTGAGTGCATTGAGTTGTTTAGCTGTCCAAAATGATCAGCGTTCCTTTTAGCTTTGTGACCAAGCAAAGAGTGTCAGCTGTTGATTTGGACCTGTGGCATTCCTTGGAGGTTAAGTTGGCTTGTGATTGGTGGACGGGTTTGAATTGTAGGGTCACATGGTGAGTGGGAGTGAGGGTTTTGGGTGTGGGATGAGTTCATGTATGTGTGAATTAAGCGTGTGTCAAGGTAATTGTAAATTACCCTTTGTTTAGTAAAAGTAAAATCTGGGTGGGATGAACATGAATAGTGGTCCCTTTGATCCGTTTTTGGTGGAGTGGGATTTGTTTGGCGCATTACTTAATGTTTCAAATGCCCAACTTTGGCCCTTGTGTTTTCAGAAAGATGGTAAAACGTGTTTTCAGCTACCAAAACTTGGTTTCCTTTGTTAACTAAGTTTCCTTTGTTAACTAAGTTTCATACTTCACACTTTTGGCAAAAAACTTTTCCAAAAAGATTTCAAGGGTTTGTTTTACAAATTTTGAATATTCGAGGGACTGAACTTGGACATTCTTGATCTTCAAAGGTCTTCATTGTATCTTTGACTTCATGAGGGACCATTATTTGCAATTTAGAATTGATGAGGGACTAAACTTGTCAATTCTTCAAAGTTGAAGGACCATTTTGTAATTTTGACAAACTTAAGGGACCAAACTTGTAATTATGAATATACAAGGGTTTTAAGTGTCATTTCTTCATATTTTTAGGATCAATCTTGTACATCTTCAAGTCTTCAAGGATTTTTCTTGGATAAATCATGAACTAGGGCCCGGTTCTTTGTACGGCTTTGTTTCTCGTGTCCGTTTTTCCTTGTTTCTTGTGATCTTTTGTCTTTTTCATGATATCCATACCTAAAACACACAAGTAAACAAATACAAGCATATATGGTATTTTATGACATTTTAATGTATTTAAAGCCCGAAAAGAACGATGAGATCATGTATAAAAGCCATCCCATCACTCCCCCATACTAAGCCATTGCCGTGCCCTCACACAATGCTAGAATAAAATATCTAAGCATCACCAAAATTCAATTTTATTAACCTTTATTGAAGAGTAAAAGACTTGCAACAATACTACTAAGATGTGTAAAGACATAATGTATGATTTTCATCACGAATGTGACTTTTAGGGTCAATGAATAGAAACAAGTAAATGTCCCATAGAGTAAATTTCGTCATCCTTGATTGTCATACATTCCATGCTAAGTGAAAAAACGAGATCATTGTTGGTACAAGTCATAATGCTAACACTACTCATACGTCCAAATTGTGTAGTACTTTTTCTCCCTGCAATCCTAGTTATTATAAAAGGAAATGGGTTACTAGATTTTTTTAACTATTTGTCATGGATCACAAGTGATTCATACTGACTAATTTGAGTATTTTTTAGTCCGCAAGTAAAGTAGCACGATTTAATTGATAGTTAGCTGAAGGACAAAATCTTTTAAAACGGCTTCTCGTGTATCTCCTTAAGTTCATATCTTGGCATAACTCGTTTCACGATTTGAGACCTTTCTCGGACTGATATTTGGCATGTAATTCATACTTCAAATCTTGGGAAGACGTTTGAGAGATTCTTGGACCACGACTTCATCATTTTTCTTCAATCTTTATTTTGGACTTTGATATACAACGATCCGCCTCCTTTTCGGACTTGGATATATTTATCCTCATACCTTATAAGGGTCTTTTTGGATAGACTTTCTCCATGATCTTTTGGGGAGTTATTATTTTTCGTCGTGTGTCTCGATCCTTCATATTGATTTAGGAATAATGATACTTCACATCATCTTGGATCTTTAGCAACAAAATAGAGCTCCTCATGCCTTGTTAGGGCCTTTTTGGATCTTCACCAATATTCGCGTCCCGCTTCAATAATTTATGCCTTGGTTATGAACTCTATTCAACCCCGAGCAACTTTTAAACGATCTTGTGCTAGAAGCTAAGTAACCTTTCAAATCGTACGACCTTACTTATTGCAATTATTTTTATTCCTAATGCATTGATCTTTTGGGAGAAAAAGCCACAATTAAAAACATATGAGTTTTTGAAAGAACATTTTCATGTTCTACGTTTAGCATGATCACTTGTCTAACTCTATCATCTCTCATTCTTCACTATTTAAAGACCTTTAATTAAAGAGACTCGTGAATACTTAGCCATGCAAGTCAAAATTAAGCCAAATTTGGATTAGCTTTCATTAAGACTATATCAAATCAAAGTTTTGGGTTTTCAAGCCACCTATAGGATCTTGCACTTTCTTGGACTTTTTCAAGTTTAGAGAATGCATTTTATAGTTCCCTTGATAAGTGACTTTCTAGGATCAATTATAGGAACTTGCGAAAAGTTCTTGTTCTTAACTCGAATGAGTTAAGACTTTCGCGTTTTAAAGTTCCCTATATAAAAGTCTAGCAAAACTTGAATTGAGCGGGTTAAGGAATGTAAATGGCTCCAAATGCCCATCAAGTCAAAAGTTAGCTCTTATTCTTCCCATCGGAAAATATACATTCGTGTCTTAAAAACACTTATTAAAACTAAGAAAAAATTTAAAATTTGGTCATTTTTAGCCTTATTAGCAACAAAATAAAACATTAAAAGTTGGAAAACATGAGGGCGTAGCAAAGCAAGTATCTATTCACCCCCATACTAAAAGTAAACATTTTCCTCAATGTTTCGAGTCTAAAGGTGGAGCACCCCCATACTAGAGACGAAGAGTCGAATGCTTAGGATCTAGCATGGAAAGGGTGATCAACAATATATCTAAAGCCGTTTATTAATTATGCTAAAAGATAACTGTTAGAACAATAAAGGATATGTCATGGATTCGTGAAAAACTTCTTCAAGCAAATGATGGAGGCTCACGTAAACGAATATGAGAGTCTTCAATCGTAGATGATGATGATGATCAAGATAACACAATCACAAACAACCACGAGACAACGAGTTGGAAAGGGTACAAATCCCCTCTCATAATTTATTAGAAAGCATAAAAGATAAGAATAGGTTCTCCCCCACGAGGCACCTCGTTTTTTATTACCGAGTCATGAGCTCGACTCGATCCCCTCAATGAAGTTAGGACCATCATCTTGAGCTAGCTCGATGGTCCCATAAGGAAACACTTGTGTAATGGTGAAAGGACCCGACAACGAGATTTCAATTTTCCGGAAAATATCTTTAATCTAGAGTTAAAAAGTAACACTTGATCACCAACGTTAAAAACCCGGTTTTTAATCTTTGCATCATGAAACTTTTTAGTCTTTTCTTTGAAAATCAATGAATTTGCATAAGCATTGTCTCTTAGTTCATCCAATTCATTCAATTGTATTTTCCGATGATCTCTCGCGGTGTTTAAGTCAAAGTTTGCATGCTTAAGGGCCAAATATGCCTTATGCTCCAATTCAATGGGCAAATGACAATTCTTCCCATAGACTAACTTATAAGGAGTATGTGTCTTATAAGCGGTCCTAAAGGCCCATAAAGCGTCATCGAGTTTGTCGGACCATGAAGCACGGTTTTATTCAATCGACCTCTCTAAAATCCTCTTCAAAGCTCAGTTCGAAACCTCGACTTGCCCACTCGTTTGCGGGTGATAAGCCGTAGAAAGACGATGAGTAACTCCATATTTCTTTAAGACCTTCTCGAATTGGTCATTACAAAAATGGGTTCCACGATCGTTTATAATAGCACGAGGGGTTCCGAACCGAGAGAATAGTTGCTTCAAAAACTTCACTACCACACGAGCATCATTAGTAGGTAAAGCCTTAGCTTCCACCCACTTAGAAAGGTAGTCGACCGCGACGAGGATATACTTGTTACCATGAGACGATGTGAACGGCCCCATAAAATCTATGCCCCAAATGTCGAAAATCTCACAGACTTGAATTATGTTTTGCGGCATTTCATCACGTTGAGACGATTTTCCTTGACGTTGGCACGAATAACACGACTTCACAAGTGCGTGTGCATCATGATAGATAGAAGGCCAAAAGAAGCCGGCATCGAACACTTTCTTAGCCGTGATATTAGCACCGTGGTGACCACCCGTGGGTCCCTCGTGACAAGCTCTAAGGATGTTAGAAGCTTCGGCACCAAAAACACAACGTCGAACGAGTTGATCCGCACAAACCCGAAAGAGATAAAGGTCGTCCCAAAAATAGAACTTGACGTCACGAAAGAATTTTCGCTTTTGTTGTGTCGTCATACCCTTGATTATGAAATTGCCCGCATGGTAATTTGCAATGTCGGCAAACCATGGGGTGGTGTCTTTAGAATTCACTACACCAAGAGTCTCGAGAGGAAATGTTTCAGTGATTTCCTTGTTCTCGAAAACATCTTTGTGAGGATCTTCTAGACGAGAGAGATGATCGGCCGCTAGATTCTCGACCCCTTTTTTGTCAAGTACGGTGACATCAAATTCTTGGAGGAGGAGCATCCAACGAAGAAATCTCGGCTTAGCATCTTGCTTAGCTAAGAGATACTTCATAGCCGAATGGTCGGTATACACGATGCTTTTTGTCAAGACGAGATATGGTCGGAATTTCTCAAAAGCATAGACCACGGCAAGGAATTCCTTTTCCATTATCGTCTTACTAGCATAATGGATAGGACGAAAATTCTTTTCATAACGTTTCCCTAAGACAGCCCCTATAGCATAATCACTTGCATCGCACATGATTTCAAAGGGTAATTCCCAATTAGGAGCAACAAGAATGGGAGCTTCGGTAAGTTTCCTTTTGAGAGTTTCGAAAGCTCTAACACAATCATCATTGAAGTTAAAAGGAGCATCCTTCTCGAGAAGGTGTGTCATAGGTTGAGAGATTTTCGATAAATCTTTGATGAAACGACGATAAAAGCCCGCGTGGCCTAGGAAACTCCTAACTCCTTTAACGGTTTTGGGATGAGGTAACTTGGCGATGACGTCTACCTCAGCTTTATCGACCTCAATCCCCGCTTTCGAGACCTTATGTCCTAAGACGATTCCTTGTTTACACATAAAATGACATTTTTCCCAATTAAGCACAAGATTGGTTTCTTCACAACGTTTTAACATTTGCTCGAGATTAGATAAACACGACGTGAACGAATTGCCAAAAACCGAAAAGTCATCCATAAACACTTCCATCGACTTCTCGATCATATCGTGAAAAATAGCCATCATACACCGTTGAAACATACCCGGTGCATTACAATGTCCGAAAGGCATCATACGATAAGCAAACGTTCCATAAGGACACGTAAACGTAGTCTTTCCTTGATCACGAGGGTCGATAGGGATTTGAAAGTAACCGGAAAAACCATCAAAAAAGCAATAGAATTCATTTCCCACGAGTCGCTCCAACATTTGATCCATGAAGGGCAAAGGAAAGTGGTCTTTACGAGTGGCGTCATTTAACTTTCGGTAGTTAATACACACCCTCCAACCGGTCACACACGAGTGGGAATTAACTCGTTGTTTTCTTAGGCACAACGGTCATTCCTCCCTTTTTAGGGACACAATGGATTGGGCTCACCCATGGGCTATCAGAGATAGGATAAATCATTCCCGCGTCAAGGAGTTTTAAAACTTCCTTTTTTATGACATTGTGAATTTTGGGGTTTACCCTTCTTTGACTTTGAATTGCGGGTTTGTAGTCCTCCTTCATTAAAATCTTGTGAGTACAAAATTTTGGGTCAATACCCTTAATGTCGGAAATTTTCCACGCAATTGCCCCTTTATGAGCTTTAAGAACTTTCAAGAGCGCGGTTTTTTCATCATTAGCTAGACCTTTTTCAATAATAACCGGCAACTTGTCATCACCTCCCAAGAATGCATATTCAAGGTGAGATGGGAGATCTTTCAATTCAATGATAGGCGGTTCCTCGATCGAAAATTTTTGCTCAACACTCATAACTTCCATCGGCAGAAGAAATGGTGGAATAGAAATATCATCACTAATAATCACCTCATCTTCATTGTCGATTTCATTTGAAGTAAAATCGCCTCTTTGATATGGAGTGAGACTTGGTGTAGAATTAGCAAGAATCGGATCCAAAATAGTAGGATTGCCACTTGACGAGCTATCGGAAAAACCTAACACTTCTTGTGAAAACTCATCGCAAACCACATCAACTAAGTCAATGTGATTGATGGTAGAGATTGCATAAACATGAGAAGGTTTTGAGTTTTGAGTAGCGTTTATAACAAGTTCCTCTTCGTTGAATCTCAAAGTAATAGTTCTTGCATGGACGTCGATAAGCGATCTCGAGGTGTCTAAAAATGGACGACCTAAATTTAGAGGAACTTAAGGATCCGCGGGGATGTCAACTACTATAAAATCAACGGGATAGTAGAACTTCCCCCCTTTTACGAAAACATCCTCGGCTACTCCACATGCTAAAATCGTAGAATGATCGGCCATCTCGATAGACATGTTTGATGGAGTAAGAGCCGGAAGCGAAAGCGATTTCCAAATGGAAAATGGCATTAAATTAATGCTCGCACCAAGATCGGCCAAGGCGAGGCATTCTTTCATATCTTGTATGTCACAAGGAATGAGAAACTTTCCAGGGTCACCAACTTTTTCCGGTATGCGGTTAAGATAAACCGAAGAACAATTAGCAAGCTTTGAAAGCTTTTCCTTATCGCTCATCATTCTTTTGAAAGTGGAAGCGAAACGAGGCATATATAACAATGCGTAGGCTAAACTTACATCAAAATGAACTTGTTGAAACATTTTTTTTAAAAAGATCGATTTTTTGTTTGTTACGTTCTTGCAATTTCTCTTTGTTTCGTCCCGAAGGGTAAGGTAAGGGTGGTGTGGGTTGTACATTAGGCAACGGCCTTGGAATCTCGAGTTCCATGATTGGTATTGGTTCAACCGTAGGTGTGGTTTGAGCGGTACTTCGTGGGCTTCTGATATGCTCCTTTTCGACCATCACCTCGGGTTCTTTCTCGATTTCCTTCTCCGTAGAAGTACTTCGACGAGAGATTGGTTCCTTGAAAGTTTTACCACTACGTGTAGTAATAACCTTCATTTCTCCCTTCGGGTTTGCAATGGTATCACTACGAAGACCACCCGAGGAATAGGGTTTACACATGATTTCTTCAAACATTTTTGCCATTCGGTCTTCAAATTATGATTGCCTTAAATCCACTTTTATCAATTCTTGCGTAATCTCATGTTGTCCTTGTTCCATATTTTGTTGATTTTGTTGAAGACGTTGAACATTTCCTTCCATTTTTTTAGCATGAGTTTTAAGTTCATTAGCAAGTTCGCTTTTAAGCTCGTTTTTCAACTCGGATCTTAATCTAATCATCGCACGTTGCATGTTATCAAACTTAGCATCATTTGCTTTAGCATAATCCAAAAATTCTCCTTGAAGATGTTTAGTGTGAGCATTTTGAAAACCATGTGTAGTGTTTTGAAAATCACGGTTTTGGTTTTGATTAGTAACTTGTCCATTCCCATTTTGATAATTCCCTTTGTTGTAGTTACGTGAATTGCCTTGATAACCACTATTTTGATTGTTGTTTCGATAGTTATTAACATTTTGATTTGGTGGAGCTTTATTTGGGCGGGAACCTTGGCCGTTTTGGTTGTAAGTTCCCGTTTCTACGTAAGCACTCGAAGTGTTACCACCGTCGGTAATGCACTCGGAAAGATCATGAGCTCCACCACAAGACAAACAACTCTTATCAACCGCTTTAACCGATGCGGAGTTCAAAGCATCTTGTGCTTTCCAATGAGTCATAAGATTTGAAAACCTATCGAAAAACCGATTTTCCTCATTAGTTTCATCATGTAAGGCATTAATGCTACGAGATGATGAAGACGATGACGAACCCATATTGGCAACACTCGGTGTGTTACGAGGGTTATAAACCTTAGATCTATTCTCGATAATCTTTAAAGCTTCATCGGTCGTTTTGCACAAAAATTTACCACCCGCGGCGGCATTCAAATAATCTCGTTCATGATCATTAAGCCCATTATAGAAAGTATCTATTTGATGCAATTCCGAAAAATCATGGTGTGGACATTCATGTAACATTTCCTTAAATCGTTCCCATGCCATTGAAAAACTAATTATTTCATTGTGTAAACCTTGAAATCTCATTTGGTGGTTCTTTCTCGAGCCAAATTTTAGCGGGTTCATCTAACGAGTATGGAAACAACATCCTTTTAATGGCGTCATGTGGAACATCCTTAAACTTGCTTGTTGCGGTGAGACGATTAAAATTCCTTATGTATTAATGCGGGTTGTCTTTCTCATGACCTCTAAACTTATTTGCTTGCAACATAGACATTAAACTTGTCTTAATCTCGAAATTCTCCGCAAGGATAGCGGGAATCACAATGGCCTCTCCAAAACCCTCGGTGGGTGCTTGAAGCAACTCCATCATAGTACGATTAGCCATGACGACTTCTTGTTCTACAATAGGTTCAACAATTGGAGTTTGTTCTTCAATCAACGTCTCTTGATTTCCTTGACTTTGACGACGTTTACGAGCTCGTTTTGCTTGACTACGAGTTTGCATAAACTTCACGTAGAATGGGAGGTGAGCAAAGAAGATTCTTTTTGGGTGTTTTGTGAATGTTCAATTTTTTTGTGTTTTTGATTGTTTTTAATTTTTTTTGGATTTTGGTGTATCTTCGTAGACAACAATCTACCAAATCTCTCCTCGAATCAAACCCTTGATTAAAGAAGCCTCAAAAGAATGAAAACGATCACGTGGAGTGTACGCCTTCGAATGACTTTAGAACTTTGGTGAAACCAAATTGTTCAAGAGGGTTTAATCACAAAGAAAACCAAGCAAATATATATGATACTTAATAATACTTGGGGCGGCAAAACCCTCGATTAGCCTTCAATCTCAAAATAATCACAAGAAAGCGGGGAAACGAGGCGGCGCGAAGCACTTAAGAGCCTTTTTCCTTAGGGTATATTTTATAATACCCGCCTTATACCCACCTTATAGTTTGTATTTTTCAAAATCGAGCTTCACGAAAGTATTTATCTATTTTTGCCTTTTTCTTTTTTTTTGAGATTCGAATACAATAATTAGGAGATCAAATCCCAAATAAGGTTGTGTTTTCACACTTTTGGAGATATTTTGTGTTTGTTGTGATACTTAATACAATATAGTAATAATATTTTCACAAGAAAAACGAAAAACCGATAATACGTATTAGTAGAGTTCTACTATTAACAATACTATTTATGGTTAATATTAAAAACAACAAGACAAATTAATCACAACACACCTCCCCGGAAGCGGCGCCAAAAATGATTGTAGTGTTTTACCACACCTTTAGGAAAAGTAGGTAAATAGGGAAAGTATTAAATACGACGGTTTTGGAAAACCGTGTACTAATGACCCATATGATGTGAAAGTTCGTTTCCCAAGGAGGTATATGTGTGTGACTAAAATGTGACAAGATTTGAGATTAATATTTGAGAGAAGGGGATGAGAAAATAGAATGACGAAAACGTGAAATTAATTACTACGACGACTAAACGTAAAACCGTAAAAATAGCTAAAATAAAAAGTACTTCTAAAAATTCCCAAAAAATTATCAAAAATCAAATTAAATAAAGTAACAGTTTACCAATGATCATAACTTTTTCAAACCTTTTAATTAATTAAATATTAATTTTTAAATGCTAATTAAAGCCCTAAAAATCAAATTAGTTATCAAAAAGCCCAAATAAAGAATTTTCAATTGGTAAACCTCTAAAATGACCTAAAAAGATTAAAAACTGTTTTTATAAATTTTTAAACTAAGAAAAACTATTTAAAATGATTTAAAAACTATTAAAACTTAAAATAATTATAAAAATTAATCTAATGATGATAAAACTAATCTAAGAGTTTCAAAAATCCTATTATAATGTATTAAAGCTAAAAAAAATATAAAAAGTGTAAAAATGTGACATTTGAATAGTAATAATATAATAATATTAAAATAATATTAAGAATCCAAAAAAATTATAAAAAATTCTAAAAACTTGCAAACTAGTTTATTTTAACCTAAATTATCAGAAAATGAAAGTGAAATTACCAAAATACCCCTAATGGGCCCCCAAATGGGCTAAAACCAAAAACAGTCAACCTTAATGGGGTTTTGGGCCCAAAAAGTCAAACTAGGCCCAAATGACCTGAAAAAGCCCTATCTGACTCAAAATTTAAATCTAAACACAAAAGTCTGAAGCCCTAAAAGCTGATTTTGAGCTTACCACGGTTTAAAAGGTCAACAACTTATTCTTATTGGGCCAATAAGCCCATTAAGCAATAAGCCAATGCCATAAGCTCTGCTTAAACACACAACCTTCGTTTGAGATGCCTAAGAGATCCGTGAAAAGAAATTTTGAAAAAAGCACACTCAATAAGCCAGAAATAAGCAAAGTAGAAATCCACAAAACGACATAATAGTCGGGTTAGAGTTCTAGGACGTTTCAGAAGCTCTGGTTTGTTGCAAAAGCTCATAAATAGCTTAACTAAGAATAATCAATCAAGAAAATCACAAAAATCCAAGTAGAATAAGTTGTGTGAACCAATAAGCTGGCTGAAAAAGCCAAATAATTTAGTTTTCTAGCAAAAGCTTAACCAAAAGACCTGTAACCTTCCAGACTTGTTAATAAGCTAAGAAACATGATTTCTATTACAAAAGCCAAGTTGTTGCATGTACCAATAAGTAGTTCTCAAAAATAAGCCAAATTGTGCTTATTTGACCAAAAGTCAAAGTGTTCCAAAGTTCACCAAATGATCAGGGATGGTTTATAAGCTTGTTATAAGCAACCTTTGTGAAGAACTCAAGGAGGAGTCCTTGTGAATCAAGAGGTCAGTTGACCAATTGATGACAGATTTTGGCAAAAAGGGCTTAATAAGCCAGTTAGCTTATAAGCCAGCAACAAAGCACACCAAATAGCCAAATCTACTCACAAGTAGCACATAAACAAGATCCAAGCAACAAAACAACAAGGCATACACTAGAATCACAAATGAAAGCACAAAATGAGGTGGTCACTTTGCTGATGCAATTGACCACTTCAGCCAACTTTGATAAGCTCTAGCACCTTCAATAAGCCACCAAATTCAACAAACAGATAATGCACAGATAGCTTATCACCTAAACTCTTCCCAAACCCGATTTCAGACCTTAGATCCAACAAACAAATAAGTTATTGGATCTGATGTGTTTGACCAATTTCAAAACACTTTTTATCAGATTTTTACAAAACTTCAAATCCTTTTTCAAAACTTTCAGAAACTTAACCAATTACCAAAACTTGTTCAATATGACTTGTTTAGACCTCCCAAACCCTAAGAACCAAGGGCACAAGGCCACAAGGCCTTATGAACCAGTAATCCCAAACAATCCTTTAATAAGCCCTTTTCAAACAAACTTCTTATTTTTACAAGTAACCTACTGATTTTATTGATCAAATAGCTAAACTAGGTGACAACTAACAGATATCAACCATAAAACACCAAGCACAAACACAAAATCAACAAATCACTTAGCAAAACATAAAACAGACCATATCATGTAATTTTTTAGAGGAATCTTAACAAGAGGTTATACCTATCCTCCACAACATCCTAGGAGGATCAACAATGCTCCTTGGACCTTGTTCAACAACTAGAACAAGACCAAGGTACTTCAACGAAGGAGATGATGACTGCCTTGGTTGATGTTTCAAAGTAGAAACTCAAGGACTTGATTTCTTCAACACAAGCAACAAACAGCCCAACCAAAGGCTCCAATCCCTTCACAAGCTTGGTGTCAACAAGCTTGTAAGAGCTTATATGTTTTGGTCAAGGATTAGTACAAGAAAAATAGCAAAATCAGATGACTGATTTCAAGGTATTTTCAAACTTGAAAACCATACCAAACATAAACGTCCTTAAAACACAAGATTTAAGCACACTTATAACATCAAATGGAACTCAGAATTACCCTTAAACAACACCAACTTTCAAAAACATAAAAAGGAATTACAATTTTCTCAAAATACCAACTTTTATAAAATTTAAAAAGGAATTACAATGTTTAAAAGGTAAAACTGGAACAAGGCTCTCTTACAAGTTGAGGAGTCCTTATATATAGTACAAGAGATGATTCTAGAATGCTGAAATACAAGAAATCCTAGTCTAGAATTCCCAAATTTGCCCTTGAGTGCATTGAGTTGTTTAGCTGTCCAAAATGATCTTGAGCGTTCCTTTTAGCTTTGTGACCAAGAAAAGAGTGTCAGCTGTTGATTTGGACACATGGCATTCCTTGGAGGTTAAGTTGGCTTGTGATTGGTGGACGAGTTTGAATTATGGGGTCCCATGATGAGTGGGAGTGATGGTTTTGGGTGTGGGATGAGTTCATGTGTGTGTGAATTAAGCGTGTGTCAAGGTAATTTTAAATTCCCCTTTGTTTAGTAAAAGTAAAATCTGGGTGGGATGAACATGAATAGTGGTCCCGTTGATCCGTTTTTGGTGGAGTGGGATTTGTTTGGCGCATTTCCTTTTTGAATGTTTCAAATGCCCAACTTTGGCCCTTGTGTTTTCAGAAAGATGGTAAAACGTGTTTTCAGCTACCAAAACTTGGTTTCCTTTGTTAACTAAGTTTCATACTTCACACTTTTGGCACAAAACTTTTCCAAAAAGATTTCAAGGGTTTGTTTTGCCAATTTTGAATATTTGAGGGACTGAACTTGGACATTCTTGATCTTCAAAGGTCTTCATTGTATCTTTGACTTCATGAGGGACCATTAATTGCAATTTAGAATTGATGAGGGACTAAACTTGCCAATTCTTCAAAGTTGAAGGACCATTTTGTAATTTTGACAAACTTAAGGGACCAAACTTGTAATTATGAATATACAAGGGTTTTAAGTGTCATTTCTTCATATTTTGAGGATCAATCTTGTAAGTCTTCAAGGGTTTTTCTTGGATAAATCATGAACTAGGGCCCGGTTCTTTGTACGACTTCGTTTCTCGTGTCCGTTTTTCAATGTTTCTTGTGATCTTTTGTCCTTTTCACGATATCCATACCTAAAACACACAAGTAAACAAATACAAGCATATATATATATATGGTATTTTATGACATTTTAATTCTATTAAAGCCCGAAACGAACGGTGAGATCATGTATAAAAGCCATCTCATCAAAAGTATCAGCATTACCACCATAAGCAACTTCAAGAGCTGCCCAAAGATCTTTTGCAGACTCATAGCTTCTATATTTGTGTTGATTTTCTTGTCCCAAAGAGAGTTTCAGAATGCTTAAGGTTTTCATGTCACACCTTCTCTTTGCTATGTCCTTAGTTGAGACAGCTCTACCATCTTCTGGTTTTTCTTTTCGATCCTCTTTAGTAGAGCCTTGAACATTTGTTCTTTTTAAGATAGCAGCTGCAATCTTTTGAGCTTTATTGAATGTGTTTCCATATTCAATAATTTCCCATAAGGTGTAGTCATGGATTTGTAGAAACTGCTCAAAGTTAAACTTCCAAAGCTCAAAATTGTCTAGGTCTAGCATCGGAATCTTGATGTTGGGGGTTGAGGAGGAGGATGAGTTAACTTCTGGGGTAGACATGATGTTTTTTGGGTTTTGTGAAAATTAGGGTTTTTGGCGATTTAGGGTTCTTGTGTTCTTTAGACCAAAGTTTCTCAACAAGCTCTGATACCACTTGTTGATCCCAAACTTAGATCAATTTAGCTTGTGTAAACGAGATTAAATCAAGTTAAACACGTAGAGAAACTTTGTTGTGTATAAAACAATTTAAATATTCTACGGAATTAATACTCAAACAAGAACACACAAACAATGTAAAACAAACTTTCACTTGATTGATTAGAACAAACTTTTTGATAATGAAAGTGTTAAACGTATGAAAACTTATATTGAAACAAAACCTAAAGGTCTCCTTTTATAGAATAAGAAGCCTTGTACAAGAGTCTACGTATTAGCTATTATAGGTAAAGATAAATACAGAAAATACATTGTTGATCATTTCTTTACTAGAAATAAACTAGAAACAAAATACGCGTAGACTAAATCTTTTATCAGTGCTTGACTTCATCCTATCAACGCTTGACATCTTCCTGTCAACGCTTGTTCTGTCAACGCTTGTTTTCTTCTTGTCAGCGTCCAAGTGTACTGGCTACATTTTATTCCCAACATCTTGATCTTTTGACTTCGTCTTTTGTCTTTTTCTTCGATAAAAGCCCGTGAAAACCCGTGTTTTCTTCCCTTTTCACATTTTGACCCTAAATCACAACAAAAACACAAACCACACATAATTCTTATATTTACGACATTAAATACACGTTTTGGCTTGGTTATTATTATAATTAAGTGGTAAAAGGATAAGTGTTTTCACACTTATTAGTTCCAAACATCCCTTGCATTTGGTTGGGATGCATGAATGAAGGAGACATTCCCTATGGGGAAAAGTATTGTTGTTGAAAATTATTCCAATTCATATGGACATTTTGTTGTCCATAGTTTCTCCTAGGTGTCTTTGATCTTGATCTAGTATTATTATTATTCCTCCTAGGTGTTGGGGTTTACTCCTAGGTCGTGGTTTAGTTTGATCATCTCTTTTTGACGTAGGTGTTCTACTTCTAGGTTTAGATTAATTTCGTACTCATGGAGGAGTAGATGTTTGTCTAGATAAGTTTCTACTTCCCATTAGAGGTTTACTCAAGGGCTTGTAGAATTTATCTAGAGTAGGCTTTTGAATTATAGGTACTTTGACCTTGTTAAGAAGAATATGTTTTGGTCCTTCACCTAAAATTGACTTTTTAGAAAATTCAGAATTTTCACAAAACTCTTCTTCTGGACGCGGTTCCATAGCTCCATCGGAGGTTCCATAGCGTTAAGGAACCGCCCCATATATTGGAGTACCACATACAGGGGACTGTTTTTCTGAAAACCTAACTTGTTTTGGTTCACTAGTTGATGATTCATTACTGTTATATCCTAACCTAAGTTTTTCCTTAGAATGAATTTTTTTTATTTAACATATCATCAAGAGCATTAGTACCTCTCATGAACTTTTCAAGTCTAATGGAGGTGCTCTTAAGGTTTTCATTTTCTTTCCTAAGGTTTTCACATTTTAAGCATCCTAGGTCTATTTCTTTATTTTTCTCAAGCTTAGCTAATTTCTCTTTTAGCTCACTAATCTCGTTTTCAAGCTTAGTTCTAGTTGATTTTAGCACGTTGTTCTTTTGAATAAATTTTAGACTAAGATTATGCAAGTTATTGTATTGGCCTTCTAATTCACTATCATCTTGAGAAGAACTATTATTGCTATAATACTCGGTTTCGGAAAGTACCTCTTTAGAAGTGTGAGCCATGAGACACTTCTCATATTTGAGGTTGTAATCAACATCTTCACCGCTATCGCTCCATGAACCTCCAACGAACGTCGTGTGGTTCTTGTCGCGTGAAGGCTTAGGACAATCACCAATGAAATGATTTGGATCACCACATCTAAATCATTTTCTATCACCTTTATCGTCTTTGGCAAATCGGTTTTTGGAGAAGGGTTTCTTGTCGTTGTTTGGTTGCCTCACGTATTGACCTCGTCTTTTGAAGAACTTCTTAAAGTCTCTAACCGCCAAGGCACATGCCTTGTCATCACTATCCGAGGAACTTTCATGATCACTTTGTGCCTTATTGGCTTTGAGTGCAAGAGACTTTCTTTCACTCTTAGTTTTCACCATTTCTGAGTCCTTCAAAATTATCATCTCATGAACCTTCAAGTTACCAATGAGTTCATCGAGTGATAATTTGGCGAGATAATTTGATTCTTCAATCGTCGTGACTTTAGCTCTCCATTTGTGTGACACCCCGGGTAGGGTCAAAATATGCAGAATATATCCACGGAGATTTCACAAGGGTGGATCGATAGCATATAGTCCATAGAGCATAAGATAAAGAGTTAGTCAAAACATATTACATGTTTATTTAAACAAATAAATAAAAATTGTCTTAAACATGGTGAAGAGTGTTTGTTTGAGTTTCCCAATTAGAACCCCGGACGAGTCCTACAATGCAGATTACTAAGATGTTAGAGACCATGCACACACCACGTACTAACTTCATATTCCTGTGCAAAACATAATAAAGGGGCCAACATAAAGTTGGTGAATTTACAGATTTTTAACAATTAATTAGTTTGGACATACAATAATCATATAAGTAATAATGCACAAAGAATTTTTACTAAAATGTAAATAACATTTTTTTATTATTAGAAACTGAAGCTTAACCCCATAGTCCTCAACATATGAGGACGTAGTGTCTTACAAAAAGACACCCATTCTAGTTCCAACATGGTATACGTCTGTTGTCCCGGCCAAGGCACAGTGAGCATGACTCACCCAGACGGGGATGGTCAATCGATAATAGATCTATTTATAACATTCGGGCGATTTACAACAATCTAAGAGTTTCAATAGTAAGCAATCATAATCCAGTTTATACAATCCAGTTATGTCCAATATATGTTTGCATATCTTCTTTCCCAAAAGGGAAAGTTTTATCAAAGTTTAAATGGGGCTATAAACTCACCTGGGAGTAGGCAATTTCTTGTTTAACACGGGTATCCAATTAAAGCTCACACCAAAGTTATGCCTAATCAGATAGTACAGTCTTAATAGATAGTACAAATAACATATATGTATGCTTATACGGATTTTATTCAGTTTATTCATACTATGGTATTTATCTAAATAACCATAGTTCAAGTAGCATCAATATTCATTTAACTTATTTATATAAGTTTCATTTCTAAGTTCACATCAAATGTTTAACTATTAATATTAGGTAGCATACATGTATTTATAGTAATCATTCAAATTTACAATTAAGTTTTACATTTAAGTAAACATAAAAGAAAATGTTTCACTTAAAATATTAATCTATGTTTATAGTACTTGTATCAATAACCTCTAATTAAATTTATAACCAAGTTCTATATTTAAGTAAACATTAAGGGTTTTACTTATAATATATTTACGTGGTAACATTTAATTTAATTTACGTTCATACAATTTTATTTCTTAAAAGTAAATGAGTGGTATAAATAACACATGTTCATAATTGTTTATACAATTATTTCCTAGAGTAAATATAAATATTTTATTTTGAAAAATAAATACAATATTTCATTTAACTTTAAAGTTTCCATAAATTATTTTAACATTTAAAAATAATTTAAACTTAAGAATTTATACCATAATTCTTATGGTCTAAGTATTTTAGTTATGTTTTATTATAATTAAAATAGATTTTAGGGGTAGGACTTGGAAATGTTTCGGGATATGGCAAAACTAGTCCCTCTACATTTTTAAATGAGTGAAACTTTCGGATTTTATATATTTAGTGCCTAGGGCTTGCTAAAGTTTCGGCTTATGGCAGATTTGGTCCCCCTAGTATTATCTAGGTTTTGTAACTTTATAAAAATTTCAAAAACAGCCCCTAGGGCTTCTTTTGGTTTCGGTATTTGACAAAAATAGTCCTTAAGTTTTATAAATTGTCATTTTCATCCAAAAAGTTTTTATAAGTTATATTGTATTGTAAAAACTTTTATTCAACA
Source organism: Glebionis coronaria (assembly GCA_025667525.1). NCBI lineage: Eukaryota > Viridiplantae > Streptophyta > Magnoliopsida > Asterales > Asteraceae > Glebionis > Glebionis coronaria. The sequence continues at coordinate 291,347,463 of CM046881.1, read as the reverse complement.
TACAAAATTGTATATGGGCTCATTAAATGGGCTAAACATCTAATGGGCTATTTTAGTGGGCTTAACTACATCTCAAGTCCACTAGTTTATTTAAATGGGCCTTTAAATCATTTATTGGGCTTAACTATATTTTTAAGTCCTTTAATTAGTCAAATGGCCTAAGTGTAATCTTAAGTCTATTTTAGTTACTATAATTTATCAAATGGGCTTATTGGGTCCATTTAGGTTTTAGGTTAACTTTTCATGGGCTTAAATAGTCCATTAACACTACTTTTCTTTTTACATAAGTTTTTACTCAGGATATTCTTATAAGCTTATTATGCTTATTAATATTTAGTTTTCAATCTAAATAGATGAATAATCTTAAAAATTCATTTTATGTGTTCTACCAAATTAGATCTAGGTGTGTCATAAGGTTATGAGTAAGTCATAATCCCTAGTAGGAGCTTATAACCTACGGTTATAATTTGTTAAAACTTATTAACATAAGTCAAGTCTCCTTATTAGGTTGCATGTACATTTATAAGTGTTACAACAATAGATCTAACTATGTACATATCAAGAAAATAAGTTACAAGTCCAAAATAAGATCTAAACTATGTCTAGACCTAAAAATCAAATATAGATCTATGTACATTCATATATATCCCACGGCTATATTTCTAAATCTTAGGACTTCCAAGATGAACACTATATCTAGTTTCTAAGTCTTGTAATCATTTAAAAATACAATCATGATTATTTAGTTTACATCCATGTTTCCAAGGTTACTATTTTTCCAAGGAGACTACATATAGCTCACGGCTATATTGTCTCTTCCCAAGGTTCCCATAATCTTGTTTTATGTTTAACATACTCAAGTTAATCTTTGTCATTAGATCTATGGTTTATAATAGCATGCATGTACATTTAATCCATTTTAAATCATATGTAACCCACGACTACATTTATACACATAAGTTGTATTTGTGATTTTTAATAGTCATTTTAACATGTATCATTTCATATTCCATCATTTAAACTTAACACATAAATCACATATACCTTAACCATATATGTTGTGACCTTTAAGGTCATGGGTTCAAGACTTTTAGGTTACACACATCCATTTTAAGAGATCTATGACTATTGGTTTAACCATAGTCCCATAAAACAAGATTTGTAACTCATGCAACCTTTAGATTTACAAAACATCTCATATGGTTTTTAAATCAAGTTTAAAACATAACATACCAATCATAAGTTCCTTATCAAAAGGTTTTAAATCATGAACATGATTTTTATAAATATATCGTGACCTATAATGGTCATAGCTTCATCAAATTTTGATTTTTAACATGTTATTTACTTGAGTTTATAGATGTATGATGATCCATACATGAAGAAATGGAAGAACAAGTAGTGTATACCTTTCTTTCTTAAAAGTTACCAAGGAAGATCTAGATGAACAAGAAGATTAGAGATCTAATCAAGAAGATGATGGAAACCCTAACTATAACCAAGCCGTGACCTTTAAGGTTTCGGCTAGGGCTTGTTATAATGATTCCAAAGATGATGATGCTACCAGATGATTAGTAGTTAATATGGGACAAGGATTTAGTAGAATTAATGAACAACTTTGGATTGTTGTGGCTTAATGCCGAATGATTTGAGAGAGAGATGAAGAGAGAATGAGATTTGGTTGCATGAGAGGTTGAGAGAATGTATGTGTGTGTGTTTCGGCTAAAAGGGGAGAGAGAAGGGTGAAGGCAAAAGGCATGATTGCCTTGGTAAGAACCATTGTGCCATGTGTTGGCTTTTCCAAAACCAAGACAACCCTTATTCTTCCACATATGGGGTGTCGTGTCTAGCTAGCCAAAAATGGGGGTAATGGGCTTTGGCTTGGGCTCATGTTGGGCTAGTACATAAGGAGTATATTCTTGGGCTAGTCCAAATAGGTTAAAACATGTTTGTGGTATACACACTTGCACACATACACGGCTACATACACTATGTAGCATGTTTTCCAACTTTGATTTAGTGTTGTGTGTAGCCAAGTATTCATTATACATTTTTATCATTGGTTCTCCTAGTCTTAAGAACAAGGTTTGAGCTATGTAACTTATTTACAACAAATATGAATGTAAAGGTATAAGTACCTAAATGAACAAGTTCACACTCAACCTATCGGAATATATATATGAGTATGTGTTCTAGGGTTAATGGGTGAAACTTCATTACATAAAATCATGGTAAAATCATCGATTTTATAGCACCACCCCGTTATTTTAGCTTTGTCCTCAAAGCTACTAAAAACCTAGTTATCTTTTAAGTAAGAGATGTTCTAAGTACATGATTTGTTTCAGGTTCTCACTCAGGTACGGATGGCGGCATGAACGCGAAGTGGTCTACACCTAGGTTATTCTTATACGCCTAATCTGGCATTTATGGAAGCTTCCGTCATTATAGGTGAACAAAAGAGAATGCAAAGAGATCTTTATCCGGATCAGACTATACATCCAATTGAGCAGTAAAGGAGACTGATGCGGTGGATGGGTAGGCGAGGAATGCAAAGAGATCTTTATATGGATCGTACAATACATCCGATTGAGCAGTAAAGTGGGCTGCTGCTGTGGATGGGTAGGCGAGGAATGCAAAGAGATCTTTTATCCGGATCGCACTATACATCCGATTGAGCAGTAAAGGGGATTGCTGCTGGGGATGGATAGGCGAGTAATGCAAAGAGATCTTTATCCGGATCGCACTATACATCCGATTGAGCAGTAAAGGGGACTGTTACTGGGGATGGATAGGCAAGGAATGCAAAGACATCTTTATTCGGATCGCACTATACATCCGATTGAGAAGTAAAGGGGACTGCTGCTGGGGATGGATAGGCGAGGAATGCAAAGAGATCTTTATCCGGATCGCACTATACATCCGAATGAGCAGTAAAGGGGACTGCTGCTGGGGATGGATAGGTGAGGAATGCAAAGAGATCTTTATCCGGATCGCACTATACATCCGATTGAGCAGTAAAGGAGGCTGTTGTTGTGGATGGATAGGCGCGGGCTTCTCAATGGGTGTTATAGTCATACCTTTCCCGGGTATGGCAGAGGACCATTGGCGTTGTGGATTCGGTTAGGAGGACAAATCCATTTTAAATGGTTTCTATTATGAGGAGGACACGCCCACAAATTTCATACGCTGGGGAATCTGGGGATGCACTATTTCTACATCCTTTTCAGGGGTGAGATACAAGTTATATTTCCATTCTCGCGGATGAAAAATTGGGGGTTGAAGGTAAAACAAACCTGTTTAACTTTAACCCCTCCTATATTAACATCTTTAAGAAAAGACTTACGATCTTTACCTCAAGTCAGCGAGACACAAATATTAGTTAATGATACTAAAGTTTCTACCCAACAAGGAGGTTAAGACTGTTGTCGATGGCGTTTGCGTAAGAAGTTGCAAGGAATCTGCTTCCTTTGCCGTGAGGCTGAGTGAGAGGGGCGCAGAAAAGAAGTACCTAAAATGGTGGAAATAAAAGAAGATACCAAAATAAAGAAGTGAGTGCCTTGTGGGGTGTCATAACAAGGGTCATGCGTTCATTATTACTGGTTCAAAATTTTGTATAAATTTTGACTTTAAAGGGTGGAATTCTCATCTCCCAGCGTCTAGTGGGTGATGGTATTGTCGAACTAATTGGACCCAAAGAGGAAAGAGGAATGTCCAAAAGCATAGGACATTCATCATCTCCTTACGGGGGATGCCGAACGTAACCCTACAAAGTAGACTTGCTTCCATGATCAAAAAGAATTTCATTCTCCACCAGCCTCAGTTTGTTGTAAATATCATCAAAAGTAGAACTTTTGTGAGTGTTATTAGCAATTATATATCTTGCTTCAATCTTCCATGCATCACCAAGACTTTTAAGAAAAGTGGCGATAATATCAACATCACCAAGCACTGTTCCCATGAAGGACAGCTTGCTTGTAATGTCAAGAAGTCTGCTTCCTACACTACTTAGCTTCTCATTGGGTTGGGCTTTAAAAACAGCATACTCATGCAAGAGTTGCTTGTTTTTCTCTTGCACAGTTGATTGTAGTGTTTTACCACACCTTTAGGAAAAGAAGGTAAATAGGGAAAGTATTAAATACGACGGTTTAGGAAAACCGTGTACTAATGACCCTTATGATGTGAAAGTTCGTTTCCCAAGGAGGTATATGTGTGTGACTAAAATGTGACAAGATTTGAGATTATTATTTGAGAGAAGGGGATGTGAAAATAGAATGACGAAGACGTGAAATTAATTACTACGACGACTAAACGTAAAACCGTAAAAATAGCTAAAATAAAAATTAATTCTAAAAATTCCCAAAAAATTACCAAAAATCAAATTAAATAAACTAAGAGTTTACCAATTATCAAAACTTTTTCAAACCTTTTAATTAATTAAATATTAGTTTTTAAATGCTAATTAAAGTCCTAAAAATCAAATTAATTATCAAAAAGCCCAAATAAGGATTTTTCAATTGGTAAACCTCTAAAATGACCTAAAAAGATTAAAAACTATTTTTATAAGTTTTTAAACTAATAAAAACTATTTAAAATGATTTAAAAACTATTAAATCTTAAAATAATTTTAAAAATTAATCTAATGATAATAAAATTAATCTAAGAGTTGAAAAAATCCTATTTTAATGTATTAAAGCTAAGAAAAATATAAAAAGTGTAAAATGTGAAATTTGAAAAATAATAATAAAATAATATTAAAATAATATTAAAAATCTAAAGAATTATAAAAAATTCTAAAAACTTGCAAACTAGTTTATTTTAACCTAAATTATCAGAAAATGAAAGTGAAATTACCAAAATACCCCTAATGGGCCCCCAAAATGAGCTAAAACCAAAAACAAACAACCTTAATGGGCTTTTAGGCCCAAAAAGTCAAACTAGGCCCAAATGACCTGAAAAAGCCCTATCTAACTCAAAATTTAGTTCTAAACACAAAAGTCTGAAGGCTTAAAAGCTGATTTTGAGCTTATCACAGCTTAAAAGGTCAACAACTTATTCTTATTGGGCCAATAAGCCCATTAACTCATAAGCCAATGTCATAAGCTCTGCTTAAACACACAACCTTCTTTTGAGATGCCTAACAGATCTATGAAAAGAAATTTTGAAAAAAGCACACTCAATAAGCCATAAATAAGCAAAGTAGAAATCCACAAAACGACAAAATAGTCGGGTTAGAGTTCTAGGACGTTTTAGAAGCTCTGGTTTGTTGCAAAAGCTCAAAAATAGCTTAACTAAGAATAATCAATCAAGAAAATCAAAAAAAGTCCAAGTAGAATAAGCTGTGTGAACCAATAAGCTGGCTGAAAAAGCCAAATAAGCTAGTTTTCTAGCAAAAGCTTAACCAAAAGACTTGTAACCTTCCAGACTTGTTATTAAGCTAAGAAAAATGAGTTCTATTACTAAAGCCAAGTTTTTGCATGTACCAATAAGCAGTTCTCAAAAATAAGCCAAATTGTGCTTATTTGACCAAAAGTCAAAGTGCTCCAAAGTTCACCAAATGATCAGGGATGGTTTATAAGCTTGTTATAAGCAACTTTTGTGAAGAACTCAAGGAGGAGTCCTTGTGAATCAAGAGGTCAGTTGACCAATTAATGATAGATTTTGGCAAAAAGGGCTTAATAAGCCAGTTAGCTTATAAGCCAGCAACAAAGCACACCAAATAGCCAAATCTACTCACAAGCAGCACATAAACAAGATCCAAGCAACAAAACAACAAGGCATACACTAGAATCACAAATGCAAGCACAAAATGAGGTGGTCACTTTGCTGATGCAAATGACTACTTCAGCCAACTTTGATAAGCTCTAGCACCTTCAATAAGCCACCAAATTCAACAAACAGACAATGCACTGATAGCTTTTCACCTAAACTCTTCCCAAACCTGATTTCAGACCTTAGATCCAACAAACAAAGAAGTTATTGGATCTGATGTGTTTGACCAATTTCAAAACACTTTTTATCAGATTTTTACAAAACTTCAAATCCATTTTCCAAACTTTCAGAAACTTAACCAATGACCAAAACTTGTTCAATATGACTTTTTTAGACCTCCCAAACCCTAAGAACCAAGGGCACAAGGACACAAGGCCTTATGAACCAGTAATCCCAAACAATCCTTTAATAAGCCCTTTTCAAACAAACTTCTTATTTTTACAAGTAACCTACTGATTTTATAGATCAAATAGCTAAACTAGGTGACAACTAACAGATACCAACCATAAAACACCAAGCACAAACACAAAATCAACAAATCACTTAGCAAAACATAAAACAGACCATATCATGTAATTTTTTAGAGGAATCTTAACAAGAGGTTATACCTATCCTCCACAACATCCTAGGAGGATCAACAATGCTCCTTGGACCTTGTTCAACAACTAGAACAAGACCAAGGTACTTCAACAAAGGAGATGATGACTGCCTTGGTTGATGTTTCAAAGTAGAAACTCAAGGACTTGATTTCTTCAACACAAGCAACAAACAGCCCAACCAAAGGCTCCAATCCCTTCACAAGCTTGGTGTCAACAAGCTTGTAAGAGCTTATAGCTTTTGGTCAAGGATTAGTACAAGAAAAATAGCAAAATTAGATGACTGATTTCAAGTTATTTTCAAACTTGAAAACCTTACCAAACATAAACATCCTTAAACCACAAGATTTAAGCACTGTTATAACATCAAATGGAACTCAGAATTACCCTTAAAAATCACCAACTTTTAAAAACATAAAAAGGAATTACAATTTTCTCAAAATACCAACTTTTATAAAATTTAAAAAGGAATTATAATGTTTAAAAGGTAAAACTGGAACAAGGCTCTCTCACAAGTTGAGGAGTCCTTATATAGAGTACAAGGAGATTATTCTAGAATGCTGAAATACATGAAACCCTAGTCTAGAATTCCCAAATTTTCCCTTGAGTGCATTGAGTTGTTTAGCTGTCCAAAATGATCAGCGTTCCTATTATCTTTGTGACCAAGCAAAGAGTGTTAGCTGTTGATTTGGACACGTGGCATTCCTTGGAGGTTAAGTTGGCTTGTGATTGGTGGACGGGTTTCAATTGTGGGTCACATGGTGAGTGGGAGTGAGGGTTTTGGGTGTGGGATGAGTTCATGTATGTGTGAATTAAGCGTGTGTCAAGGTAATTGTAAATTACCCTTTGTTTAGTAAAAGTAAAATCTGGGTGGGATGAACATGAATAGTGGTCCCTTTGATCCGTTTTTAGTGGAGTGGGATTTGTTTGGCGCATTACTTTTTTAAATGTTTCAAATGCCCAACTTTGGCCCTTGTGTTTTTAGAAAGATGGTAAAACGTGTTTTCAGCTACCAAAACTTAGTTTCCTTTGTTAACTAAGTTTCATACTTCATACTTTTGGCACAAAACTTTTCCAAAAAGATTTCAAGGGTTTGTTTTACAAATTTTGAATATTTGAGGGACTGAACTTGGACATTCTTCATCTTCAAAGGTCTTCACTGTATCTTTGACTTCATGAGGGACCATTATTTGCAATTTAGAATTGATGAGGGACTAAACTTGTCAATTCTTCAAAGTTGAATGACCATTTTGTAATTTTGACAAACTTAAGGGACCAAACTTGTAATTATGAATATACAAGGGTTTTAAGTGTCATTTCTTCATATTTTTAGGATCAATCTTGTACATCTTCAAGTCTTCAAGGGTTTTTCTTGGATAAATCATGAACTAGGGCCCGGTTCTTTGTACGGCTTCGTTTCTCGTGTCCGTTTTCCTTGTTTCTTGTGATCTTTTGTCTTTTTCACGATTTCCATACCTAAAACACACAAGTAAACAAATACAAGCATATATATGGTATTTTATGACATTTTAATGTATTTAAAGCCCGAAAAGAACGATGAGATCATTTATAAAAGCCATCTCATCACTCCCCCATACTAAGCCATTGCCGTGCCCTCTCGTAATGCTAGAATAAAGTATCTAAGCATCACCAAAATTCGATTTTGTTAATCTTTATTGAAAAGTAAAAACTTGCAATAATACTACTAAGATGTGTGAAGACATAATGTATGATTTTCATCACGAATGTGACTTTTAGGGTCAATGAATAGAAACAAGTAAATGTCCCATAGAGTAAATTTCGTCATCCTTGATTGTCATACATTCCATGTTAAGTGCAAAAACGAGATCATTGTTGGTACAAGTTACAATGCTAACACTACTCATACGTCCAAATTGTGTAGTACTTTTTCTCCCTGCAATCCTAGTTATTATAAAAGGAAATGGGTTACTAGAATTTTTTAACTATTTGTCATGGATCAAAAGTGATTCATATTGACTAATTTGAGTATTTATTAGTCCGCACGTAAAGTAGCACGATTTAATTGATAGTTAGCTGAAGGACAAAATCTTTTAAAACGGCTTCTCGTGTATCTCCTTAAGTTCATATCTTGGCATAACTTGTTTCACGATTTGAGACCTTTCTCGGACTGATATTTGGCATGTAATTCATACTTCAAATCTTGGGAAGACGTTTGAGAGATTCTTGGACCACGACTTCATCATTTTTCTTCAATCTTTATTTTGGACTTTGATATACAACGATCCGCCTCCTTTTCGGACTTGGATATATTTATCCTCATACCTTGTAAGGGTCTTTTTGGATAGACTTTCTCCATGATCTTTAGGGGAGTTATTGTTTTTCGTCGTGTCTCTCGATCCTTCATATTGATTTAGGAATAATGATACTTCACATCATCTTGGATCTTTAGCAACAAAATAGAGCTCCTCATGCCTTGTTAGGGCCTTTTTGGATCTTCACCAATATTCGCGTCCTGCTTCAATAAGTTATGCCTTGGTTATGAACTCTATTCAACCCCGAGCAACTTTTAGACGATCTTGTGCTAGAAGCTAAGTAACCTTTCAAATCGTACGACCTTACTTATTGCAATTATTTTTATTCCTAATGCATTGATCTTTTGGGAGAAAAAGCCACAATTAAAAACATATGAGTTTTTGAAAGAACATTTTCATGTTCTACGTTTAGCATGATCACTTGTCTAACTCTATCATCTCTCATTCTTCACTATTTAAAGACCTTTAATTAAAGAGACTCGTGAATACTTAGCCATGCAAGTCAAAATTAAGCCAATATTGGATTAGCTTTCATTAAGACTATATCAAATCAAAGTTTTGGGTTTTCAAGCCACCTATAGGATCTTTCACTTTCTTGGACTTTTTCAAGTTTAGAGAATGCATTTTATAGTTCCCTTGATAAGTGACTTTCTAGGATCAATTATAGGAAGTTGCGAAAAGTTCTTGTTCTTAACTCGAATGAGTTAAGACTTTCGCGTTTTAAAGTTCCCTATATAAAAGTCTAGCAAAACTTGAGTTGGGCGGGTTAAGGAATGTAAAGGGCTCCAAATATCCATCAAGTCAAAAGTTAGCTCTTATTCTTCCCATCGGAAAATATACATTCGTGTCTTGAAAACACTTATTAAAACTAAGAAAAATTATAAAATTTGGTCATTTTTAGCCTTATTAGCAACAAAATAAAACATTGAAAGTTGGAAAACGTGAGGGCGTAGTAAAGCAAGTATCTATTCACCCCCATAGTAAAAGTAAACATTGTCCTCAATGTTTCGAGTCTAAAGGTGGAGCACCCCCATACTAGAGACGAAGAGTCAAATGCTTAGGATCTAGCATGGAAAGGGTGATAAACAATATATCTAAAGCCGTTTATTAATTATGCTAAAAGATAGCTGTTAGAACAATCAAGGATATGTCATGGATTCGTGAAAAACTTCTACAAGCAAATGATGGAGGCTCACGTAAATGAAAACGAGAGTCTTCAATCGTAGATGATGATGATGATCTAGATAACACAATCACAAACAACCACGAGACAACGAGTTGGAAAGGGTACAAATCCCCTTTCATAATTTATTAGAAAGCATAAAAGATAAGAATGGGTTCTCCCCCACGAGGCACCTTGTTTTTGATTACCGAGTCATGAGCTCGACTCGATCCCCTCAATGAAGTTAGGACCATCAGCTTGAGCTAGCTCGATGGTCCCATAAGGAAACACTTGTGTAATGGTGAAAGGACCCGACCAACGAGATTTCAATTTTCCGGAAAATACCTTTAGTCTAGAGTTAAAAAGTAACACTTGATCACCAACGTTAAAAACCCGGTTTTTAATCTTTGCATCATGAAACTTTTTAGTATTTCTTTGAAAATCAATGAATTTTCATAAGCATTGTCTCTTAGTTCATCCAATTCATTCAATTGTATTTTCCGGTGATCTCCCGCGGTCTTTAAGTCAAAGTTTGCATGCTTAAGGGCCAAACATGCCTTATGCTCCAATTCAATGGGGAAATGACAATTCTTCCCATAGACTAACTTATAAGGAGTACAACCGATAGGTGTCTTATAAGCGGTCCTAAAGGCCCATAAAGCGTCATCGAGTTTGTCGGACCATGAAGCATGGTTTTCTCCAATCGACCACTCTAAAATCCTCTTCAAAGCTCAATTCGAAACCTCGACTTGCCCACTCGTTTGCGGGTGATAAGCCGTAGAAAGACGATGAGTAACTCCATATTTCTTTAAGACCTTCTCGAATTGGTCATTACAAAAATAGGTTCCACGATCGCTTATAATAGCACGAGGGGTTCCGAACCGAGAGAATAGTTGCTTCAAAAACTTCACTACCACACGAGCATCATTAGTAGGTAAAGCCTTAGCTTCCACCTACTTAGAAAGGTAGTCGACCGCGACGAGGATATACTTGTTTCCATGAGACGATGGGAACGACCCCATAAACTCTATGCCCCAAATGTCGAAAATCTCACAGACTTGAATTATGTTTTGCGGCATTTCATCACGTTAAGACGATTTTCCTTGACGTTGGCACGAATCACACGACTTCACAAGTGCGTGTGCATCACGATAGATAGAAGGCCAAAAGAAGTCGGCATCGAACACTTTCTTAGCCGTGATATTAGCACCGTGGTGACCACCCGTGGGTCCCTCGTGACAAGCTCTAAGGATGTTAGAAGCTTCGGCACCAAAAACACAACGTCGAACGAGTTGATCCGCACAAACCCGAACGAGATAAGGGTCGTCCCAAAAATAGAACTTGACGTCACGAAAGAATTTTCTCTTTTGTTGTGTCGTCATACCCTTGATTATGAAATTGCCCGCATGGTAATTTGCAATGTCGGCAAACCATGGGGTGGTGTCTTTAGAATTCACTACACCGAGAGTCTCGCGAGGAAATGTTTCGGTGATTTCCTTGTTCTCGAAAACATCTTTGTGAGGATCTTCTAGACGAGAGAGATGATCGGTCGCTAGATTCTCGGCCCCTTTTTTGTCAAGTACGGTGACATCAAATTCTTGGAGGAGGAGCATCCAACGAAGCAATCTCGGCTTAGCATCTTGCTTAGCTAAGAGATACTTCATAGCCGAATGGTCGGTATACACGATGCTTTTAGTCAAGACGAGATATGGTCGGAATTCCTCAAAAGCATAGACCACGGCAAGGAATTCCTTTTCCGTTGTGGTATACTTTAATGGAGCCTCGGTCATCGTCTTACTAGCATAATGGATAGGACGAAAATTCTTTTCATAACGTTTCCCTAAGACGGCCCCTATAGCATAATCACTTGCATCGCACATGATTTCAAAGGGTAATTCCCAATTAGGAGCAACAAGAATGGGAGCTTCGGTAAGTTTCCTTTTGAGAGTTTCGAAAGCTCTAACACAATCATCATTGAAGTTAAAAGGAGCATCCTTCTCGAGAAGGTGTGTCATAGGTCGAGAGATTTTCGATAAATCTTTGATGAAACGACGATAAAAGCCCGTGTGGCCTAGGAAACTCCTAACTCCCTTAACGGTTTTGGGATGAGGTAACTTGGCGATGACGTCCACCTCAGCTTTATCGACCTCAATCCCCGCTTTCGAGACCTTATGTCCTAAGACGATTCCTTGTTTACACATAAAATGATATTTTTCCCAATTAAGCACAAGATTGGTTTCTTCACAACGTTTTAACATTTTCTCGAGATTAGATAAACACGACGTGAACGAATCACCAAACACCGAAAAGTCATCCATAAACACTTCCATCGACTTCTCGATCATATCGTTAAAAATAGACATCATACACCGTTGAAACGTACCGGTGCATTACAATGTCTGAAAGGCATCCTACGATAAGCAAACGTTCCATAAGGACACGTAAACGTAGTCTTTTCTTGATCACGAGGGTCGATAGGGATTTGAAACTAACCGGAAAAACCATCAAAAAAGCAATAGAATTCATTTCCCACGAGTCGCTCCAACATTTGATCCATGAAGGGCAAAGGAAAGTGGTCTTTACGAGTGGCGTCATTTAACTTTCGGTAGTCAATACACACCCTCCAACCGGTCACAACACGAGTGGGAATTAACTCGTTGTTTTCATTAGGCACAACGGTCATTCCTCCCTTTTTAGGGACACAATGGATTGGGCTTACCCATGGGCTATCGGAAATAGGATAAATCATTCCCGCGTCAAGGAGTTTTAAAACTTCCTTTTTATGACATCGTGAATTTTGGGGTTTACCCTTCTTTAACTTTGAATTGCGGGTTTGTAGTCCTCCTTCATTAAAATCTTGTGAGTACATAATTTTGGGTCAATACCCTTAATGTCGGAAATTTTCCATGCAATTGCCCTTTATGAGCTTTAAGAACTTTCAAGAGCGCGGTTTTTTCATTGTTAGCTAGACCTTTTTCAATAATAACCGGCAACTTGTCATCACCTTCCAAGAATGCGTATTCAATGTGAGATGGGAGATCTTTCAATTCAAGGATAGGCGGTTCCTCGATCGAAGATTTTTGCTCAACACTCATAACTTCCATCGGCAGAAGAAATGGTGGAATAGAAATATCATCACTAATAATCACCTCATCTACATTGTCGATTTCATTTGAAGTAAAATCGCCTCCTTGATATGGAGTGAGACTTGGTGTAGAATTAGCAAGAAGCGGATCCAAAATAGTGGGATTGCCACTTGACGAGTTATCGGAAAAACCTAACACTTCTTGTGAAAACTCATCGCAAACCACATCAACTAAGTCAATGTGATTGATGGTAGAGATTGCATAAGCATGAGAAGGTTTTGAGTTTTGAGTAGCGTTTATAACAAGTTCCTCTTCGTTGAATCTCAAAGTAATAGTTCTTGCATGGACGTCGATAAGCGATCTCGAGGTGTCTAAAAATGGACGACCTAAAATTAGAGGAACTTGAGGATCCGCGGGGATGTCAACTACTATAAAATCAACGGGATAGTAGAACTTCCCCACTTTTACGAAAACATCCTCGGCTACTCCACATGCTAAAATCATAAAATGATCGGCCATCTCGATAAACACTTTTACGAAAACATCCTCACCAACTTTTTCCGGTATGCGGTTAAGATTAACCGAAGAACAATTAGCAAGCTTTGAAAGCTTTTCCTTATCGCTCATCATACTTTTGAAAGTGGAAGCGAAACGAGGCATATATAACAACGCGTAGGCTAAACTTACATCAAAATGAACTTGTTGAAACATTTTTTTAAAAAGATCGATTTGTTGTTTGTTACGTTCTTGCAATTTCTCTTTGTTTCGTCGCGAAGGGTAAGGTAAGGGTGGTGTGGGTTGGACATTAGGCAACGGCCTTGGAATCTTGGGTTCCATGATTGGTATTGGTTCAACCGTAGGTGTGGTTTGAGCGGTACTTCGTGGGCTTGTGATATGCTCCTTTTCGACCATCACCTCGGGCTCTTTCTTGATTTCCTTCTCCGTAGAAGTACTTCGACGAGAGATTGGTTCCTTGAAAGTTTTACCACTACGTGTAGTAATAACATTCATTTCTCCCTTCGGGTTTGCAATGGTATCACTACGAAGACCACCCGAGGAAGAGGGTTTACACCTGATTTCTTCAAACATTTTTGCCATTCGGTCTTCAAATTTTGATTGACTTAAACCCGCTTTTAACAATTCTTGCTTAATCTCATGTTGTCCTTGTTCCATCTTTTGTTGAAGACGTTGAACATTTCCTTCCATTTTATTAGCATGAGTTTTAAGTTCATTAGCAAGTTCGTTTTTAAGCTCGTTTTTCAACTCGGATCTTAAGCTAATCATCTCACGTTGCATGATATCAAACTTAGCATCATTTGCTTTAGCATAATCCAAAAATTCTCCTTGAAGATTTTTAGTGTGAGCATTTTGAAAACCTTGTGTAGTGTTTTGAAAATCACGATTTTGGTTTTGATTAGTAACTTGTCCATTCCTATTTTGATAATTCCCTTTGTTGTAGTTACGTGAATTGCCTTGATAACCACTATTTTGATTGTTGTTTCGATAGTTATTAACATTTTGATTTGGTGGAGCTTTATTTGGGCGGGAACCTTGGCCGTTTTGGTTGTAAGTTCCCGTTTCTACGTAAGCACTCGAAGTGTTACCACCGGCGGTAATGCACTCGGAAAGATCATGAGCTCCACCACAAGACAAACAACTCTTATCAACCGCTTTAACCGAATCGGATTTCAAAGCATCTTGTGCTTTCCAATGAGTCATAAGATTTTAAAACCTATCGAAAAACCGATTTTCCTCATTAGTTTCATCATGTAAGGCATTAATGCTACGAGACGATGACGACGATGACGAACCCATATTGGTAACACTCGGTGTATTACGAGGGTTATAAACCTTAGATCTATTCTCGATAATCTTTAAAGCTTCATCGGTCGTTTTGCACAAAAAATTACCACCCGCGACGGCATTCAAATAATCTCGTTCATGATCATTAAGCCCATTATAGAAAGTATCTATTTGATGCAATTCCGAAAAATCATGGTGTGGACATTCATGTAACATTTTCTTAAATCGTTCCCATGCCATTGAAAAACTAATTATTTCGTTATTTAAACCTTGAAATCTCATTTGGCGGTTCTTTCTCGAGCCAAATTTTAGCGGGTCCATCTAACGAGTATGGAAACAACATCATTTTAATGGCGTCATGTGGAACATCCTTAAACTTGCTTGTTGCGGTGAGACGATTAAAATTCCTTATGTGGTAATGTGGGTTGTCTTTCTCATGACCTCTAAACTTACTTGCTTGCAACATAGACATTAAACTTGTCTTAATCTCGAAATTCTCCGCAAGGATAGCGGGAATCACAATGGCCTCTCCAAAACCCTCGGTGGGTGCTTGAAGCAACTCCATCATAGTACGATTAGCCATGACGACTTCTTGTTCTACAATAGGTTCAACAATTGGAGTTTATTCTTCAATCAACGTCTCTTGATTTCCTTGACTTTGACGACGTTTACGAGCTCGTTTTGCTTGACTACGAGTTTGCATAAACTTCACGTAGAATGGGAGGTGAGCAAAGAAGATTCTTTTTGGGTGTTTTGTGAATGTTCAATTTTTTTGTGTTTTTGATTGTTTTTAATTTTTTTTGGATTTTGGTGTATCTTCGTAGACAACAATCTACCAAATCTCTCCTCGAATCAAACTCTTGATTAAAGAAGCCTCAAAAGAATGAAAACGATCACGTGGAGTGTACGCCTTCGAATGACTTTAGAACTTTGGTGAAAACCAAATTGTTCAAGAGGGTTTAATCACAAAGAAAACCAAGCAAATATATATGATACTTAATAATACTTTGGGCGGCAAAACCCTCGATTAGCCTTCAATCTCAAAATAATCACAAGAAAGCGGGGAAACGAGGCGGCACGAAGCACTTAACAGCTTTTTTCCTTAGGGTATATTTCACGAAAGTATTTATCTATTTTTGCCTTTTTCTTTTTTTTGAGATTCGAATACAATAATTAGGAGATCAAATCCCAATTAAGGTTGTGTTTTCACACTTTTGGAGATATTTTGTGTTTGTTGTGATACTTAATACAATATAGTAATAATATTTTCACAAGAAAAACGAAAAAAACGATAATACGTATTAGTAGAGTTCTACTAATACAAATACTATTTATGGTTAATATTAAAAACAACAAGACAAATTAATCACAACACACCTCCCCGGAAGCGGCGCCAAAAATAATTGTAGTGTTTTACCACACCTTTAGGAAAAGTAGGTAAATAGGGAAAGTATTAAATACGACGGTTTTGGAAAACCGTGTACTAATGACCCTTATGATGTGAAAGTTCGTTTCCCAAGGAGGTATATGTGTGTGACTAAAATGTGACAAGATTTGAGATTAATATTTGAGAGAAGGGGATGAGAAAATAGAATGACGAAGACGTGAAATTAATTACTACGACGACTAAACGTAAAACCGTAAAAATAGCTAAAATAAAAAGTACTTCTAAAAATTCCCAAAAAATTCCCAAAAATCAAATTAAATAAACTAAGAGTTTACCAATGATCAAAACTTTTCCAAACCTTTTAATTAATTAAATATTAATTTTTAAATGCTAATTAAAACCCTAAAAATCAAATTAGTTATCAAAAAGCCCAAATAAAGAATTTTCAATTGGTAAACCTCTAAAATGACCTAAAAAGATTAAAAACTGTTTTTATAAATTTTTAAACAAAGAAAAACTATTTAAAATGATTTAAAAACTATTAAAACTTAAAATAATTATAAAAATAATCTAATGATGATAAAATTAATCTAAGAGTTGCAAAAATCCTATTATAATGTATTAAAGCTAAGAAAAATATAAAAAGTGTAAAAATGTGAAATTTGAATAATAATAATATAATAATATTAAAATAATATTAAGAATCCAAAAAAATTCTAAAAAATTCTAAAAACTTGCAAACTAGTTTAATTTAACCTAAATTATCAGAAAATGAAAGTGAAATTATCAAAATACACCTAATGGGCCCCCAAATGGGCTAAAACCAAAAACAGTCAACCTTAATGGGCTTTTGGGCCCAAAAAGTCAAACTAGGCCCAAATGACCTGAAAAAGCCCTATCTGACACAAAGTTTAATTCTAAACACAAAAGTCTGAAGGCCTAAAAGCTGATTTTGAGCTTACCACAGCTTAAAAGGTCAACAGCTTATTCTTATTGGGCCAATAAGCCCATTAAGCAATAAGCCAATGCCATAAGCTATGCTTAAACACACAACCTTCTTTTGAGATGCCTAAGAGATCTGTGAAAAGAAATTTTGAAAAAAGCACACTCAATAAGCCAGAAATAAGCAAAGTAGAAATCCACAAAACGACAAAATAGTCGGGTTAGAGTTCTAGGACGTTTCAGAAGCTCTAGTTTGTTGCAAAAGCTCATAAATAGCTTAACTAAGAATAATCAATCAAGAAAATCACAAAAATCCAAGTAGAGTAAGTTGTGTGAACCAATAAGCTGGCTGAAAAAGCCAAATAAGTTAGTTTTCTAGTAAAAGCTTAACCAAAAGACTTGTAACCTTCCAGACTTGTTATTAAGCTAAGAAACATGACTTCTATTACAAAACCCAAGTTGTTGCATGTACCAATAAGTAGTTCTCAAAAATAATCCAAATTGTGCTTATTTGACCAAAGTCAAAGTGTTCCAAAGTTCACCAAATGATCAGGGATGGTTTATAAGCTTGTTATAAGCAACTTTTGTGAAGAACTCAAGGAGGAGTCCTTGTGAATCAAGAGGTCGGTTGACTAATTAATGACAGATTTTGGCAAAAAGGGCTTAATAAGCCAGTTAGCTTATAAGCCAGCAACAAAGCACACCAAATAGCCAAATCTACTCACAAGCAGCACATAAACAAGATCCAAGCAACAAAACAACAAGGCATACACTAGAATCACAAATGCAAGCATAAAATGAGGTGGTCACTTTGCTGATGCAATTGACCACTTCAGCCAACTTTGATAAGCTCTAGCACCTTCAATAAGCCACCAAATTCAACAAACAGATAATGCATAGATAGATTATCACCTAAACTCTTCCCAAACCCGATTTCAGACCTTAGATCCAACAAACAAATAAGTTATTGGATCTGATGTGTTTGACCAATTTCAAAACACTTTTTATCAGATTTTTACAAAACTTCAAATCCCTTTTCCAAACTTTCAGAAACTTAACCAATGACCAAAACTTGTTAAATATGACTTGTTTAGACCTCCCAAACCCTAAGAACCAAGGGCACAAGGCCACAAGGCCTTATGAACCAGTAATCCCAAACAATCCTTTAATAAGCCCTTTTCAAACAAACTTCTTATTTTTACAAGTAACCTACTGATTTTATAGATCAAATAGCTAAACTAGGTGACAACTAACAGATATCAACCATAAAACACCAAGCACAAAACACAAAATCAACAAATCACTTAGCAAAACATAAAACAGACCATATCATGTAATTTTTTAGAGGAATCTTAACAAGAGGTTATACCTATCCTCCACAACATCCTAGGAGGATCAACAATGCTCCTTGGACCTTGTTCAACAACTAGAACAAGACCAAGGTACTTCAACGAAGGAGATGATGACTGCATTGGTTGATGTTTCAAAGTAGAAACTCAAGGACTTGATTTCTTCAACACAAGCAACAAACAGCCCAACCAAAGGCTCCAATCCCTTAACAAGCTTGGTGTCAACAAGCTTGTAAGAGCTTATAGCTTTCGGTCAAGGATTAGTACAAGAAAAATAGCAAAATCAGATGATTGTTTTCAAGTTATTTTCAAACTTGAAAACATTACCAAACATAAACGTCCTTAAATCACAAGATTTAAGCACACTTATAACATCAAATGGAACTCAGAATTACCCTTAAACAACACCAACTTTCAAAAACATAAAAAGGAATTACAATTTTCTCAAAATACCAACTTTTATAAAATTTAAAAAGGAATTACAATGTTTAAAAGGTAAAACTGGAACAAGGCTCTCTCACAAGTTGAGGAGTCCTTATATATAGTACAAGAGATGATTCTAGAATGCTGAAATACATGAAACCCAAGTCTAGAATTCCCAAATTTGCCCTTGAGTGCATTGAGTTGTTTAGTTGTCCAAAATGATCTTGAGCGTTCCTTTTAGCTTTGTGACCAAGCAAAGAGTGTCAGCTGTTGATTTGGACACATGGCATTCCTTGGAGGTTAAGTTGGCTTGTGATTGGTGGACGAGTTTTAATTGTGGGGTCACATGGTGAGTGGGAGTGAGGGTTTTGGGTGTGGGATGAGTTCATGTGTGTGTGAATTAAGCGTGTGTCAAGGTAATTGTAAATTACCCTTTGTTTAGTAAAAGTAAAATCTGGGTGGGTGAACATGAATAGTGGTCCCTTTGATCTGTTTTTGGTGGAGTGGGATTTGTTTGGCGCATTTCCTTTTTAAATGTTTCAAATGCCCAACTTTGGCCCTTGTGTTTTTAGAAAGATGGTAAAACGTGTTTTCAGCTACCAAAACTTGGTTTCCTTTGTTAACTAAGTTTCATACTTCACACTTTTGGCACAAAACTTTTCCAAAAACATTTCACGGGTTTGTTTTGCCATTTTTGATTATTTGAGGGACTGAACTTGGACATTCTTGATCTTCAAAGGTCTTCATTGTATCTTTGACTTCATGAGGGACCATTATTTGAAATTTAGAATTGATAAGGGACTAAACTTGCCAATTCTTCAAAGTTGAAGTACCATTTTGTAATTTTGACAAACTTAAGGGACCAAACATGTAATTATGAATATACAAGGGTTTTAAGTGTCATTTCTTCATATTTTGAGGATCAATCTTGTACATCTTCAAGTCTTCAAGTGTTTTTCTTGGATAAATCATGAACTAGGGCCCGGTTCTTTGTACGGCTTCGTTTCTCGTGTCCGTTTTTCCTTGTTTCTTGTGATCTTTTGTCTCTTTCACGATATCCATACCTAAAACACACAAGTAAACAAATACAAGAATATATGGTATTTTATGACATTTTAATGCATTTAAAGCCCGAAAAGAACGATGATATCATTTATAAAAGCCATCTCATCAACAGTATCAACATTACCACCATAAGCAACTTCAAGAGCTGCCCAAAGGTCTTTTGCAGACTCATAGCTTCTATATTTGTGTTGATTTTCTCGTCCCAAAGAGAGTTTCAGAATGCTTAGGGTTTTCATGTCACACCTTCTCTTTGCTATGTCCTCAGTTGAGACAGCTCTACCATCTTCAGGTTTTTCTTTTCTATCCTCTTCAGTAGAGCCTTGAACATTTGTTCTTTTTAAGATAGCAGCTGCAATCTTTTGAGCTTTATTGAATGTGTTTCCATATTCAATAATTTCCCATAAGGTGTAGTCATGGATTTGTAGAAACTACTCAAATTTAAAGTTCCAAAGCTCAAAATTGTCTGGGTCTAGCATGGGAATCTTGATGTTGGGGGTTGAGGAGGAGGATGAGTTAACTTCTAGGGTAGACATGATGTTTTTTGGGTTTTGTGAAAATTAGGGTTTCTGGCGATTTAGGGTTCTTGTGTTCTTTAGATCAAAGTTTCTCAACAAGCTCTGATACCACTTATTGATCCCAAACTTAGATCGATTTAGCTTGTGTAAACGAGATTAAATCAAGTTAAACACGTAGAGAAACTTTGTTGTGTATAAAACAATTTAAGTATTATGCGAAATTAATACTCAAACAAGAACACACAAACAATGTAAAACAAACTTTCACTTGATTGATTAGAACAAACTTTTTTACAATGAAAGTGTTAAACGTATGAAAACATATATTGAAACAAAACCTAAAGGTCTCATTTTATAGAATAAGAAGCCTTGTACAAGAGTCTACGTATTAGCTATTATAGGTAAATATAAATATAGAAAATACATTGTTTATCATTTCTTTACTAGAAACAAACTAGAAACAAAATACGCGTAGACTAAATCTTCTATCAGTGCTTGACTTCATCCTATCAACGCTTGACATCTTCCTGTCAACGCTTGTTTTCTTCCTATCAACGCTTGTTTTCTTCTTGTCAACGTCCAAGTGTACTGGCTACATTTTATTCCCAACATCTTGATCTTTTGACTTCGTCTTTTGTCTTTTTCTTCGATAAAAGCCCGTGAAAACCCGTGTTTTCTTCCCTTTTCACATTTTGATCCTAAATCACAACAAAAACACAAACCACGCATAATTCTGATATTTACGACATTAAATACACGTTTTGGCTTGGTTATTATTATAATTAAGTGGTAAAAGGATAAGTGTTTTCACACTTATTAGTTCCAAACATCCCTTGCATTTGGTTGGGATGCATGAATGAAGGAGACATTCCCTAAGGGGAAAAGTATTGTTGTTGAAAATTATTCCAATTCATATGGCCATTTTGTTTTCCATAGTTTCTCCTAGGTGTCTTTGATCTTGATCTAGTATTATTATTATTCCTCCTAGGTGTTGGGGTTTATTCCTAGGTCGTGGTTTAGTGTGATCATCTCTTTTTGACGTAGGTGTTCTACTTCTAGGTTTAGATTAATTTCGTACTCTTGGAGGAGTATATGTTTGTCTAGATAAGTTTCTACTTCCCATTAGAGGTTTACTCAAGGGCTTGTAGAATTTATCTAGAGTAGGCTTTTGAATTATAGGTACTTTGACCTTGTTAAGAAGAATATGTTTTGGTCCTTCACCTAAAATTGACTTTTTAGAAAATTCAGAATTTTCACAAAACTCTTCTTCTGGACGCGGTTCCATAGCTCCATCGGAGGTTCCATAGCGTTAAGGAACCGCCCCATATATTGGAGTACCACATACAGGGGACTGTTTTTCTGAAAACCTAACTTGTTTTGGTTCACTAGTTGATGATTCATTACTGTTATATCCTAACCTAAGTTTTTCCTTAGAATGAATTTTTTTATTTAACATATCATCAAGAGCATTAGTACCTCTCATGAACTTTTCAAGTCTAATGGAGGTGCTCTTAAGGTTTTCATTTTCTTTCATAAGGTTTTCACATTTTAAGCATCATAGGTCTATTTCTTTATTTTTCTCAAGCTTAGCTAATTTCTCTTTTAGCTCACTAATCTTGTTTTCAAGCTTAGTTATAGTTGATTTTAGCACTTTGTTCTTTTCAATAAAATTTAGACTAAGATTATGCAAGTTATTGTATTGGCCTTCTAATTCACTATCATCTTGAGAAGAACTATTATTGCTATAATACTCGGTTTCGGAAAGTACCTCTTTAGAAGTGTGAGCCATGAGACACTTCTCATGTTTGAGGTTGTCATCAACATCTTCACCGCTATCGCTCCATGAACCTCCAACGAACGTCGTGTGGTTCTTGTCGCGTGAAGGCTTAGGACAATCACCAATGAAATGATTTGGATCACCACATCTAAATCATTTTCTATCACCTTTATCGTCTTTGGCAAATCGGTTTTTGGAGAAGGGTTTCTTGTCGTTGTTTGGTTGCCTCACGTATTGACCTCGTCTTTTGAAGAACTTCTTAAAGTCTCTAACCGCCAAGGCACATGCCTTATCATCACTATCCGAGGAACTTTCATGATCACTTTGTGCCTTATTGGCTTTGAGTGCAAGAGACTTTCTTTCACTGTTAGTTTTCACCATTTCCGAGTCCTTCAAAATTATCATCTCATGAACCTTCAAGTTACCAATGAGTTCATCGAGTGATAATTTGGCGAGATCATTTGATTCTTCAATCGCCGTGACTTTAGCTCTCCATTTGTGTGACACCCCGAGTAGGGTCAAAATATGCAGAATATATCCACGGAGTTGTCACAAGGGTGGATCGATAGCATATAGTCCATAGAGCATAAGATAAAGAGTTAGTCAAAACATATTACATGTTTATTTAAACAAATAAATAAAAATTGTCTTAAACATGGTGAAGATTGTTTGTTTGAGTTTCCTAATTAGAACCCCGGACGAGTCCTACAATGCAGATTACTAAGATGTTGGAGACCATGCACACACCACGTACTAACTTCATATTCCTGTGAAAAACATACTAAAGGGGTCAACATAAAGTTGGTGAATTTATAGATTTTTAACAATTAATTAGTTTGGACATACAATAATCATAGAAGTAATAATGCACAAAGCATTTTTACTAAAATGTAAATAACATTTGTTTATTATTAGAAACTGAAGCTTAACCCCATAGTCCTCAACATATGAGGACGTAGTGTCTTACAAAAAGACACCCATTCCAGTTCCAACATGGTATACGTCTGTTGTCCCGACCAAGGCACAGTGAACATGACTCACCCAGACGGAGATGGTCAATCGATAATAGATCTATTTATAACATTCGTGTGATTTACAACAATTTAACAGTTTCAATAGTAAGCAATCATAATCCAGTTTATACAATCCAGTTATGTCCAATATATGTTTGCATATCTTCTTTCCCAAAAGGGAAAGTTTTATCAAAGTTTAAATGGGGCTATAAACTCACCTGGGAGTAGGCAATTGCTTGTTTAACACGGGTATCTAGTTAAAGCTCACACCAAAGTTATGCCTAATCAGATAGTACAGTCTTAATAGATAGTACAAATAACATATATGTATGCTTATACGGATTTTATTCAGTTTATTCATACTATGGTATTTATCAAAATAACCATAGTTCAAGTAGCATCAATATTCATTTAACTTATTTATATAAGTTTCATTTCTAAGTTCACATCAAATGTTTAACTATTAATATTAGTTAGCATACATGTATTTATAGTAATCATTCAAATTTACAATTAAGTTTTACATTTAAGTAAACATAAAAGAAAATGTTTCACTTAAAATATTAATCTATGTTTATAGTACTTGTATCAATAACCTCTAATTAAATTTATAACCAAGTTCTATATTAAAGTAAACATTAAGGATTTTACTTATAATATATTTACGTGGTAACATTTAGCTTAATTTACGTTCATACAATTTTATTTCTTAAAATTATATGAGTGTATGTATAAATAACACATGTTCATAATTGTTTATACAATTATTTCATAGAGTAAATATAAATATTTTATTTTGAAAAATAAATACAATATTTCATTTAACTTTAAAGTTTCCATAAATTATTTTAACATTTATAAAATAATTTAAACTTAAGAATTTATACCATAATTCTTATGGTCTAAGTATTTTAATTATGTTTTATTATAATTAAAATATATTTTAGGGTTAGGGCTTGGAAATGTTTCGGGATATGGCAAAACTAGTCCTTCTACATTTTTAAATGAGTGAAACTTTTGGATTTTATATATTTAGTGCCTAGGGCTTGCTAAAGTTTCGGCTTATGGCAGATTTGGTCCCCCTAGTATTATCTAGGTTTTGTAACTTTATAAAAATTTCAAAAACAGCCCCTAGGGCTTCTTTAGGTTTCGGTATTTGACAAAAATAGTCCTTAAGTTTTATAAATTGTCATTTTCATCCAAAAAGTTTTTATAAGTTATATTGTATTGTAAAAACTTTTATTCAACATACAAAATTGTATATGGGCTCATTAAATGGGCTAAACATCTAATGGGCTATTTTAGTGGGCTTAACTACATCTCAAGTCCACTAATTTATTTAAATGGGCCTTTAAATCATTTATTGGGCTTAACTATATTTTTAAGTCCTTTAATTAGTCAAATGGCCTAAGTGTAATCTTAAGTCCATTTTAGTTACTATAATTTATCAAATGGGCTTATTGGGTCTATTTAGGTTTTAGGTTAACTTTTCATGGGCTTAAATAGTCCATTAACACTACTTTTCATTTTACATAAGTTTTTACTTAGGATATTCTTATAATCTTATTATGCTTATTAATATTTAGTTTTCAATCTAAATAGATGAATAATCTTAAAAATTCATTTTATGTGTTATACCAAATTAGATCTAGGTGTGTCATAAGGTTATAAGTAAGTCATAAGCCCTAGTAGGAGCTTATAACCTGCGGCTATAATTCGTTATAACTTATTAACATAAGTCAAGTCTCCTTATTAGGTTGCATGTACATTTATAAGTGTTACAACAATAGATCTAACTATGTACATATCAAGAAAATAAGTTACAAGTACAAAATAAGATCTAAACTATGTCTAGACCTAAAAATCAAAAATAGATCTATGTACATTCATATATAGCTCACAGCCATGTTTCTAAATCTTAGGACTTCCTAGATGAACACTATATCTAGTTTCTAAGTCATGTAATCATTTAAAAATACAATCATGATTATTTAGTTTACATCCATGTTTCCAAGGTTACTATTTTTCCAAGGAGACTACATATAGCTCACGGCTATATTGTCTCTTCCCAAGGTTCCCATAATCTTGTTTTATGTTTAACATACTCAAGTTAATCTTTGTCATTAGATCTATGGTTTATAATAGCATGCATGTACATTTAATCCATTTTAAATCATATGTAACCCACGACTACATTTATACACATAAGTTGTATTTGGGATTTTTAATTGTCATTTTAACATGTATCATTTCATATTCCATCATTTAAACTTAACACATAAATCACATATACCTTAACCATATATGTCGTGACCTTTAAGGTCATGGTCTTCAAGACTTTTAGGTTACACACATCCATTTTATGAGATCTATGACTATTGGTTTAACCATAGTCCCATTAAACAAGATTTGTAACTCATGCCCATTAGATTTACAAAACGTCTCATATGGTTTTTAAATCAAGTTTAAAACATAACATACCAATCATAAGTTCCTTATCAAAAGGTTTTAAATCATGAACATGATTTTTATAAATATGTCGTGACCTATAATGGTCATAACTTAATCAAATCTTGATTTTTAACATGTTATTTATTTGTGTTTATAGATGTATGATGATCCATGCATGAAGAAATGGAAGAACAAGTAGTGTATACCTTTCTTTCTTAAAAGTTACCAAGGAAGATCTAGATGAACAAGAAGATTAGAGATCTAATCAAGAAGATGATGGAAACCCTAACTATAACCAAGCCGTGACCTTAAAGGTTTCGGCTAGGGCTTGTTATAGTGATTCCAAAGATGATGATGCTACCAGATGATTAGTAGTTAATATGGGACAAGGATTTAGTAGAATTAATGAACAACTTTGGATTGTTGTGGCTTAATGCCGAATGATTTGAGAGAGAGATGAAGAGAGAATGAGATTTGGTTGCATGAGAGGTTGAGAGAATGTATGTGTGTGTGTTTCGGCTAAAAGGGGAGAGAGAAGGGTGAAGGCAAAAGGCATGGTTGCCTTGGTAAGAACCATTGTGCCATGTGTTGGCTTTTCCAAAACCAAGACAACCCTTCTTCTTCCACATATGGGGTGTCGTGTCTAGCTAGCCAAAAATGGGGGTAATGGGCTTTGGCTTGGGCTCATGTTGGGCTAGTACATAAGGAGTATAGTCTTGGGCTAGTCCAAGGAGGTTAAAACATGTTTGTGGTATACACACTTGCACATATACACGGCTACATACACTATGTAGCATGTTTTCCAACTTTGATTTAGTGTTGTGTGTAGCCAAGTATTCATTATATATTTTTATCATTGGTTCTCCTAGTCTTAAGTACAAGGTTTGAGCTATGTAACTTATTTACAAAAAATATGAATGTAAAGGTATAAGTACCTAAATGAACAAGTTCACACTCAACCTATCGGAATATACATATGAGTATGTGTTCTAGGGTTAATGGGTGAAACTTCATTACATAAAATCATGGTAAAATCATCGATTTTATATCACCACCCCGTTATTTTAGCTTTGTCCTCAAAGCTACTAAAAACCTAGTTATCTTTTAAGTAAGAGATGTTCTAAGTACAAGATTTGTTTCAGGTTCTCACTCAGGTACGGATGGCGGCATGAACGCGAAGTGGTCTACACCTAGGTTATTCTTATACGCCTAATCTGGCATTTATGGAAGCTTCCGTCATTATAGGTGAACAAAAGAGAATGCAAAGAGATCTTTATTCGGATCACACTATACATCTAATTGAGCAGTAAAGGAGACTGCTGTGGTGGATGGGTAGGCGAGGAATGCAAAGAGATCTTTATCTGGATCGTACTATACATCCGATTGAGTAGTAAAGCGGGCTGCTGCTGTGGATGGGTAGGCGAGGAATGCAAAGAGATCTTTTATCCGGATCACACTATACATCCGATTGAGAAGTAAAGGGGACTGCTGCTGGGGATGGATAGTCGAGTAATGCAAAGAGATCTTTATCCGGATCGCACTATACATCCGATTGAGCAGTAAAGGGGACTGCTGCTGGGGATGGATAGGCGAGGAATGCAAAGAGATCTTTATCCGGATCGCACTATACATCCGATTGAGCAGTAAAGGGGACTGCTACTGGGGATGGATAGGCGAGGAATGCAAAGAGATCTTTATCCGGATCGCACTATACATCCGAATGAGAAGTAAAGGGGACTGCTGCTGGGGATGGATAGGTGAGGAATGCAAAGAGATCTTTATCCAGATCGCACTATATATCCGATTGAGCAGTATAGGAGACTGCTGCTGTGGATGGATAGGCGCGGGATTCTCAATGGGTGTTGTAGTCATACCTTTCCCGGGTCTGGGAGAGGACCATTGGCGTTGTGGATTCGGTTAGGAGGACAAATCCAATTTAAATGGTTTCTAATATGAGGAGGACACGCCCACATATTTCATACGCTGGGGAATCTGGGGATGCACTATTTCTACATCCTTTTCAGGGGTGAGATACAAGTTATATTTCCATTCTCGCGGATGAAAAATTGGGGGCTGAAGATAAAACAAACCTGTTTAACTTTAACCCCTCCTATATTAACATCTTTAAGAAAAGACATACGATCTTTACCTCAAGTCAGTGGGACACACATATTAGTTAATGATACTAAAGTTTCTACCCAACAAGGAGGTTAAGACTGTCGTCGATGGCATTTGCGTAAGAAGTTGCAAGGAATCGGCTTCCTTTGCCGTGAGGCTGAGTGAGAGGGGCACAGAAAAGAAGTACCTCAAATGGTGGAAATAAAAGAAGATACCAAAAATAAAGAAGTGCGTGCCTTGCGGGGTGTCATAACAAGGGTCATGCATTCATTATTACTGGTTCAAAATTTTGTATAAATTCTGACTTTAAAGAGTGGAATTCTCATCTCCCAGCGTCTAGTGGGTGATGGTATTGTCGAACTAATTAGACCCAAAGAGGAAAGAGGAATGTCCAAAAGCATAGGACATTCATCATCTCCTTACAGGGGATGCCAAACGTAACCCTACAAAGTACACCCATTGTGAGTTGAGTGTGCCTTTTAGGTTTAGTGTTGTCTAGGTGGCGAAAGTAACCCTACAAAATACACCCATTGTGGGTTGGGTGTGTCCTTCAGGGTTAGGCAGGGAAGAAACGGGTTAGGGAAACGGGTCACTCTCGGACCAAATATTTACTAGCCCGTTGGTGCTAGAGATGACACTAAATCTAGTGTTAACTATATCGGGGTTATGGCTCCTCAGTATAATCAAGGTTTCATCTCACCAAGGTACACAAACCCATTTTTGGCTATAAGGGATAATTGCATGTTACTTGCTAGCCAATTTGTGCTAAGAACGATATCAAAGTTATCAAGGCTTTCTAGGATCTGTTTGGTGTAAAACGGCTGATTCGGAAAGTTTTTAAGGAACAACATCGGATAATGGTGTTTAACTATCATAACTTTTCCGTCGACTATTCCATATTATAATAGGAGCCTAGAACTGTCGGAGGGATTCCTATTACCTTACTAAATTTAGCAATTGTAGTGCTTTGGTCTACACATGTATCAGACAAAATAGATGTATATCACTGGTTTAGTAAGAACGTACCAGGTACGATGTTGTAGCCTGGGTTTTTTGGGGCATTGCCAGCCATGTACACTTGCGAAGGAGCTCCCTTTTCGTCCTTCTTCTGGTTGGCCCTCTTGGGAAAATCATGTCTCACGTGCCCAGGGGTTCCACACTCGTAACATACCACAGCTTTCTTCGGCCCGCTACCGCTCCCGCCAGTGGGGTTTCGGTTTCCTTGTTGCCCACTTCCACTCCCTCGTGCGTTGGACTTGCCCCTGTTGCTGTTTCCAGGATTGGTGTTGGGTCGACCTGGGGTAGCAACATTGGTTGGACACTCGCGAGCAAAGTGGCCTTGTTGGCTGCACTTGTAGCATCCTTGACATTGTCCTCCAGCAACATGATGGTAGTTGCAATTCAGACACTTGGGTTTTGTCCCGGAGTAGTTCTTGGTGCAGGTTGTGGGGGTAGTGTCATCTGCTTGCCCAACGTTTTGCTTTTTGGAAGGCTGTTGGTGCTGGCTACGAGAGTTTTCATCAGATTTCCTCTTGTTATCTGTTTTCCTCTCGGACAGATTGCGGGCTCGTTTGTTGATCAGCTCAGTCACAAATTCCATGGCACCTTCAACAGTGGTGGGTCGTGAAGCTAGCACACTGTCATGAATGTTGTCAGGGAGTCCGCTGAGATACTTCTCAATCTTGTCACTCCTTAGAGGAAACATTCTGGTGCACATCAAGCTTAACTCTTGAAATCTTTGGTTGTACCAAATGATATCATTGTTCTTACACTTGAGATCCCACAACTCGACTTCCAACTTCTTCATTTCTCCTCTGGGACAGTACTTCTAAGTAATTCTTTCCTTGAGGTTGGCCCAAGTGAGAGTATAAGCGGCGTCATGTCGAAGGATAGCGACCACAGATTTCCACCAGGTAAGGGCACTCTCAAGTAGGGTGCACGTGGCAAACTTAACTCTGTTCTCGTCAGCACAACCACTGATGCGGAAGACTGTCTCTAGTCTTTCAAACCACTGCATCAATTCAACAACTCCTTATTTACCTCGATAGTATGAGGGTTTACATTTCAAGAAGTCGGGGTAAGAGCAACCCCTGTTGGTGTTGTTTCTACGAGCGTCGGAGTTTGGATCATTGTTTGTATTTGGGTTAGATCCTCTGGCTGCCATAGCTGCCGTGATGCCTTCACTTATCATTTCTCGCAGTTATGCGACAGTGACATTTCGTGTAGCTTCTGGGGATTCAGCATTGTCGGCATTGGAAGTGGTTGCATTATTGGGATTTGACCTCGTAATCACCATTTGTCTATAATCATATACAAAATGAGATTATTAGTTTAAGCATTAGTACAGTTTTTATATTATTTGCACGAGGAAAATTATGCACTGATTTCATAACAAATTTGGACAACCTGTTAAGATCTCATAATATAATACATTGCACAACAGATATAATAAAGAGAGTGATTACATGTTATTTCCATGAGAAATTTAACAGTCATCTTAGCATAACACAATATAAGTCATAGGCCGGTCGAGCCTAATCCAAAGTAATGATACACACAGTCTTTAAAAACATCATATCCCAAAGTTACATGTCCCAAAAGAAAGAAAAGATAATGTACGGGATTACATCACAAAAGTTGAACAAGAGATAAAAGTACAAAGGCCCTATGTCATGATAGCCGGGATGCAACCCGTGAGCTTATCATGACGTACAAGAAGTCTAGTACGTCAATGCTAATCCTGCCTGGATGGTCCACTAGATGATGCCGGGGTTGACGGTGCAGATGGAGTTGGTAGGGCTGCAGAAGTCCTCCTGGTGTTGCACAAAGTCCGAACTGTCGTTCAGGTCTCCTTGAGCGTACGGAGTGGAGACAGTAGCTGGTTCTGGAGCCTATCGACGACCCCTCGGAGATAAGCCATCTCCCCAGTAACCCCATCATGCCGGACAGTGGCGAGATCAAATAAGATGGACAAGGACTGCTCCTGAGCAGCTAGAGCAGCATGGGCCTGATGTTGCAGATCCTCCATGACCTGAATGCGCTGGTGGAGGCGGTAGTTCTCATCTAATAACCACTTCAGTTCCTCGCCCGTCCTAGCCTGGATGCCCTTTGCAGTCTGGGAGTCTCCCCTCATAGTGCGGAAAAGAGTGTCGATACTCTCATAGATGACGGCATGGCTCTATTGGCTGACTGTCAACTGGATGCGGAGGTCGGATATCTCTCGCTCATGGCGTGCAGCCAATGCGGAGATATGGGCCTGGACGGAATCAACACGTCCTGCCCCGGAACCTTCCCCGGTCTCATAAGTGGAGACGGGTGCCGGTCCGGAGAAATAGCCTGATGAAAAGGACATAGGCATGGAAGATGGTATGCTAGAAGGGACCCGGTACTCCTCCATAGAGGTTAGGGCCGGTGTGGCTGATGCTAAGATAGAAAATGGGTCCTCTGGGAGTACAGCTTTGGTGGCTGGGTCATCCTCTGAATCCGAGGATGACAACCACCCACACTGCGTCGATCGTGGGGATGAACAAACAACTGGAGTAGGAGCTACTCTGGGTAGAAGAGTCGTGGATGTAGGAGGCGGAGTCATGATGCTCTGAAATAGTATTATTTTGAGTTTGAAGTGAGTATAAGCTTACAAACAAAGAACAATATTATTTAGATTACATGCTTTATGAAATATATCCCCTTTTAAACAATTATTAGAATGTTTTAAGGTTACAATTATTTATACTTATACATATATATGTACTATCATGCAAGTAGTTAATTTATCAGTTAGTAAGTGTGAAGTTTAGTTTAATATTACTCATATTCGCATTTCAGTATTTTACTATGTAGTGTAAAATTTTCAAGTTTAGCACGTCTAACATATAGCAATACATTACTAAACAATATTAATAAGCAAGTGTAGTAAACATATATATATATATATATATATATATATATATATATATATATATATATATATATATATATATATATATATATATATATATATATATATATATATATATACAATTAGTTCACATAGCATAAAATGCACTAAGATCTATATGCGTAACTAAGACGGTCCCAAAATAAAATCCCAAAAAGAGTTTTATAAGTTATAGTCCAGTTTTAAATAAAAGAAAAATCATTTTATTTTTATTTTATTTAAAAATTTATCTTGTTCTCTATAACTAATGCTCTGATACCATTCTCTGTGACACCACGGGTAGGGTCAAAATATGCGGAATATATCCACGGAGATGTACAAGGGTGGATCGATAGCATATAGTCCATAGAGCATAAGATAAAGAGTTAGTCAAAACATATTACATGCTTATTCAAACAAACAAATAAAAATTGTCTTAAACATGGTGAAGAGTGTTTGCTTGAGTTTCCCAATTAGAACTCCGGACGAGTCCTACAATGCAGATTACTAAGATGCTGGAGACCATGCACACACCACGTACTAACTTCATATAAATGTGCAAAACATACTAACGGGGTCAACATAAAGTTGGTGAATTTACAGATTTTTAACAATTAATTAGTTTGGACATACAATAATCATAGAAGTAATAATGCACAAAGCATTTTTACTAAAATGTAAATAACATTTGCTTATTATTAGAAAATGAAGGTTAACCCCATAGTCCTCAACAGATGAGGACGTAGTGTCTTACAAAAAGACACCCATTCTAGTTCCAACATGGTATACGTCTGTTGTCCCGGCCAAGGCATAGTGAGCATGACTCACCCAGACGGGGATGGTCAATCCCTAATAGATCTATTTATAACATTCGGGCGATTTACAACAATTTAACAGTTTCAATAGTAAGCAATCAT
The DNA here is from genome assembly GCA_025667525.1 of Glebionis coronaria. Taxonomy (NCBI): domain Eukaryota; kingdom Viridiplantae; phylum Streptophyta; class Magnoliopsida; order Asterales; family Asteraceae; genus Glebionis; species Glebionis coronaria. The sequence goes on along the minus strand of CM046881.1, from coordinate 291,314,880 downwards.
AATCCAGTTTATACAATCCAGTTATGTCTAATATATGTTTGCATATCTTCTTTCCCAAAAGGAAAATTTTTATCAAAGTTTAAATGGGGCTATAAACTCACATGGGAGTAGGCAATTGCTTGTTTAACACGGGTATCTAATTAAAGCTCACACCAAAGTTATGCCTAATCAGATAGTACAGTCTTAATAGATAGTACAAATAACATATATGTATGCTTATACGGATTTTATTCAGTTTATTCATACTATGGTATTTATCTAAATAACCATAGTTCAAGTAGCATCAATATTCATTTAACTTATTTATATATGTTTCATTTCTAAGTTCACATCAAATGTTTAACTATTAATATTAGTTAGCATACATGTATTTATAGTAATCATTCAATTTTACAATTAAGTTTTACATTTATGTAAACATAAAAGAAAATGTTTCAATTAAAATATTAATCTATGTTTATAGTATTTGTATCAATAACCTCTAATTAAATTTATAACCAAGTTCTATATTTAAGTAAACATTAAGGGTTTTACTTATAATATATTTACGTGGTAACATTTAATTTAACGTTCATACAATTTTATTTCTTAAAAGTATATGAGTATATGTATAAATAACACATGTTCATAATTGTTTATACAATTATTTCCTAGAGTAAATATAAATATTTTATTTTGAAAAATAAATACAATATTTCATTTAACTTTAAAGTTTCCATAAATCATTTTAAAATTTATAAAATAATTTAAACTTAAGAATTTATACCATAATTCTTATGGTCTAAGTATTTTAATTATATTTTATTATAATTAAAATATATTTTAGGGTTAGGGCTTGGAAATGTTTCAGGATATGGCAAAACTAGTCCTTCTACATTTTTAAATGAGTGAAACTTTCAGATTTTATATATTTAGTGCCTAGGGCTTGCTAAAGTTTCGGCTTATGGCAGATTTGGTCCCCCTAGTATTATCTAGGTTTTGTAACATTATAAAAATTTCAAAAACAACCCCTAGGGCTTCTTTAGGTTTCGGTATTTGACAAAAATAGTCCTTAGGGTTTTAAAATAGCAGAATAACTTTTAGAAACTTCCCAAATTGGTCCTTAAGGTTTAATTTGCCACGGATAGTATTTATTTAATCCCTAGACTTTTGGATATTTATATTTTCAGTCCTTGTGTTCACTAGTTTATCAAAACAAGTTTCATAAGTTACGGTTTTAGTCCTTAAGTTTTATAAATTGTCATTTTCATCCAAAAAGTTTTTATAAGTTATATTGTATTGTAAAATCTTTTATTTAACATACAAAATTGTATATGGGCTCATTAAATGGGCTAAACATCTAATGGGCTATTTTAGTGGGCTTAACTACATCTCAAGTCCACTAATTTATTTAAATGGGCCTTTAAATCATTTATTGGGCTTAACTATATTTTTAAGTCCTTTAATTAGTCAAATGGCCTAAGTGTAATCTTAAGTCCATTTTAGTTACTATAATTTATCAAATGGGCTTATTGGGTCCATTTAAGTTTTAGGTTAACTTTTCATGGGCTTAAATAGTCCATCAACACTACTTTTCATTTTACATAAATTTTTACTTAGGATATTCTTATAATCTTATTATGCTTATTAATATTTGGTTTTCATTCTAAATAGATGAATAATCTTAAAAAATCATTTTATGTGTTATACCAAATTAGATATAGGTGTGTCATAAGGTTATAAGTAAGTCATAAGCCCTAGTAGGAGCTTATAACCTACGGCTATAATTTGTTATATCTTATTAACATAAGTCAAGTCTCCTTATTAGGTTGCATGTACATTTATAAGTGTTACAACAGTAGATCTAACTATGTACATATCAAGAAAATAAGTTACAAGTCCAAAATAAGATCTAAACTATGTCTAGACCTTAAAATCAAACATAGATCTATGTACATTCATATATAGTTCACGGCTATATTTCTAAATCTTGGGACTTCCAAGATGAACACTATATCTAGTTTCTAAGTCTTGTAATCATTTAAAAATACAATCATGATTATTTAGTTTACATGCATGTTTCCAAGGTTACTATTTTTCCAAGGATACTACATATAGCTCACTACTATATTTTCTCTTCCCAAGGTTCTCATAATCTTGTTTTATGTTTAACATACTCAAGATAATCTTTGTCATTAGATCTATGGTTTATAATAGCATGTATGTACATTTATTCCATTTTAAATCATATGTAACCCACGGCTACATTTATACACATAAGTTGTATTTGTAATTTTTAATACATTTTAACATGTATCATTTCATATTCCATCATTTAAACTTAACACATAAATCACATATACCTTAACCATATATGCCGTGACCTTTAAGGTCATGGTCTTCAAGACTTTTAGGTTACACACATCCATTTTATGAGATCTATGACTATTGTTTAACCACAGTCCCATAAAACAAGGTTTGTAACTCATGCAACCTTTAGATTTACAAAACGTCTCATATGGTTTTTAAATTAAGTTTAAAACATAACATACCAATCATAAGTTCCTTATCAAAAGGTTTTAAATCATGAACATGATTTTTATAAATATGTTGTGACCTATAATGGTCATAGCTTCATCAAATCTTGATTTTTAACATGTTATTTACTTGTGTTTATAGATGTATGATGATTCATGCATGAAGAAATGGAAGAACAAGTAGTGTATACCTTTCTTTATTAAAAGTTACCAAGGAAGATCTAAATGAACAAGAAGATTAGAGATCTAATCAAGAAGATGATGGAAACCCTAACTATAACCAAGCCGTGAACTTTAAGGTTTAGACTAGGGCTTGTTATAGTGATTCCAAATATGATGATGCTACCAAATGATTAGTAGTTAATATGGGACAAGGATTTAGTAGAATTAATGAACAACTTTGGATTGTTTTGGCTTAATGCCGAATGATTTGAGAGAGAGATGAAGAGAGAATGAGATTTGGTTGCATGAGAGGTTGAGAGAATGTATTTGTGTGTGTTTCGGCTAAAAGGGGAGAGAGAAGGGTGAAGGAAAAAGACATGATTGCCTTGGTAAGAACCATTGTGCCATGTGTTGCTTTTACAAAACCAAGACAACCCTTCTTCTTCCACATATGGGGTGCCGTGTCTAGCTAGCCAAAAAGGGGGGTAATGGGCTTTGGCTTAGGCTCATGTTGGGCTAGTACATAAGGAGTATAGTCTTGGGCTAGTCCAAGGAGGTTAAAACATGTTTGTGGTATACACACTTGCACACATACACGGCTACATACACTATGTAGCATGTTTTCCAACTTTGATTTAGTGTTGTGTGTAGCCAAGTATTGATTATACATTTTTATCATTGGTTCTCCTAGTCTTATGTACAAGGTTTGAGCTATGTAACTTATTTACAACAAATATGAATGTAAACGTATAAGTACCTAAATGAACAAGTTCACACTCAATCTATAGGAATATACATGTGAGTATGTGTTCTAGGGTTAATGGGTGAAACTTCATTACATAAAATCATGGTAAAATCATAGATTTTACAATTTTGGGATGCAATGCCCTAAGAAACTTCCTAATATTGTTCTTGCTAGAAAAACCTTCATCAAGTGCTTTTAGACTAGTAATGTGTTAAATCTAGCAAATGCACTATCTATGTTTTCATCTTCTAAGATGACGAATTGTTCATATTGTTGAACAAGAAGATCGATATTGCTTTCTTTGACTTGGCTATTACATTGGTGGGTTGCTTTCTTTGGTAAAGCATTATAAATCACCATTTTAGCCTCATTGTTTTTAGCAAGTTTTCTTTTAGTATCATCATTAGCTTTATCAAAAGTAACTATCTCCTTACTTTTAGAAACTTCATTATATTGAAATGGCAAAAAGTCACCATTGATAATACATGCCAAAGATCTAAATCTTTTGATTTCACATAAGTCTCAAACCGATTTTTCCAATAAATAAAACTATCTATTTCAAAAAGAGGTGGTCTTTGCATGGATTGCCCTTCTAGTTACTTTTGGAAATCCATAGATCGATTCAAATTTTAAAATATAATATATTTTAAAAAGTCTTGAGCAACCACGCTCTGATACCAATTGTGGAAACTAGAAGGGGGGGGTGGTTGAATAGCTTCTTAAATTTGCTTCTTAAAGTTTGGTTTTAAAAAAACCCTTTTTCAAAAACTTAAGCTTGATTATTTATGTGAAACCTTCTTATACACAATATGAACAAGGTATAGTGCAACTAACTAACAATCACAAGTATAAAGAATAATGAATGAAACTAAACTAATAATCACAGTTATAAAGAATAAAGAATGTAAAGAGATAAGGGAAGGAAATATCAAACCAAACACCAAGGATTTATAATGGTTCGACAACGAAGCTCACTCCTCGTTCCTACTCCACTACTCGAGTACTCCTTACTCGAGAGTTCACTAATCAACAAGCTCCTTAAGGTGTAGAAACCGTACACAACGTCGCTTAACCAACAAGATCCTAAAAGTCGAGCCCTAATCTTAGCTAGGACCAATCTACACCAATATACTTTAAGGACTAAGTATTAACCCTAATACATACACAAATTCCAAATAGACACAACTACATGGATCTTCACAACAATGACACAACAATGAATAAATAAGTTTGGATCTTCAATGGATCTTTGAGGTAGACACAACACTTCAACAATGATATTGTTCTTCTCTTTGCACTTTGAGAGGAAAAAATAGGAGGAGAAAGATTTACTTCCAAACAAGTAGTAATCAAACAAATGATCAAGGATTAGAGTGATTTATGAAGTATGTAAGAATCTGAAAGTTTATGTGCAAAAGATATGGATTGAAAGTCTGAGAATGGTCCACTATTTATATGACAAATGTCCAACGACTATATCTGCCCGTAGTTCTTTATTGTAGCCCGCGGTTCCTTATTGATAAGGAACCGCCGTAGGCGCTAAGGAACCGCCAGCGTAGAGTCCGCTCCCTTTTGTATTCTAGTGGGTTGGATCGAATCTGGGGATTAAAATATCCTGAAAGGATATTCCAAACCAAGATAGAATATGCCATTTTTAAATTTCAAATTTTCAAATAATTAATTTAATAAAGCATTTTCTTAAAAAGAAAGTTTAATAAAACTTTGTCACACTTAATAAAAAGTAAGTTTTATGAAAAGATTAAATCCTTGATCACTTAATTAGTATAATTACTTGTTTGTTCATACCTTAAGTGATAATGGTTGAAAATGCTTGTTTTCGTAAATGCTTGTTTTTACATATTGTCGTAATCAAAACAAAGCGAGACCGAAAAATGCAAGTAACGTTTTTAGGCATCATTGCATTAACATTTCCATTTAACGCGTTTACACTCGACGTTTGGCCATCCGTAGTCGCACACTCGTAACACATATGAGGTCCACCACACAACGTACACGAATCCTCAACCGCTTTCTCCATAGCGGGAGCGTTTTTCATTTTGATCAAAACGACGTAAAAGCATTCGTCAATTTGTCGACTTTCGCATCAACCCTCTCAATATCACGATTAGCATGGCTAACATTGGCGACACTGGCAACACTCGCTGTGCTACGAAGTTGGTAAACCTTTGATCTATTTTCGATAATCAATAACTCTTCCCTAGGAGTTTTACTCAAAAAGTTACTGCCCGCGACGAAATTAACGAATGTTGCTCTTGAAAATTAGGACAGTTATGAAAAGTATCAATTTGGTGTAACTCGGAAAAACCAAGGTGAGAATATTGCCTAAGCAATTCCTTAAAACGATCCCATGCGTCTCTAAACAACTCATTCGACTTTTGTTCAAACCTCGTGATCTTGTGTTTGAAAAACGTTGTCTTAGATGGTGTAAAGAAATGATTAACAGATCGGGAATTAAGATCCTTCCACATAATTATGGAATTAGGTGGTTCTTTCTTGTACCAATCCTTGGCGGCACCATCGAGCGAGTATGGAAAAAGCATAAGCTTAATGACATCGATGTCAACGTTCTTAAACTTGCTCGTGGCTAAAAGACGATCAAAATTCCGAATGTGATCGTGAGGATTATCCGCCTCACAACCCTTAAACATTGTTTCTTTAATTAAAGTCAACATTCCTCTTTTGATTTCAAAATTCTCCGCATCGATTGCGGGAATGACGATCGCGTCTCCATAACCCTCAGTGGGTGCTTGGAGCAATTCTATCATTGTACGATTCTCGGCCATTGTGACAACCCAAACTCGTGGTCATTATTTAATTATATTTTTACGTATATTTTTGAAATTTTTTACGAGGTTGATTGTCATGACGATTGGCGATTTGATTTGGATGATGTTGAAAATTTTATTTTTACGTTTTGACGAGTTGCGAGGATTATTAGGGATGATGATATCAACTGATGCCCGAGAAATTTTACGTTTTATTTTAAACATGTCGATGTTTAATATTTTGACGTTTTTATTTTAATGTCGTATTAAGTCATGCCGGGGCTATATAATATCATATTTTATGTGTGTTTTAAGTTTTGAGAAGTATTTTTATGAAACCCGAGACCCGTAAATATTTTCAAAAGTGAATAATAGTCATTTCCTGCTTTTTAACAAAGTATTTGCACTTTGGTCCACGAGAATCACAATTGGCAAAAACTACCCTAAACTTTTTCCATATAAAAGGAAAAATTAAACACAACAAACACACACAACACCACTTCCACCAAATTTTTCTCTCTCTTTCTCCCTCCCTCTCTTTGTCCGTCCACCCCAAGCAACACAAACACCCTAAAATTTTGATTTTGAGCTTGAATCTTTAAATTCTAATCAAAGTCCCATTCTAGTTACTTGATTCTCATCACGTTGGTATAAAAATTTCTTACATGCAAGAGTATTTTTGAAAAACCCATTTTTCGATGAAAATCATACGTTTTGATCTTAAATTCTTGTTGTATGTAGATGTTTATGTGCTTATATATTATTTTTAATGATTGCATGTTGAAATTTTTTTGTTGGATTTTGATGATTTGATCATCTAGGATGATTTAGTGTGTTATGACTGAAAGTAGTAATATTATAATGATTATAGTGGTAAAATGTGGTGAAAAATTAATTTTGAATGATTTTTATGAAGGTATTTTTAAACAGATTATTAAAGTTAATTTTCAGAAAATATGAGTTTGAGTTTGATATGAACTAACTATATATTGTTGTAGAGGATGTCTTAACCTTTGATTTGATATAAGGTAGAGCTTCTAGCTCCAAAGGAGCGAAAAGTTACGTTAGTTTGATTATTCGTGTACCGGGAGACGGGTATCGACACAATATATAATTGTTGTCGATATTTGGATCGAATCTCGGGAACTATAAAAAGAATTTTGAAATGTGTCAAGTACTGATGTTAAGTGTTAAGTATGAAGATGTTGAGTTTATTTTCAAAGTTGAGTGTCGGTTTATAAACGGAGAAAAATAAATGAGTTAAAAGACTATATGAGTTGTTGACGTAAAACTGTCCGGTTTTTGTAGTTCAAAAATGTGTCGGGCAGGGAACTTTAAATGTAAAATCTTTTGATGGGCTTTTAACAGGTTTTTCTATATATATTGAGTGATATCTCTGATTAGTATCATAAGAATTTGACGTGTTTAAGTGGGGTAAATGAGCTTGTACATTTAGTGTGTATCGGCATATTTTTATCGGATGAATTAACTAATAGAATAAACATATAGAATGGAGTAAAAGGTCACTTGTATTGTTTTCATTTTAGGTTGGTTGTGATTTTATGATTTTGAGTTTGATGTTACAAAGTATGGATTTTACTCGAGTTTATTATTGATGAACGCACCTTATTTGATAGGTTGCGGTTTTTCGTGTTTATCGGGCATCAACTATCGTCGAAGATCGTCTTACTACTGCTATTACTCCAGGTGAGTCTATAGCCACGCTTTTGTAATTGTTTTGAATGATTTTAAAACCCACGAGGGGGATACATGATTGATTGTTTGGACCCGAATGTTGCCTTTGTTGTTTTGAATTGTATAAGTACCTAAATTGCAAATGTCCCTAAATTCATGAGCCGTTAACTATCTTTTGACTTGATGTTGTGAGTTGGGAATAGCCGCTTATTCTAATAATAGTACTATTGGGCTGACGACCCTATCTAAGACCAGAGATTTACGCTGAGTAACCTCTGGGAAGGATAATTTTACGAGAATGAGAATTGGTATTCTTGCAATTGATACCCTAGTAGGGGCACTGGAATTTCATCTAGTCATGCCGACTTTAGGCGTGGGTGACTAAGTTAAGGGGTCGGTGTCATGAGCTTAATACAATTCAATAGTTATTGCTATATGCCTAAATTCCTGACTAATAGATTGTATGCCCACAATTCTATTAAATGATCTTGATTGATTTTTCTCTTGTGTTCAAATGTTGGTTTGGAAAACCTATAGACTCACTCAACCGTTGTGTTGATGATTTTAAGCATGTATTTCAGGTAGTTGAAGTGGATTGCTGTTGGAGCTTGTTGGAGAAGGATTGCGGATTGCTTTGGTGATGTTTTGTCTAAAACAGATTTTTTTCCCTTTGTCATAAAAATAATAATTTACAGTCAGGTACTTTGGTAAATGGTTTGTTGATTTGGTATAATCTTTGGGGGACCTAAACGTGACTCTGATATGTTTTTAAACTGATTTTACTTGGGAATGAAGGTTTTCGACATTGATTTAAATTATTTCCTTATTTATTCCTAAATATATTGTTTTTGGGTCGTTTAAAGAGTTTATGAAATGAAGTTTGTGAATAACACCCAATTGTGTATTTCCGCTGCGCAATGTAAATTGGGGGTGTGATAGCCATCTCGTCTCTAGTTTAGACAACGATTTCTTCGATTTTCATTACGTCGATTCGACAAGTCGCTAGAATTAGAATAATCCTTCGATCAAGTGTGCATGCACAAAACGTAGAATTGAGGTAGCAAAGAAAATTCTTTTTGGGGTTCTTAAATTTTTCAATTTTTTTTTGGATTTTGGGTGTATTACGTAAATAATTAAATCTACAAAAACTATCGACCAATCAATGTCTCGATTAATGAATCGGAATAGAGTGAAGGCAATTACGTCAAGTAAAAACCTTCTTTCGACTTTGAAACGTTGGTGGAACACCAAAACGTTTTGAGGGTTCAATAATATAATATCACAAAAATAATTAATAATACTTGATGTGGTAAACCCTAATTAGTCGTCACTAAATCAATATACACAAGCGAGCGAAGAAAACGAGGCAGCGCGAAGCACTTAAGAGCCTTTTATCCTTAGCTCGTGAAATACAAAATTGAGACTAAATCAACTTATAGTATTTATCTATTTTGCCTTTGATTTCGTCTGAATTAGATACACTTAATAATGACCGGAACGCCACTATTAAGGTGCAATTTCTCAGGTATTTGGATAATTATTGGTGTATTAATTGTGATACGTAAATACAATGTGTTATTCACAAGAAAAACGAAAAACGATTTTGGGTTAACTGATTTCAATTTAACACGATTTATTTACCTTTTTGGATAATAATATAGAAAAATAACAAAACGAGTATATACGATATGTACGCTTCCAAAAATGGAAGGCCAAATATGTACTACTCATACAAACACGATATATAATATGGAAACAAACACCTCACTGGAAGCGGCGCCAAAATGATTGTTCGTAAAATACACGTTTTAGGAAAAACGCGTAAATGCGGTAAGTATTAAATTATGCGATTTAGGAAAACCGTAAAATTCAACAAGTGAAGTTCGTTCTCGAAGGAGGTGTTGTGTATGTGTGCCAATATTAATAAATCATAGTTTGAATTAGTTAGTTTTTATAATAGAAAGATATAAGAAAATAAAGACGAGTTACGCTACGATTTAAACTACGACGTAAATTAAACGTAAAACGTAAAAACGTGACAAAAATAAAAATTAAAATAAAAAATCTTATAAATAGAAATTAAATCCTAAATAATATAAGTAAGGATAAAAATTCAATAAAAGTTTTTGAAAACTTATTATTAAATTATTATTTAATTTTAAATACTAATTAAAGCCCTAAAATTAAAAATAATTAAAAAAAGTCCAAATAAATATTTTATTAAATGTAAACCCCACTTATATTATTCTATAACTAAAAAATATATTTCAAATATTTTAAACTAATTAATTCTATTTTTAAACGGCTAAAAATTATTTTCAAATTAAAATAATCATAAAAAAATACAATAACAATGGGAAAATATAAAACCTTTTTCAAAAAATCTATTTTTACTTAAACTATCTGGGAAAAATGAAAAAGCTAAAAAAAGGTGGAAATAATCCAGATAAGACAAAAACAATAAGTTAAGGCCAACTTTTTGTTCTAACTGTGGGAAATTAATGAAGTCAGTCGGAACTTGGTTGCTCCCATTGATAGTGCAATCTTCACAAAAAGATGTTTTGGGCTGTTGTGGCTGTTAGGAGCTTTGTTTAGAGATTTTTCTTGGAACAATTGGCACCCCCACAAGCACTGACTTGTGGGTAGTAAAGAGAAACACAAGAACAACAACAAAAATACACAAATCAACACTATCAATCCAAATAAAGCAAATACGCAGAAAAATGGACTGCTGATGCAGTTTCTAACAGTGAGTTTTAAAAGCTAATTTTAGCTTCCAAAAGCTACCCTAACTTAAATACCAGATAACTAAACCCTATATTGACCTAATTACTAACCTCTTGCAAGTTTTCAATACTCAAAACAATAAAATAAGGCCTAAATTCCCTACTGTGCAGACAATGAAGTGGTAGTTGTTTGCTGATGTATATGACTAAATATTGAGATTTAGTTCACTAGATCTTGACCAATAAGTAAACAAACTTCAAACAAAAACATACAACCCTAAGACTAAAATTAGACCTAGCTGATGCCCAAGACTTAAAATTTTAAAACCTAAACAGACCGACTGATTTGTATATGTTGTTGATTACCCAAGACTTGAAATTTAGACTACCACTTAAACCAGTTAAAGATAACTACCCAAATCACTTATGAAGATAATAAGAAGTATGTCAGGTTAATCATAGCTCACATATATGTCACCCATAATGAAAAATGAGTATTCCCAAACACCCCTTAATATTAGTTGTTTGCAATGATTTACAAGGAAAACTTAAGAAATCATCATCAGACTATACCTAACCACTTGAACATGCATATAAACGAAAATAAAGCATAAATCAATCAAGTAATAAGCGTATAAAATACCATCCTATAAAATAGCATACCAAAAGTACAAATAAGCTTAGTACAAATAAGCTTACATGTTATAATTTTGAAACTAAAGAAGATAAATTATAAATATAAGAGAGTAATGAAGGTGTTATGCTAGTAGAGAGCTTTGTACAAAGACGTTCCATCTCGATATTACGGTCTTACTCAGTGGTTAGGTTTACGATTTAAAATGCCCCCGCTCCTCAAACGCTTATAGAATGGCTTATGAGTATGATTGCTGGAACAATGATACTATAATTACAACAAATTGTTAATCAAAGAGTACATAACTTATACTTAAAAGTTTTAAACTTAAGATCAAAGACTTGATACTATACAAATTGTGTTAATCCAGGTTTGTGGGAGACTAAGTTGTGGTTTGTGGCCAAGCTGTTTATCTATTAATGAAATATATTTAATATAGCTCAGACTTTATGGACCCCAGGTGAGTTCATAAACTCACTAAAGTACTACTTTATAACTGATTTGAAAATCTGTGACGGAGATATATGTTAAACTGGAATACAAGAATTTTTGTATGCTGCTAGATATGATTATTGACACTACGTTTACTTATTGCCATTAAGTCCCTTTTAAATCATGACTGTTAATCATTCTAGAAACAAGCGCTAATATTGTGAATATTACTATTTGGGGACTGACATCCCTCATCTGGGAAAGTCGCACTTGTTGAAATGCTGATGGTTCCTACCTAGGCTAAACGGACACCCTTTATTTTTTAAACTTAGGAGTCCGGCAAAACAACCTGCATAAGGGAAATTTGTTGGTTTTCTGTTAATGTCAAGTAGCGGTGCATGAGCTAGTGCAATTAGAATTGATTATTTTATATGGGCGAATAACAATGTAGCTCAGAAAAGGATATTGTATTCAAAATGATTTCAAACCTATGAATTCACTCAACCATAGTGTTGATTTTAAGCATATATCTCAGGTATTAAAGATTGTTAGCATGGAGCAGCATGAGAATGGCATGAAGAGGCACAAGCTTGAAATTATTATTCTAGATTTTGGGAACCTCATATTGTAAAACTCTAATTTTAAATGATATATAAATAAAGTTGATTTAATCACTCTGATATGAGCTTAAACTCATATCCTTTTATCAACAAATAACCCTAAAACATGAAGCAAATTACCAATTTATTTGGCAAAAAAACAGTGTTATGTGGTATGTTTGTGTTTGTGTACACTTGTGTAGGTAAAAGGATACATTTTCAAGCAAACAAAGAAAAATCAAGCTCAAATAGATGAAAAAGACAAAGAAGGATCAAAAGTGACAAGACTTTGAAGTACAAGGACCTATCTTGACAAATTGTCAAAGTTGAAGGACTAAAAGTGCAAATATTGTGAAAGTCAAGATTCAAGTCAAACTTGGTCAACTCTCAAGTCAACCCAGTCAAAGGACCATTTTGTTCAAGAATGAAAGTTGAAGGACCAAATATGTCAAAAGAATGAAGCTCCTAGCTCAAAACAACAATCTGCCAAGTATAAGGACTAATTCTGCCAACATTGGAAAGTTATTCAAGGTTTAATCCATGTGAAACCATTTCAGCCAATGAGAAGAGAGGAAAGTGATCACACGGATTGAGCATTTAATTCCCACTCAGTCGCCATATAATTAATACCCAATCACAACAGTATGATCCGTGTGATCCATTTTTAGCCAATCACATGCTGACACGTGGCGTCTTCTTCATCAAAAATCTTTGCCAGGATCGCGTTTGAGCTACAAGCCATTTCATGAAAAGATTTCAACACCAAAATTGATCATTTTGAAGAGACGAACACAATGGTGCAAATCAATTAACATGAAATCAATTATTGAAGAAAAACCCAAATCCTTGTTCATACCTGCAAATGCAATTATGCAGAATTGTCCACGTGGAAAGCTAGGATTGGTCCTGACACGTCACCAACCCTAACTAACTCCTCCTTCATGCCTATAAATAGATGGATAGGACTTCATTTGTACAAGTAGCTTAATTTTGTAAAAACACATAGTTCTTAAATTTATTTCCCTTTCCTCCATTTTTACCCTAGCTACTCAAGAGTCTGACAAACACTTGAGTTAGTTAGTTAGTTAGTAGCTTCCTAACAACTTTGTAACCGTTTTCATTGAATAAAATTCAAATTTCCCTTTTCCCGCCAAAACTGTTCTTCATATTCCTGCTCATTTCCTGCTGCTATTGGATACTGGTGTTGCTGTTTTGTGTTTGTTATGATCATAGATTGATCATAACTGAATTTGAAGGAGTTTGTTAGCTGTTTGAGAAGAATTCAGTTCATTCTATTGATTTTTGAAGATTTCAAGCAGTTTGATGATGACTGTTGATTTGTTAGCTGTTCTTGTTGATTGATTGTTGTCCTAGTGATAAGGTGGTGGTTATCACTAGGCTAAGAGAGCTCAGCGCTCCTCTTCTTCCCAAAGGATTACTACAATAGGTTTTAAAAGCTCTTATTTCAATTCCTCTCAATAAGTCAAATGCATGTTTTCTTTTCATAGTGTAATCTTGATGGCTGCATGATAAAAGTTGTTTAGATTTGCTCTTTGTTGGATCTTGATTACTTGTAGCTTAATCTGTTTACCTGTTCTTAGTTCTGGTTTAAGTTTAGTCTTAGCTTATTTTCAGTGGAATTTGGTACTTGCAACTTGTATGATCATAGCTGTTCTTAATGCTCACTTTCAGTCTTAAAACCATCTCATTTGGAGTTTAAAATTTGGTAGTCAAAAGCATTTGATTCAGCTTAAACTAGTTCTTAAAAAGCCTTTGTAAAAGTTTGAAATATCAGATAAAGGAGTGTTTGGGATTAGCTTAAAAAGAGTTTTCAATAATTGAATCCTGGTGTTTTAAAGTTCATTTGCAGTTAAAAGGTGATTATAAAGTGTTTTAAGTCTTTTACAAGTCAAAAAGAAAGCCAATCAGGCAAATGGCATTAAAAAGGTTTGGGTTGATTTCATTCAGTTTTGCCCATTAGAACTTATCATTTTCATTTGATCAGAACTCATTCAATACTAGATGAAATTGCACCAAATTTGTTCTCAATCATAGCTTATATCATAGAGATTCAGATTCCAAGAGGATTTTCTACAGTTTACAATAAGCAGATAGAAATAAGCATAATTCAGATAAGCCAACTTAAGTCAAGTTTCTGTAAATAAAAGCTGGAAATTTGTATCTCCTTATCCTCTTCATTAACATGGCCATTTTTCTTCACAAATCCTCTTAAAACATTGAGTTACTTGATTTTTGAAAGTTTCAGCTTTTTGAAAAATAAGTTGGTCAACGCTGGTCAACGATAAGCCCATTTTCAGCATAATTCAGATTCTCAGCTTATTTCTTGATGAAAAATGTTCTAGTTTGATTTCCCGTTCATTAATTGAGTTGCTTAATCAGTTTCAATCAGAAAATCAAGTTGTGACTGTTTAGATTTTGCTATAGCTTATTTTGAGCTTATTGATAAGTTCTCAATTGCTTATTTCTCAACTTTAGCCAATTTCCTTTTACACACGTAGCTTATTTGGGATTTTAAGAGTTTTGAAACTTGTCTCATCGAATTTGGTTCATTAATAAGCTCAAACGAGCTTATTTTCAAGCTTAACCCGTTTTTGGCTTAAATAGTTCTTGAAATTGCAGTTTGGTCCCTAGTGTTTTAATCAGTGTTTAAACTTGGCTAAACTTCCAAGTTTTTAGGGTTTGCATTTGTTAAGACCTTGTAGTTTTGGAAGTTGCTAATTTCAGTTAGCAAGTTGTTAGTTTGTTACATTTTTGGTTAATTTGTTATAAGTTTTACATATTTGATCCTTGTAGTTAACTGTTTTACAATTTTAGTCCCTAGAATTGTTAGAATTTACATTTCAAGCATTTATCTTTCCTAGAATTTACATTTTCAGTCCTTTAAGTTTCATATTTTACAATTTGAATTTTACTTGAATAAAAATTTGGTATTTGCAAATTGTTTTACATATAAGTAGGTAATATTTTTCCGTTTTGCAAGACTTTGTTGAATTAGCAAATAGAATATCCAAACAAGCTTAACAACCAAAAACAGTTAAAAACCCGATATTGGTTGGACTTTCCATTAGCAAGAACTGAGAAAAAACGAACTGCATTATACTCAATTTCAAATGGCGCCGCTGCCGGTTCTTTGACTACACGATCGATTGACGGTTTTCATTGGCTTTTGGGATCCGTTCACTTTGTGAACGTTATTTTTTACGTATCATAAATCAAAAACAAATAAAAAAATCAAAAATAAAAAAATATATAAAAACTAAAAAATTAACAAAACAATTCTTTTCCTAAAGAATTGACCAAAAATAAAAAATCCAAAAAGCAATCTTTTTCCTAAGAGATTGCACCCAAAAATATATATTATTGGATTCTCTCGGTTTTTATGTACATATAGTATTTTCTCTTAAAAAACTCATAAATACAAAAATATTTTCCATATATTATTATAAGTAAATACGTATACGTATAAGAACAATCAATCTACATATTCTCCATAAGTATTGCCGAGGCAATACACCGTGTTGAGGGGCGTTCCGGTCCTTGACACGTGTATCGATCAAACAAAATAAAGCAAGAATAGATAAATACTCTCAATAAGCAACAATTCGAAGAATACGAATATTTAAGTGAATAGAAAGGCGATGTGCTATAAAATGCCATCAAAGGGTCAATAGGTACTTAAGTGCTTCGCGCCACCTAACCCCCCGTTCACTTGTAAGTATTCTAAGAAGGAAGGCTTCATTGAGGGTCTTGCACCCAAGTAGTACATACATATATTGTTATTTTCTTGTGGATATTTAATATTGAAACTCGAAGAGGATAATCCATTTCTCTTCAAAGTCACACGAGAGCTTCTCTCTCATTCCTCGTATTGAGTTGCATGCTCACTCGCGGGCGTGCACAAATACCGATTGGTGTACAACCTCTTCCTCCGAAAAGGAAGAAAAAGAGAAAGAGTAAGACCACCACCGTCCACCAAGCCGATCACGAGAATCGTGCTTTGACTCCACCACAAGAAGCCATGGCTATTGATAATCGCTCTTTGTATGAACGTATGCAAACCAACATTCATGGATATGCTAGTGCCATTAAGATTCCCGACTTTCCCGCAAACACATTTGAGCTACATACATCTATGATCAATATGGTTTCACAATCACCTTTCTTTGGTAACAAGAATGAGGATCCTCATGCTCACCTTAAGATATTCCTTTCTCTTTGCAATACCATTAAGCATAATGGGGTTCCACATGAGGTGATTAGGTTGATGTTAGTGTCATTTTCCTTAGAGGGAATTGCTAAGCATTGGTTAGACACCCAACCACCCGATAGTATCACCACATGGGATGGTTTCACCACTAAGTTTTTGAACAAGTTCTTTCCTCCACATAAGACTATGGCTTTGAGGACTTTAATTATGGGCTTTCAACAAAAACCTAGTCAATCCTTTAGTGATGCTT
Organism: Glebionis coronaria; assembly: GCA_025667525.1. Classification (NCBI taxonomy): domain Eukaryota; kingdom Viridiplantae; phylum Streptophyta; class Magnoliopsida; order Asterales; family Asteraceae; genus Glebionis; species Glebionis coronaria. The sequence goes on along the minus strand of CM046881.1, from coordinate 291,298,107 downwards.
GGGAAGAGTATAGTGAGTTGTTGAGGCGATGCCCTAATCATGGATTGGATCAAGTTCACCAAATCAACCTCTTTTATGATGGCCTTAAATCTCACCACCAAGATTCACTCAATGCTTCCGCGGGAGGGAATATTCTTCTTAAGACCTACCAAGAGGCTTTGGACATCATTGAGACTAAGGCAATGGTTCAAACAAACAATCCATTTGAAGAAAAGGTTCATGTTATCCAAAACAATTCTCAAACTCCTTGTGACAACCAACTCCTTAAGTTTCAAGAAGAGATTTTTCAAAGGATGGATAGAAATAGTGAGAAGACTTTGCAAGTACAACTAGAAATGCTTCAAACTTTTAAGAACATGTCATTGAACAATTCCTCAAATAATGTGAATGCCATCACCATTTCTTGTGTTACTTGTGGAGGTCCCCATTCTTATGAACAATGTGATAAGGTGCAAGGGTATCAAGGAGAATGCTATGCTTACCAAGAGGAACATCGTGAACACTTCAAGCCTAATATCAATCCAAATAACCTTTCTTACAAATCCCAAAATTACCTTACTCCACCCGGCTTCCCACCCCAACCACCCACCCAAATTCCACAAAATACTCCTCAAATTTTACCAAGGAATCAAGGGCAAAGACCACCTTACCAAGGAAATAACTACAAGGCACCCAACAATGTTCAACATCAAGGAAATACCTTTTATCCACCACAACAAGGATTTAATCAACCACTTCCATTTATTCCCAATCAAGCATATGCTCCTATACCAAATCAAGCTTACCCTCAAGTTCAAAATCAAGGATATGGGATGCAAGAGACTCAAGAGTATGTTGACAAGAAAATGCGTGAAATGGAGAAGAGAATGAATGACCAAATCAATAGGGTTTTAGTGGCAGTAAATCAAAGACCACAAGGGGCTTTACCTTCTAACACACAAACAAACCCTAGGGCCAATGTCAATGCTATTACAACAAGGAGTGGAACAACAACAAAGGATCCTTCACCTCCTAAACCTACTATTGTTCAACCCACTTGTGCTCCTACTTGTGACAAGCCTTCTACTTCTACTTCACCTCCTCAAAATGCTCCTATTCACTCAAACACACCTTCTCAACCACTTCATACTTCTCCTTTACCTTCTACACTTCCAAATGAAGAAGCTAACAAAGACAAATCTTCCACTACTACACCTATTCCACCTACACCAAAACCTACTCTTCCATATCCTTCAAGGTTGAAAAAGGACAAGTTAAAGAACAAGGATGACATCCAAGTCTCCAATTTCTTAAGGATGTTCAAGCAACTCAACATCAATATATCCTTTGCGGAAGCTCTTGCTTATATGCCAAAGTTTTCTAAGATGTTCAAGGATTTGCTCTCAAACAAAGAAAAATTGGTTGATTTGCCCAACACATCCCTTAATGCAAATTGTTCCGCGGTGTTACTTAAAACCTTACCAACAAAACTTAGAGATCCGGGGCGCTTCTTGATACCTTGTAATTTTCCCGGTGTTGAAAATTGCATGGCTTTGGCGGATCTAGGGGCGAGCATAAACCTCATGCCTTTATCGGTTTGGAAACAACTATCTCTTCCCGAGCTCACTCCCACTAGGATGACTCTTGAACTAGCCAACCGAAACATAGCTCACCCCGTAGGTATAGCGGAAGATGTGTTTGTAGGTGTGGATAAGTTTACCTTTCCTGCCGAATTTGTAGTGGTTGATTATGACATGGATCCTAGAGTGCCTTTGATTGTTGGTAGACCGTTTTTGAGAACGGGTCGTACCTTGATAGATGTGGCGGAAGGAGAATTAATTATGAGAGTAGAAGATGAGAGAGTGGTGTTTAAGTTAGGGAAAGTTTGTGATAGGAAAGAGGTTAAGGAGTCTAGACCTTGTGAGACTATTAACATTGTGGATGTGCTAGATGAAGTGTGTAATGAACACTTTCATGATGCTTGCAAGAGTGCTAGTGATGAGATACCCCATGTTGAAACCGTGGCCTCAATTGCTCCCTCTTTAACACCTTTTGGAGAGAGTGATTTCCTCTTGGAGGAATTTGAGTCCAACTTTCTTGGTGATGATGATTCTCCCATCAATTGGGAAGAAGATATTCTTACAATCCAAAAGTTGCTCAATGAGGACCCTATTCCTTCTCCTATTCCACAAGAGATTACCATTGAGGAACCTTCCATAGTAAAACCTTCCATAGAGAGTCCACCTCCCATTGAACTTAAGGACCTTCCATCCCACTTAGAATATGCTTTCTTAGAAGGAAAAGACCAATTACCGGTGATCATTGCTAAAGAGTTGAAAGAGGATGAAAAAGAGCAACTTATTGAAGTTCTTAAGAAACATAAGAAAGCTTTAGCATGGAAAATATCCGACATAAGGGGAATTGATCCACATTTTTGTACTCACAAAATCCTTATGGAGGATGACTATAAACCCGCCATTCAAAACCAAAGGAGAGTTAACCCAAAAATCCATGAGGTTATTAAGAAAGAAGTGATTAAACTCTTAGATGCGGGTATGATTTATCCCATTTCCGACTCTCCATGGGTTAGCCCGGTTCATTGTGTTCCAAAGAAGGGTGGAATCACCGTGGTGCCTAATGAGAACAATGAGCTTATTCCCACGAGACTTGTGACCGGTTGGAGAGTTTGCATTGATTATAGAAAACTCAATGAGGCAACTAGGAAAGACCATTTTCTGCTTCCCTTTATGGATCAAATGCTTGAACGCTATGCGGGAAATGAGTACTATTGTTTTCTTGATGGCTTTTCAGGTTATTTCTAAATACCCATTGACCCTAAGGATCAAGAAAAGACCACATTCACTTGTCCCTACGGTACATTTGCTTACAAGAGGATGCCTTTTGGCTTATGTAATGCACCGGGGACGTTTCAAAGGTGCATGATGGCGATTTTCCATGACATGATAGAGCAAACCATGGAGGTTTTTATGGATGACTTTTCCGTATTTGGAAACTCCTTTAGCTCATGTCTCACCAATCTTGAGAGAATGCTTAAGCGTTGTGAAGAAACACGTTTGGTGCTTAATTGGGAGAAATGTCACTTTATGGTGAAAGAGGGGATTGTTTTAGGACACAAGATATCCAATAAGGGATTAGAAGTTGATCGAGCTAAAATTGATGTGATTGCTAAGCTTCCCCCACCCACCTCGGTTAAAGGTGTGAGGAGTTTCTTAGGTCATGCGGGATTTTATAGGCGCTTTATACAAGATTTTTCTAAGATAGCTAGACCGATGACTCACCTCTTGGAGAAAGAGGCTCCTTTCATTTTTAACCAAGATTGTTTAGACTCTTTTGAGACTCTTAAGGAAAAATTGACTAAGGCTCCCGTTTTGGTTTCTCCAAATTGGGAATTACCTTTTGAGCTTATGTGTGACGCTAGTGATTATGCGGTGGGGGCCGTCTTAGGACAAAGAGTTAATAAGCATTTTCAACCTATACACTATGCGAGTAAAACCATGACCGGTGCACAACTTCATTACACTACCACGGAAAAAGAGTTGCTTGCTATAGTATATGCTTTTGAGAAGTTTAGACCATATCTTGTGCTTTCCAAAACCATAGTGTATACGGATCATTCCGCTCTCAAGTATCTTATGACAAAACAAGATGCTAAGCCTAGGCTTTTGAGATGGGTTTTGTTGCTTCAAGAGTTTAAGATAGAGATTCGTGATAAGAAAGGGGCCGAGAATTTAGCGGCGGATCATTTGAGTAGACTTGAGCATCCTTTTCAAGGAGATTTCCCACACCAAGAAATCAATGAATCCTTTCCATTAGAGGAGCTCATGTCTATCTCTTCCCAAGAGGATGCCACACCTTGGTTTGCGGATATCGCAAACTATCTTGTGGGCAATGTGCTTATTGAGGGTCTTACTTATCAACAAAAGAAAAAGTTTCTTAAGGAAGTTAAGTATTACTTTTGGGATGATCCATATCTTTTTAGGCAATGTGTGGACCAAATCATTAGACGGTGTGTAGATGGGCCCGAGGCATTTAAGATCTTAGAGGCGTGTCATAAAGGACCTATGGGTGGACATTTTGGGCCTAACTACACCGCCAAGAAAGTCTTTGATTCGGGTTACTATTGGCCTTCCATTTACAAAGATGCCCAAGAAATGGTAAAATTTTGTGATGTTTGTCAAAGACACGGAAAAATTACACAACGTGATGAGATGCCACAAAATTTTATCCAAGAGTGTGAGATATTTGACGTATGGGGCATTGATTTCATGGGACCTTTTCCATCCTCTAAGGGAAACAAGTATATACTTGTGGCGGTGGATTATGTGTCCAAATGGGTGGAGGCTAAAGCCTTACCTACCAATGATGCTAGAGTGGTTGTAAAGTTTTTGAAACAATTGTTTGCTAGATTTGATGTACCTCGGGCCATCATAAGTGATCGTGGTACGCACTTTGTAATGATCAATTCACGAGAGTTATGAAGAAATATGGAGTGAATCATAGACTTTCTACCGCGTATCACCCTCAAACAAATGGTCAAACCGAGGTCACAAATCGTGGTTTAAAGAGAATTTTAGAGAGAACGGTGGGAGAGCATCGAGCTTCTTGGTCGGATAAGCTTGATGATGCTTTGTGGGCGTTTAGGACGGCTTTTAAAACACCAATTGCACTCATCTTGAATCTATCTGCTAAACTTGTAACCTTAGAAAGAAGTTCATCTCCCCCATTGCACTCATCTTGAATCTATCTGTCATAAGCTTGGAGAAATCTTCACTCATCTTTGGATTAGTGGATCCAAAGATGATATCATCAACATAGACTTGAACAAATAGAACATCCTTACCAGCCTTCTTTGTAAATAATGTCTGGTCTATGGTGCCCCTCTTGAATCCATTTTCTGCCAAATAAGTGGACAATGTACCATACCATGCTCTTGGGGCTTGATGAAGTCCATACATAGCCTTCTTGACTCTATACACCTTGTCTGGATTCTCTTGATCTTCAAAACCAGGAGGCTGCATCACATACACCTCCTCAACAATTGTTTCATAGAGGAAGGCACTCTTCACATCCATTTGATAGACAGTGAAGCCTAGTGATGAGATGGCATTTATACATGATCTCATCGTTCTTTTCGGGCTTTAAATGCACTAAAATGTCATAAAATACCATATATATGCTTGTGTTTGTTTACTTGTGTATTTTAGGTATGGGTATCGTGAAAAAGACAAAAGATCACAAGAAACAAGGAAAAACAGACACGAGAAACGAAGCCGTACAAAGGACCGGGCCCTAGTTCATGAATTATCCAACATTTACCCTTGAAGACATAAAGATATGCAAGATTGATCCTCAAACAATGAAGAAATGACACTTAAAACCCTTGTGAATTCATAATTATAAGTTTGGTCCCTTAAGTTTGTCAAAATTGCAAAAAGGTCCTTCAGCTTTGAAGAAATGGCAAAATTAGTCCTTCATCAAATCTAATTTGCCAATTATGGTCCCTCATGGAGTCAAAGATACATTGAAGACCTTTGAAGATCAACAAAGTCCAAAACCAGTCCCTCAAGTATGAAAACATGGCAAAAACAACCCTTGATATCTTTTTGGAAAAGTTTTATGCCAAAAATGGGAAAAGGAAACTTTCATTACAAAGGGAATACGTTTAAGTGGGCTGAAAAACTTGTTATACAATTATTCCCAAAGAACAAGGGCCAAAGGTGTCTATTTGAAACATTCAAACTGAAAATGCGCCAAACAAAAACCTTTCCCCCAAAATCGGATCAAAACCTTATTGTTTACCATTCATCCCACCCAGTTTTTACTTCACTTAAAACAAAGGGTAAACTCCAATTACCTTGGCACATGTGTGATTCACACATGCAGAAACTCATCCCAACTGTAAGACTCTCTTCTCCACTCACCAAAGGGTCCCACACCCAAAACTGTTTCACCCATCACATGACAACTTTCTCTCCAAGGCTTGCCACGTGTCAGGATCAACGGCCAAGACTCCTAGCTTAACCCCAAAGCTAAGATAAACGTCTATGATCATTTTGAACAGCTCACATCAAAGAATCGTCTAGAAGACCTCAAGGACAATATTGGAAATTCACTTCTAGGGTTTATGAATAGTGCTTTGTATCCATTTGCCTATAAAAGGAGACCTCAACCTGTGAGAGTCCCTTTGTTCTAGATTTTGGCTATCAATCTTTGATATTCCTTTTTAAGTTAAATAAAATTTGAATTTCATAAAATTTTTGAATTCTCTTTTGTGTTTATAAAAATTTAGTGTTAGAATTGCCTTAATCTGAGTTCCATTTGATCATTAAGACCTACCTTACTCTTGTGGCTAAGGCACATCTTTTTTTATAAGGCTTTCAAAGGTTTAAAAACCTTGAAATCCTTGGTTCTGTTTTGGATATTATTGTGTACTAACCATTAGCTAACAGCCTTAAGCTCCTTCAAGCTTGTTGACACCAAGCCTGAGAAGAGCTATAAGCTCTTGGTTGAGTTGTTTGCTTATTTGTGTTGAAGAAATTTCATAATCAAATCCTTGTTCTACTTTGAACATCAGCATGATTTGATCTTCCTTCTTAAAGAACCTTGGTCTTGTTCTTGTTGTTAAACAGGGTCCAAGGATCATAGCTGGCCCTCCTAGGATGTTGTGGAGGGCAGGTATAATCACTTGTTTAAAATTCCTCTAAAAATTTCATGTTACTGCATGTTTTGGATTTGGTGCTTTGATTTTATGTTCTTGTGTTTAAGGTTGTGATCTTAGTGTTTGATTCTGTTAGTTGTCACCTAGGAAGTGTTTTTTATTCATAAAATCAGTGGGTTATTAGTGAAAAATCACAAGTTGCTTTGAAAAATGATAGATTAAGGGTTGTTTGGGATAACAACTTGATTTAGGTTTGTGTTGATTTGTGTTGATGCTTTGTGGTGATTTGTGTTTGTATCTGTTTAGTGGGTGTTAAGGATCATTTGTCTGCAAGTTTTGTGGTTTGAAACACCTAGATCCATTAAAGGGCTATAAAATCTTGTTTACTTGATGAAATTGGCTGTTGTTTAAGGGACACCTAGATCTAATCATAGACTAGGGCTAAAAAGTGATTAAACCTAGTTAATAACACCAGGGAAAGAGATTTGGATGCTTGAAATTGGATCTGTGGTCAATTAGATCAGCAAAAGTTTCTGCATATTCTACTTGTGCTCATCAGTAACTGTTGGTGCTTGAATCTGCTTATTTACTTTGATCCTTTGCTTGAAACAAGTTTATTTGTACTTATTGGACTTTATTATAGCTTGTGTATGCATTTGGTTCAATTTGGCTGGCTTATTCTATTGATCCCAAACTTAGATCGATTTAGCTTTATGTATACGAGATTAGATCAAGTAATACACTTAGAGAAACCTTTGTATATGTATATGACAATCTAAGTGTTATGCGGAATTAACACTTAAACAAGAACACACAAGATGTAAACAAACTTTCACTTTGATTAATGATATCAAACTTTCTTACAATGAAAGTAGTTTACGTATGAAAACTTATATGAACAATAACCTAAAGGTCTTCTTTTATAGACATAAGAAGCCTTGTACAATAATCTACGTATCAACTATTCTAGGTAAAGATAAATATAGAAAATACATTGTTGTTCTTATCTTTACTAGAAGTAATCTAGAATACAATAAACGCGTAGAGTATATCCATCCATCAATGCTTGTCTTCAATGCATCAACGCTTGACATTATCTTGTCAACACTTGGTCTGTCAGCGTTTGTTTTACTCTTGTCAACGCTTGTTTTACTCTTGTCAGCGCTCAAGTAGACTGGCTATAATTTATTCCCAACAATCCTCCCCTAAACTTGATATCAACTCCAGTAATCAAGTTTCTGAATAAACATTAAGAACTAGGAGGAATCTTACAAACCTTCTCATATTGGTAATAAATAAATCTGATCAAATCTTTTGCCACGTCACTTGAATAATCAATTTCCAGCTGTGTGTTCTTCATCTTCTCCAAGACTTCCTTGGACATGAAATACTGACCATCTACAAGTAGATACTCAGCAAACTTTGTAGAACTCAAATAATAAACACCAGCAGCTGAATACAACCTCCATTGAAGACCACTGAGATCATCTTCAAGATCCTTCCAAATAGCAGGATCTTCATCTCTTGGTCCACACATTCTTTTGAATGTGGACCATAGTTTTATTCCATTGACTCAAGTTGGTGCTTCAGTCACATACTTGGCCTCTAATAACCTCCATAGGTCTACCAAGTCTTCTCTGTCAAAACTTGCAAACAAAGATATAAGGGTGGTAAAAGTGTGAACCTCCTTTCCATACCTGCCAATCTTCCAAAACCCACATTCATCTTCTTCATTTGGATGTAATGGATCCATATCTTTGGGAAACTCAAGAGGAACTCCCTTTTTCACTGGTCTGGGAACAAACATTGCCTTCTTAAGCTCCATTTCCTTTGCAAGTTCTTGTTTCCTTTCAGCAGAAAGAAGTCTTAGAGTGTTTGCTTCCTGCACTGTAACCCAAATGGGATAAGCTCTGCACTCCAACTCTTCAAATGTCAATGCCATCAACTTCTTATAAGTCCACCCTGTTCCATGACATCTAAGCAACATGTAGTACAACTCCCTTTTATCCCTTTTCAAATTTGAGAGAACATTGCTTGCTTTGTGTTTCAGAATAACCTTGCAATCCTTTTGGACTCTTAGAAGAATCTCCAAACCCCATATCTGATCTAAAATGGTCAAGTGTAGATTCTCCATACATCTATCTTCCCAAGCATGATACATCTGAACCACCTCTGGCATATCAAAATCAACCTGCAATTTCAACTCATTCAATTTCTCCTTGGCCAGCTCATCACCATACTCAAGTCTTTCTGGCTGTTCTATGATCATAACACTAGAGTCTGAACTAGCTTCATCACTTCCTTCATGCTCTTCTGAAGTGACAACAAAAGGGGACTCTCTCACCTCCTTTCTTTCTTGTTCCACAATTTGTGCAACCAACTTTCTATCAAATTCAATTTGTGCTGCATTTTTGGAACAACCTCCTCTACCATAATACCCTTACCCTTATCTAATGGATCAATTGTTGGTAAGGTAGATGGTAATACCTGTGAAGAAACCTCTTTGATGATGGATGATGACTGGAATACATCAACCTCATTTGTAGGTCTGTCAACGCTAACTTTTGGCTTGTCAACGCCCAAAATACTCATGTCAGCATTCAAATCTGTCTTGTCAACGCCCAATGTACCTGTCTCAGCGCCTCTTGCAATTTCCTCCAGCATGGCTGTAAATGATAAATTTAAGTTGGTAGGAGCAACTAGAGACATATCAAAACCTGCTTGTTTCTTCAAACCAGTAAGAGCTTCAGCTACGCCCCAAAGATTCTTCATCAAATGAATCGTTTCCACTCTCAACAAAAGGTTCTGTAGCAGCTTCATGTGAGCCTTTATCACTCAAATTAATAGGCTCAGTAGCAGCTTCCTCCCCTTTGTAAGAATCCTCCTCAGATAAAAGGACCCTTGTCTGCCTTCTCTTGGACTCAGCTGTCTCCAAAATAACAATCATCTCCCTCAAGTGCTTGAGTTCAAGTCCTTGTGTGCTGACAACTTGTACCAAGTCTGCATTTTGGTTTTGCAAGCGCATGCAGACTGCCGTCAATTCCATCAAAGTCATTGGTTCCAATCTGCCCTCTTCTAAAATGGGTATATGACCTCCCAAGTCAGATTCATTGGGCATGGATGAGGTCTTAAGTATGGTGGGACTGCCTTGGCCAGCTTCTAAGCCAGAACCAATAGTCCCAGCCTCATCCATAGCACCAACCACACTTGTGGTGTTGGTTCTCTCTGCTACATGGCTAGGACCACTAGAGGAGAACACTCCAGTAGTCCTTTGGCATTTTTGTAACCTATATTGTGTTGGGGGAGAAGAAGATGTGGATTGGGTGGATGTGGGTTGGTTAAGGGGTGTTTGGGTCTGTAAGGGATTTGTGTCAACGTTGGAAATAGGCACATCAACGCCAACATTTAATGTGTCAGCGTCGAAGGGTTCTGAGTTAATTTGCATATGTTGTGGTGAAGGTAAAGGTTCTAGTATTGGGTCAATTTGGGGTTGAGGGTCTGGTTGTGGTTGTGCTGCTTCAATAACAGCAAGCATAGCTGGGGTTAGGGGTAGGTCACGATGTGGGGGTGAGTTCATCTTCATAAAAATTGCTTTCTTTTGCATAGGGATCTCATAAAAATCATCATGATCCCTGGTGCAGTATCCTTGGACATCAAAAACCATTTGTAAAAATCTGGGATAAGCTAAAGTCATTTTGTTCCCTTTATTTTTACACATGCCCTCAAAAATCATTTTGAAATAATTAAATTTTTGCCTAGTAGCAATACACACAATAGCACTTGCAATAGATCTATTGATCTTATTGTGTGCAGTGCACTTGGGACTCAAACATTATAGGAGGACATGTATTAGGTACTTCCAGGATGGGGGAAACTCCTGTTTATTATATTTATTTAAAGTTCCTTCATCAGGAAAAGGATAACCCAAAGCCCTTAGTAATTGTTCTATTTCACTAATGGGAAGGGTGGTTATACCATCAGCATCATCAAGATGTAAAGCTTGGCGTACCAAAGCTTCAGTAACCACCCATGTTCTCCCATGAACAATAGAAGATAATGTAGTCACTCTATTAACTGTTGAGGAACTGACAGTGTTCCAAAACTGTTTAATATGTGTGACAGGAATGAGTGGAGCATGAGAAAGAGCATACCTAAGAGGGGATGCGTTCAAATACGCCACCATTTGCATGTATTGGGGAAACAGAGCATCATCAGCTTCAAGATACGCGACCATGTTGTGTTGACTTCTGAACCCCAATTCCAAATCAGATGGTTTAAACTTTGGTGCCATTATTGAAAGCTGTTTGAATGATTGAGAAAGATGAAGTTTATAGGAGAAAATTGTGTTAGACAAGAATAATAGGTACCCTGTTTAAAATAGGAGCCAAATATATAGGAGAAGAAAATGCATGTGATTGGCACAAAAATAGGCAAGTATTTTCATAATGTAATCATGAAAATATTGAAAAAGAATAATGTTATCTCATGCATTAAATGAGGTTTATCTGCTCCCAAAATTACGACCTAAAAATATGTCAAAAAGTAACAACTGGGTAGGTCCCATTGAGTGTCAATGGTAAAAAATAACCCATCAACGCCCAACGGCTATTTTCTTGTCAACGTTTGCCTAAGCCATGTCAGCGTCTAAATTGGTCACAACAACGCTTGGAAAAATACTTGTTAGTGTCCAAAAATAAAAATTTATAAAAATGAAAAATGACCTTAACAAAGTAATTTATCCTAGAGAAGATAACCAAAAAGTTGATAATTATTATAGGGCGGCAAGCACTGTCCAGTTATGCACACTTGCTTATGCAAGATAGACATGACAGTCCTCTAGTGTCCCTTGCTAACCAAAATTCTTTACAATTAAGTTACCTTATAAAATTCCTTGTTACTCCCAGGTAAATCCCATAACAAAAGCATTCCCAAGTCTCCCAGTAGACCACAACCAATTCTAGGCCAAAAATGTCTTGGCAGCATGCATAGTATATCAACTTTGCATGCTACAGTGCCTCATGATTTAGTAAAACTAACTCATACTCACCTGTGGACACAATCTAGAGTTGTGATAAGAGTATCATATGGATACCCAAACATCCTAAAGGTTCCTAAAACCTCCCCTTAAACTATGATACATATGTTGCGAAAAATATGCATGAACATAAAAATTTATGTCAAGATAGGAATTAAAAATTCCAACCATCATCCATAAATAAAAACATGTCCAAATTCTTCTCCAATGATCCATAAGCAACTCTGTATCCAATGGTATACTGCTAACACCACCTGCACATTTAGATTGAAAACCACAAAACTAACATTGTTGCTGACAATGCCCCGATAACACTTGTCAGCGTTGAAGGAAGCTTTGTCAGCGTTAGACAAATATGTTGCTGACTACGCCACAAAAACACTTATTAGCGTTCAAGCAACCTTTGTCAGTGTTAGAAAAATATAGTGGAAAATCTAAATCCTCAAAAAGACCAATAACAATGCATTATCCCGTACATACTTTTACAAAAAGACTTCAAAACACATATTATGTGAGATTGATCATTCCAATACTTGTTACCAAGTATTGAAACCTTCCAGCATCAAAAGGTTTAGTTAGTAAATCTGACACATTCTCCTCTGTGTCAACCCTATCTGGTTGTATTAAACCCTTTTCAAATCAATCTCTTATAAAATGGTGTCTAATTTCTATGTGTTTAGTTTTAGAATGATGTACAGGATTCTTAATAATGCATAAAGTGCTGTTATTGTCAACAAATATCTTGGTATGCATGAAATTATACCCATAGTCCAACAGCTGGTTCTGAATCCACAAAACTTATCCACAACAAGCAGCTGTAGCCACATACTCTGCTTCAGTTGTAGAATTAGCCACCACTGTTTGTTTCTTGCATGGCCAAGATATCAACCTGCTCCCAAGAAACTGACATCCACCAGTTGTGGATTTCCTATCAAACTTATCACCTCCATAGTCACTGTCTGAATATGCAATCAGCTCCAATGGTGAATCCTTTGGGTACCACAAACCAAGACTAGGATAGCATCTTAGGTACCTAAAGATCCTCTTGACAGCATAAAGGTGACATTCTTTGGGAGTCACTTGATGGCGTGCACAAGCACACACAGCAAACATGATGTCAGGTCTAGAGGCTGTGAGATACATCAATGAACCAATCATTGATCTATAGTGCCTGACATCAACATCCTTTCCATGTCCAATCTTTCCCCAAGGGTGTTCTCTATCGATATGAGTAGTAGCCCTCTTTTCATGTGGAGAAAAGCCAAACTTCTTCAAGATTTCTGCCACATATTTATCCTGGGAGATGATACCATCTTCTTTCTGCTGAACTTGTAAACCAAGAAAGAAGGTCATCTCCCCCATAGCACTCATCTTGAATTTGTCTGTCATAAGCTTGGAGAAATCCTCACTCATCTTTGGATCAGTAGACCCAAAAATGATGTCATCAACATAGACCTGAACAAGCAACACATCCTTACCTTTCTTCTTTTTTTTTTGGGTAAAGGGGAATCCTAACCCCGGTAAAATATATTCCCAAAAACATTGAAGTACAATGGAATGTAGCTGCAATGCTACATTAACCTCAAGCAAATGCCTGAACAACCACTACATCATATGACATGCCATATGACCTACTAAACGATTACAAAACAAATAACACCAATAGGAAAAAACCACCTAAAGGTGCATGAACAATGAACGTAAAACATCATCATGGACCAGGCTGATGAGAACCATGCCGATCATCAATCGATATGACTTCTTCAACCTCACTATCACTCTCATTGACTACACCTTCCTTGGTCTTAAGACCATCCTCCCAATCTGTACCATCATCCATCTTATCCCAAAGAGCACCAAAAGAATTATGAGACCTCTTATCCTTATCATTAGTCTTAGCTACAAAACTCGAGGTTCTGTTATTCAGGAAACCCTTCTTAAGCAAAGAATCTGCCTTCTTAGGATTCTGACCCGTTACATTTGTTTTAGAGGATTCACCTCTCTCAACATTACGGAACTGAAGATTAAGGGCTGGTTTTGTTAACTTAATACCTGCAACTTGAGGTTGCTTCTTCTTTCCTTTATTCTTCTTGTTTTTGACCACCTCAAATCCATCATTCACCAAATCTTTAGTAACATGAGTAACCACTTCCTTATGCACTTTCGGACACATATCACTATTATGATCAAAGATCAAGCATGTAGCACATCTTGGAGGTCTCCATTCGTACTCAATATCAACAGTAACCAATGAATGCCCTTTTCCACTACCTTTAGGGACTGCAATTACCATCGAATCCAATAACTCCATTTCAGCTGAAACCTCAACGAGCGCCCGAGCATATGTACTCCGACCCCACGAGTTAACACACATATTACTCGTGTAAGAATCCAACATAATAGGAGTGCCAATTTGGGTCGTGATAAGACTAAGACCAACCTCCGAATAAGCAACAATCGGCACATGATGAATCTTAACCCAAACTGGTGCTTTCTTAATCTCCGCCTTTTTCAGATCAGTAGTAGGCGACCAAATATTCAAAATCATGGGAACCATCCTAATCAACCACGGGCCATTTTCAAGGACTCCTTCCATTCCTTCCTTCGTCTTGAATTGAAAAAGGAAAAAATCCTCATGTAATTGAACGCGTATCAAGCCAAATCGTGCCCACGTATTTTTAACATAATTTTCCACCAATGGAAAAGCTAAACGTTTACCAATAAACTGCCCGTATAACGTGTGCTTAAATCTGGATTCAACCTCTTCAACAGCAGCATATGGAAGTGCAACTCGTGCTCCTTCAACATGCTCATCACATCGTAATTCTGATATCTTCACCGTCTTAGGAATAGTTTGGTTCATACCACCCTCATTTTGAAATATCGAGGCAAACGAACCCTTCTGTGGACTATTGACATTAGTATACAAGTTAGCACACCCCTGAAGCAGTGAACCCTTCTCCTTACCCGCATTAACAGCAGGTGTCGAATCAGCAAGTCTTGAATCAGCAGGAACAGCATCTTGTGTTGAATCAGCAAGTGTCGCATGCGACTCAGAACCCTCTTGTGTCGACTGAAGACCTGCTGCATGCACCACAGCAGGTGAGCTATCCGTATTACTAGGAGATGAAACACCCATCTGTTCTCTCAATCTGATCATCCTAGCTGCCAACGCATCCATGTCAACCGGAACAAACCTGTTATCCATCTCTCTAATCATGAAACTAATCAAACACAATATCACAAAAACCCTAATTAACAAATTAGGGTTTTATACCAGTACCTAAATAAACCTACCCAATCTCCATACCGATTAAAATAATAACAAAAAAACCCTAAAAAAAATGCAGCGGCGCACAGCACAGAACCGAAACCCTAAAAACCAGTCATCACCTTAGACGTTCTATTCAATGAATCTGTATATCAATATTAATTAAAAGAGCTGATAAGAAAGTTTCGTATACAACCCTTAACGAAACCCTAAAAACTATCAACCCTAGAATCAATAATAGATATACAGCCACCAAGATAGAACGAGGAGAAGGTAATAGATCAGATCAAAGGGGAACGGAAAAACATACGGCGGCCGGAAAACACCTAGAGAGAATTAGGGTTTGTCCTACCTTTCTTCTTTGTAAATAGTGTCTGATCTATGGTGCCCCTCTTGAATCCATTGTCCACTAAATAAGTAGACAAAGTACCATTCCATGCTCTTGGGGCTTGACGAAGTCCATACATAGCCTTCTTGACTCTATACACCTTGTCTGGATTCTCTGGATCCTCAAAACCAGGAGGCTGCATCACATATACCTCCTCAACAATTGTTCCATAGAGGAAGGCACTCTTGACATCCATTTGATAGATAGTGAAGCCCATGCAGGATGCATAGGCTAAAAATATCCTAATAGCTTCAATCCTTACAACTGGTGCAAAGACCTCCTCATAGTCTATCCCCTCCTCTTATGTATATCCCTGAGCCACTAATCTTGCCTTGTTTCTGACCACAATGCCTCTTTCATCTCTCTTGTTTCTTAGAACCCATTTTGTCCCAATAGGTCTGACATATCTGGGACAATCAACCAGCTCCCAAACATCCTGAATTGCAAATTGGTGAAGCTCATCCTGCATTGCTTCCACCCAACTTGGTTCTTTGAGAGCATCAAATATCTTCTTGGGTTCCTGTTGTGACAGAAAACAGGCAAACAAACATGCTTGTACAAGAGGGGTATCAACCTTCTTGTGAATATTGGCAATAAATCCACCAAGACCTTGATGAGATATTCTGGTTCTAAAAGGAGTCATAATATCACCAATGATTTGAGAAGTGGGGTGATTCTTCATAGTAGAAGTGAGAACTCCACCTTCAAAAAGCCTGGTGTCTTCAATCTCATTCTCTAAGTTACCAATATCTTCTTCATCAGATTCTCTTTCATCAACATGAGGATGATCCTCTTCATATAAATTGGAAGGTTCACCCTGTTCAAAAGTATAAGACAAAAGATGTGCAAAAGTGTTGTCAACGCCTGAACCTTGGTTGTCAGCATTTGGGCTAACAACGCTTGAACTGTTGTTGTCAACGTCTGAGCCATTAACGTCTGAATTGGTCTTGTCAACGCTAGATTTGCCTTTGTCAGCGCTTGAAGGACCATGCATGTTTGTATCTGGTGGTACTTAGGGACCACCATTATCTCTTCCAGCAGCAGCAGCAGTAGCAAAAGCATCTGTCCATATGGGAATTGTGACATACTCTTGTATAGGAGATGACTTTTCTGCTTGTGATCCAATATTTTCATGAACCTGTGTACCTGAAACATCAACAACTTGTTCTTCCATAACATTTGAAGTTGTCTTCACAATGTCTGGATTAGTGACATGCATATAATTTAAAGTCCTAGATAAAGGTTCTAAGTCAAACCACCAATTTGGACCACTTTCAGGATCACTAGGTTTACTCTCTAAAAACCTAACATGTACTCTTTCAAGTATACGTTTTTCCTTTTTAAGATAAACCCTATATCCCTTGCTCTATAGTGAATACCCCATGAAGTAGCCTTCATCACCTTTTGCACTAAATTTACCTAAGGCATCACTAGTATCTAACACAACTACATGACAACCAAAAGGTCTAAGAAAACCAATATTAGGTTTTCTTCCCCAAAGTAACTCATAAGGTGTTTTGTTCTGTATTTTGTTGACCAATGCTCTATTTTGAACATAACAAGTTGTATTAACAGCCTCAGCCCAAAAGGCTATAGGAAAATGAGCATCAGCCAACATGGTTCTGGCTGCTTCAATTAGGGTTCTATTTTTCCTCTCAGCAACCCCATTTTGCTGTGGGGTTCTGGCAACACTAAATTGCCTAGTAATTCCTTTCCTGGCACAAAAATCATCTAACACTTTATTCCTAAATTCACCACCATTATCACTCCTAAGCATTTTAACTTCATTTCCAGTTTTCTTCTCAATCTGAGTGATAAAATCAATTAAAGTGTCAACAGTATCACTCTTCATAACTAAAAAGAAAGTCCAAGTAAACCTAGAAAAGTCATATGTGATGACAAAGAAGTATGATTTACCATTCAAACTTTCTATATTGGTTGGACCAAATAGGTCCATATGAAGCAAATGAAGAGGTCTAGTACTAGAATGCACCTGTTTAGACTTGAATGAGACCTTGGGTTGCTTGCCTTTAAGACATTGGTCATTTGGAAGGCCTTTTCAGGCAAACCATAAACCAAGCCAAGTCTCACAAGCCTGTTTATATTTTTAAAGTTTATGTGCCCTAGTCTCCTGTGCCATAAATTACTCTCATCTACTGAAGCTTTAGCATAAAAACATGACATATTGCTATTCATTCTAATCCCATTCAGATTCACACTATATATGTCTTTATGTCTAGGTGTTCTATAGTCAATATATTTCTCATCAGGGATCTAATAATCCTTGCTTAACACCAAACATTCAGTATCAGTAAACAGAACTTTATATTTGTTATCACAAACTTGTGATACACTAAAGAGATTGTAATCAAGTTCCTTTACCAAAAATACGTTCTCAAAACGCAAGTTCTTGGTGAGAAGTGTTCCTTTGCCTGTGATAGTACCATATCCTCCTCCAAAGTAAACCTTATCACCATCCTTAATGGGAGTGAAGTTAGTTAAATAATCTTCCTTCCCTGTCATGTGCCTTGAGCATCCACTGTCCCAATATCCATAATCATTGACCTGTTTTTAAATGCCCTGCACATAAAGAAAACAAGTTAGTTTTCTTTGGAACCCAAGCCTTAACAGACTTGGATTCATCTGGTTGTTCAATAAGAACAGACTTAGTTCTCATAACAACCCCATTTTCATCCTTCTTTGGATGAAATACCCAGTTAACCCCAATACGTTTTGTAATGACCTTTGAAATGTAATTAAATCGATTGCAGGTCATTGAAATCCTATTATCATTAGGGTTTTGATCTTTCTTTTGTCTCCATGTCAAGCTTGAAGAAGCTTTAGACCCCTTACCCTATGGTTGCAAATATTTAGGTCTGGTCACGTTTATGTCAGCGTTGGAATTGGTCTTGTCAACGCTGAAATTACCCTTGTCAGCGTTGAACCTAGGGTTTGTTACAGAAACCCATTGCCTGTTAGACCAAGTATTTGTCTTTTGAAATGGTCTTTGTCCATGAGTGTTAGACCCTCTAGTGAAGAATGGGGCAGGTCTAACAACTTGTAGAATTTGCTGCACATAAGGTTTGGGTCTGACAACGTTTGACTTTCTAACAACATTGATTTTGGGAGCATCGACACACTTATATGCTAAATGTGAAAAGCTACCACAAGTGTAGCAGGATTTTCTAGACACAACCCTAGGTCTAGAAGAAAAGACGCATGTTCCATCATTGCTAACTTGGCTCTTAGGAGACCTAGTATTCCTATACATATCTGCATACTTAATGCTAGGTTTTCTAACAGTGTTTGAGCCAAGATCAACAGCCTTACCTGTAATTGGGTTTGTAACCTTAATGGGAGTTGACTCATTAGGACTTTCATATAGCAAGCCACCGTTAACAAATAAGGTAGGGTTGGCTTTCTTCCATTCATTTAAGTCAGTCAACTTCTGTTGATACTCTTCAACTGGGGTAATGACTCTTGGTGGAGGAATGAATTCCTCCTCTTGGAGTTCTGGTAAACCAGTCCAAGATAGGTCCTTTTGCTGGACACCATAGAAGTCACCAGCTGGTGGTGGAACCACAGAATAGTCTTTCATTCCAATCCCAGTCATGTCCTAGGATCCCTTTGTTTACTCAAACATTCTCCTAGGGTTTGTGTGGCCTTTTCAAATCTTTGAATTTTAAGTCCAACATTATCTTTATTCTTAATGGCTTCATCTAACTTAGCCTGTAACTCACCATTAACCCTTTCCATGATACTCCTAATATCATTACTATCATTCAATTCATGTTTTAAGATATTTATTTTATCTTTTAAATCAAATTCCATTTTCTTGTATTCAGAAACTGTCTTCTCAGTTTGAGTGAGAGCTAGTTGATAGTTAGACAGTTTACATCTCTTAGTACTCATATCATCTAATAATCTTAACACCTCTTTGTTAAGTCTCTCAGTATTTAACCTACAACCTTTACTACAAAAAGCATCATCGTATACCTCATTATCAGATGAAGAGGAGAAGTGTGCCATGAGAGCATATTGAACATGCTCTTCTTCTTCTACCTCAGCAACCAAAGCTTTATCCTCTTCCCCATTCTTAGCCAAATATCTCCAGTCCCATCCAATACCATCAATGTCTTGTAGTGCAACCATGGCCTTAGGATCTTGAGCTTTAACAATTTGACTTGAGGGTTTGCCAGCATCAGATCTTCTTGGAGATCTGCATTCCCTCATGAAGTGCCCCATACGATGACAGTTGTAGCACTCAACTTTGGATTTATCAAATCCAGTTGTGTCCTTTGCATTAAAGGTCATCTTCTTCTTAAACCTTCTATTCCACCTGTTTGCTCTTATACTAGCAAGAGCCATGTTCCACTTAATATCCATCTCTTCCAAGTGCTCATCACTTATCTGCTCAAGGTCCTCATATGTAATCACTGAACCATTGGGCAAAGAAGCAATATAAGCACATACAGTATCCAGATCCAAACCAGCAGGTTTAACTCTTGGTGAGTCACTTTTGTATGTATCAGCGTCTGAGTATGAGGCGTTGACAGGACATGTTCCAACATTGACACATGATGATCCAGTAACTGGGTGCATGTAAGAGTCCTTCTGATTGAATTGACCTTCACTATGAGAAAAGAAGGCCATGCTACTGTTGGTAGACTTGCTTCCATGTTCCAAAAGATTTTCATCTTCCAACAACCTCAGTTTGTTGTAGATATCATCAAAAGTAGAACTTTTGTGAGTGTTGTTGGCAAGTATAGATCTTGCCTCAATCTTCCATGCCTCACCAAGACTCTTAAGAAAAGTGGCATTAACGTCCACATCACCAAGTTGTGTCCCCATGAAGGACAATTTGCTTGTAATGTCAAGCAATCTGCTTCTCACACTGCTAAGCTTCTCATTAGGTTGAGCCTTGAAGACAGCATAATCATGCATGATTTGCTTCTTCTTCTCTTCCTTAGTATCTTCATTACCACCATATGCAACTTCAAGAGCTGCCCAAAGATCCTTAGCAGATTCATAACCTCTGTACTTATGTTGGTTCTCTTGTCCCAAAGAGACTTTCAGAATGTTTAGGGTTTTCATGTTAACCCTTTTCTTTGCTATGTCTTCAGCAGACACAACTCTACCATCATCAGGCTTTTCTTTCTTATCTGCTTCTGAACATCCAGCAACAGCTGTTCTTGCAGCAATGGCATTAGCAATCTTTTGAGCTTTATTGAATGTGTTTTCATATTCAATAATCTCCTAGAGTGTGTAGTCATAGATCCCTAAAGTTGAATTTCCACAATTCAAAGTTGGTTGCATCAAGCATGGGAATCTTGATGTTTGGCAAAGGTGAGGAGGAGGAGGTTATTTCTGGATTTGACATGATGTTGTTAGGGTTTTGAGAAAATTAGGATTTTGGTGATTTTTAGGGTTCTTGTGTTCCTTAAGTTCAAAAGTTCCTCAACAAGCTCTGATACCACTTTTTGATCCCAAACTTAGATGGATTTAGCTTTATGTATACGAGATTAGATCAAGTAATACACTTAGATAAACCTTTGTATATGTATATGACAATCTAAGTGTTATGCGGAATTAACACTTAAACATGAACACACAAGATGTAAACAAACTTTCACTTTGATTAATGATATCAAACTTGCTTACAATGAAAGTAGTTTACGTATGAAAACTTATATGAACAATAACCTAAAGGTCTTCTTTTATAGACATAATAAGCCTTGTACAATAATCTTCGTATCAACTATTCTAGGTAAAGATAAATATAGAAAATACATTGTTGTTCCTATCTTTACTAGAAGTAATCTAGAATACAATAAACGCGTAGAGTATATACATCCATCAGTGCTTGTCTTCAATGCATCAACGCTTGACTTTGTCTTGTGAACACTTGGTCTGTCAGTGTTTGTTTTACTCCTGTCAACGCTTGTTTTACTCTTGTAAGCGCTCAAGTAGACTGGCTATAATTTATTCCCAACATATTCATGCTTAAACTGCTTATTTGTTCATAACTGCTTAATATCAAGGTCTGTGCAATATCTGTGGACTGTTTGCTTAATCTGGGCTTATTGTGTGAACCAGTTTGTGATTTCTTTGTTGATATAGACTCCTTTTGATTCACTGATCACAAGGGTGCCCTTGTTTCCATTTGAATCCAACTGGATCTCTCTAAAAAGCTTGGTCAAATAGTCAAAGCAGTGGGAACTCCTTTCCCCTGCTGCTAGCCACTACTAGTGTATTTTGGGTTTCAGCTTATTAATAAGCTATAATAGCTTATTTTAACCAGCAACAACTTGGATTTTGTAATAGGTGCTCATTATTTGACCCATTTGTTCATACTTGAGCATTTGGTGAGTTGACTTTTGGGTTTGACTAGAAAACCAACTTAATTGACTTTTTCATAAGTGCTTATTGGCTTATTCTGGCTTATTGGTGTTGCTTATTGGAATTTTGTTGATTGTTTTGGCTTATTGAAGTCATTTGTGACATTTTGCAAGTTAACTCAAGTCCTGAGGTGCCCTAAATCTCAAACCCGACTATTTTGTCTTTTAGTGGATTTGTACTTTGCTTATTTATGGCTTATTGAGTGTGCTTTTTCAAAATATCTTTTTACAGATCTATTTAGTATCCCAAAAGAAGGTTGTGTGCCAAATTAGAGCTTATGGCATTGGCTTATTGCTTAATGGGCTTAATGGCCCAATAAGGATAAGCTGTTTGCTTAATAAGCTATGATAAGCTCACTTTTAGCTTTTGGGCCTTTAGAGTTTTGTGTTTAGAATTGAATTTTGAGTCAGATAGGGCTTTTCCAAGTCAATTGGGCCAAGTTTGACTTTTTGGGTTAAAAAGCCCATTAGTGTTGACTGTTTTTGGTTTTGGCCCATTTGAGGGCCCAATAGGGGTATTCTGGTCATTTCACTTTCATTTTCTGTTTATTTAGGTTAAAATAAACTAGTTTGCAAGTTTTTAGAATTTTTTATATTTTTGGATTTTTAATATTATTTTAATATTATTTTATTATTATTTTTCAAATTTCACATTTTTGCACTTTTTATATTTTTCTTGGCTTAAATACATTAAAATAGGATTTTTGCATCTTTTAGATTAATTTTATCATCTTCAGATTAATTTTTATAATAATTTTAAGTTTTAATAGTTTTTAAATCATTTTAAATAGTTTTTCTTAGTTTAAAATTTTCTAAAAATAGTTTTTAATCTTTTTAGGTCATTTTAGAGGTTTACCAATTGAAAAATCTTCATGTGGGCTTTTTTGATAATTAATTTGATTTTTAGGGCTTTAATTAGCATTTAAAAATTGAATATTTAATTAATTAAAAGGTTTGAAAAAGTTTTGATCATTGGTAAACTCTTAGTTTATTTATTTTGATTTTTGGTGAATTTTTGGTAATTTTTAGAATTAATTTTTATTTTAGCTTATTTTACGGTTTTACGTTAAGTCGTAGTAGTAATTAATTTCACGTGTTCGTCATCCTCTTTTCTCATCCCTTTCTAACCAATATTAATCTCAAACCAATTACGAATTACTCACACACATATACCTCCTTGGGAAACGAACTTGAAATTCATTGGGTCATTAGTGCTTGATTTTCCTAAATCATCACTTAATACTTTCCCTATTTACGCTCTTTTTCCTAAAAGACGTATTTTACTACAATCATTTTGGCGGCGCTACCGGGGAGGTGTGTCGTGATTAATTTTTCTTGTTGTTTTTAATATTAGCCATAAATAGTATTTGTATTAGTCGAAATCTACTAATACGTATTATCGGTTTTATTGGTTTTTCTTGTGAAATTATTATTACTCTATTGTATTAAGTATCACAATAAATACAAAATATCTCCAAAAGTGTGAAAACACAACCTTAATTGGGATTTGATCTCCTAATTATTGTATTCTAATCTCAAACAAAAGAAAAAGGCTAAAATAGATAAATACTTTCGTGAAGCTCGATTTTGAAAAATACAAACTATAAGGTGGGTATAAGGCGGGTATTATAAAATATACCCTAAGGAAAAAGGCTCTTAAGTGCTTCGCGCCGCCTCGTTTCCCCGCTTGCTTGTGACTATTTTGAGATTGAAGGCTAATCGAAGGTTTTGCCGCCCAAAGTATTATTACGTATAATATATTTGCTTGGTTTCTTTGTGATTAAACCCTCTTGAACAATTTGGTTTTCACCAAAGTTCCAAAGTCATTCGAAGGCGTTCACTCCACGTGATCGTTTTCATTCCTTTAAGGCTTCTTTAATCAAGAGTTTGATTCGAGGAGAGATTTGGTAGATTGTTGTCTACGAAGATACACCAAAATCCAAAAAAAAAAAATTAAAAACAATCAAAAACACAAAAAAATTCGAAATTCACAAAACACCAAAAAAGAATCTTCTTTGCTCACGTCCCATTCTTCGTGAAGTTTATGATCACTCGTAATCAAGCAAAACGAGCTCGTAAACGTCTTCAAAAGCAAGCCAATCAAGAGACGTTGATTGTAGAACAACCTCCAATTGTTGAACCTATTGTAGAACAAGAAGTCGTCATGGCTAATCGTACTATGATGGAGTTGCTACAAGCACCCACCGAGGGTTTTGGAGAGGCCATTGTGATTCCCGCTATCCTTGCGGAGAATTTCGAGATTAAGACGGGTTTAATGTCGATGTTGCAAGCAAATAAGTTTATAGGTCATGAGAAAGACAACCCGCATTACCACATTAGGAATTTTAATCGTCTCACCGCTACTAGCAAGTTTAAGGATGTTCCACATGCCGCCATTAAGATGATGTTGTTTCCATACTCGTTAGATGGACCCGCTAAAATTTGGCTTGAGAAAGAACCGCCAAATTCGATTTTGACATGGGGTGATCTCGTTTCTAAGTTTGTGAACAAATTTTTTCCACCATCTAAAACAACACATTTGAAAAATGAGATTTCAAGATTTGTGCAAAGAAATAATGAAAGTTTTTCAATGGCATGGGAACGCTTTAAAGAAATGTTACATGAATGTCCACACCATGATTTTTCGGAATTGCATCAAATTGATAATTTTTATAATGGGCTTAATGATCATGAACGAGATTACTTGAATGCCGCCGCGGGTGGTAATTTTTTGTGCAAAACGACCGATGAGGCTTTAAAGATTATCCAGAATAGATCTATGGTTTATAGCCCTCGTAACACACCGAGTGTTGCCAATTTGGGTTCGTCATCGTCGTCATCGTCTCATAGCATTAATGCCTTACATGATGAAGCTAATGAGGAAAATCGGTTTTTCGATAGATTTGCTAATCTTATGACTCATTGGAAAGCTCAAGAGGCTTTGAATTCCGCTTCGGTTAAAGCGGTTGCTAAGAGTTGTTTGTCTTGTGGTGGAGCTCATGATCGCTCCGAGTGCATTACCGCAGATGGTAACACTTCGAGTGCTTACGTAGCAATGGGAACTTATAACCAAAACGGCCAAGGTTCCCGCCCAAATCAAGATCCACCAAATCAAAATGCTAATAACTATCGAAACAACAACCAAGGTGGTAATTATCAAGGCAATTCACGTAACTACAACAAGGGGAATTATCAAAGTGGGAATGGACAAGTCACTAATCAAAACCAAAACCGTGATTTTCAAAACACAACACAAGGTTTTCAAAATGCTCACACTAAAAATCTTCAAGGAGAATTTTTGGATTATGCTAAAGCAAATGATGCTAAATTTGATAACATGCAACGTGAGATGATTAGCTTAAGATCCGAGTTGAAAGACAAACTTGCTAACGAACTTAAAACTCATGCAAATAAAATGGAAGGAAATGTCCAACTTCTTCAACAAAATCAACAAAATATGGAACAAGGACAACATGAGATTAAGCAAGAATTGTTAAAACCGGATGCTAGGCAATCAAAAGTTAAGGACCGAATGGCAAAAATGTTTGAAGCAATCATGTGTAAACCCTCTTCCTCGGGTGGTGTTCCTAGTGATACCATTGCAAACCCGAAGGGAGAAATGAAGGTTATTACTACACGAAGTGGTAAAACTTTCAAGGAACCAATCTCTCGTCCAAGTACTTCTACGGAGAAGGAAATCGAGAAAGAGGCCGAGGTGGTGGTCGAAAAGGAGCACATTACAATCCCACGAAGTGCCGCTCAAACCACACCTACGGTTGAACCAATACCAATTGTGGAACCCGAGATTGCAAGGCTGTTGCCTAATGTCCAACCCACACCACCCTTACCTTACCCTTCGAGACGTAACAAGGAAAAGGCACAAGAACGGAATAATTATCAATTTGAGCTTTTTATGAAAATGTTTCGTGACATACATTTTAACATAAGTTTTGCCGATGCTTTAATCATGATGTCTAGATTCGCCGCAAACTTCAAAAGTATGCTAAACAACAAATAGAAGTTACAACAATCGTCTAGTTGTTAATCGGTTTTTCTTAGCCGCATACCACAAAAAGTCGGTGATCCCGGTAAATTATTGATTCCGTGTGCAATTCAGGATATGGAGGAATGTTACGCCTTGGCCGATCCTGGTGCTAGTATTAATTTAATGCCTCTTGAGATTTTCAAATCGCTTTCGCTTCCGGCTCTTACTCCTTCGAACATGTCTATCGAGACGGCCGATCATTCTACGATCTTAGCATGTGGAGTAGCCGAGGACGTTTTTGTTATAGTCGGAAAGTTTTACTATCCCGTTGACTTTATCGTTGTAGACATTCCTATCGATCGAAAAGTTCGTCTCATTTTGGGTCGTTCATTTTTGGATACATCGAGAGCACTTATTGATGTTCATGCTCGAAAAATCACACTTCGTTTCAATGAGGAAGAACTTGTCATCAATGCAACACAAAACTCCAATCTTTCTCATGTCTATTCTATTGCAACTTTAAACCATGGTAATTCAACCAATGTCGTTTGTAAAGTATTTTCACCAAGAGTTTTAGGAAATGTCGCCAAAAACAAATTACCATTTCCTCCGCCGTTGGAGGTTAAGAGTGTTAAGCCTACGTTTCCAATCACGAATGATTCTTCGGATGATGAATATGTTGACCCCGATGGGGAGGTTTTCTTTGTCGATAAACGTTTTGAGAACTTACCACCACCAAAACCAAAACGGTTTTCAAATGTGAGAATTTTTAGTGTGACTAACATCGTCTTAGAAACACCAAATATTTTTGACATAATCAAAAAGGGTTTTCATAAGGAGAGTTTAAAAGGTAAAAAAGGAAAAGGTTTTAAATGTGATTTAATTGATTTTTCTACAAATCTAACTCCGTCATCACCACGTGTTTTGAGTGCTACAAGCTCGTCTACTCTTTTTGACGATGCTTTGTATGGTTTTAGTGTGGGGGAAGCCCCTTATGTTCCCTCATCCTTGTCCACCGAGGACGAGATATTCGATCCCGGAATCTATTATAAAGGGAAATCTCGGTCTTCCACCGATGTAATAAATGGAAAATCTTTCTATTTGCTTGGTGCGAGTCTACCTCGAGTAGCTCAAAAGATTGTCTTACCAATTGTCCCACCCTTCTACTTCTCATCTCTTTTCTTCAAACTCTTTCAGTTTATGGCACGTGTGGAAGTGGCGTTGAATTGTTTATCCAATGAAAACGAAGACGCCATCTTCGATCCCGGTATTTTGTATCATTAAAGGACTTAGTCCTTAATACCGGTTGCTTTTTGGGCCTTGTTTATCATGTAATCCCCATCAAAAAATTGACCATACCATGATTTTCCCTAAATGTTCACATTTTGAGGGGATCGAGTCGAGCTCATGACTCGGTAATCAAAAACGAGGTGCCTCGTGTGGGAGATCCCATGCTTATACTTTTATGCTTACTAATAACTAAATAGGGGATTTGTGCCCTTCCAACTCGTTGTCTCGTGGTTGTTTGTGATTGTGTTATCTAGATCATCATCATCATCTACGATTGAAGACTCTCTTCTTCGTTTACGTGAGCCTCCATCGTTTGTTTGAAGAAGTTTTTCACGAATCCATTGACATATCCTTTATTGTTCTAACAATTATCTTTTAGCATAATTCATAAACGGCTTTATATATATTGTTGATCACCCTTTCCATGCTAGATCCTAAGCATTCGATTCTTCGTCTCTAGTATGGGGGTGCTCCACCTTTAGACTCAAAACATTGAGGAAAATGTTTACTTTTAGTATGGGGGGTAAATAGGTACTTGCTTTGCTACGCCCTCACGTTTTCCAACTTTCAATGTTTTGTTTTATTGCTAATAAGGCTAAAAATGGTAAAATTTTAAAATTTTTCTTAGTTTTCATAAGTGTTTTTATGACACGAATGTATATTTTCCGATGGGTAGAATAAGAGCTGATTTTTTACTTGATGGGCATTTGGAGCCATTTACATTCCTTGACCAGCTCAATTCAAGTTTTGCTAGACTTTTATATAGGGAGCTTTAAAACGCGAAAGTCTTAGCTCATTTGGGTTAAGAACAAGAACTTTTCGCAAGTTCCTATAATTGATCCTAGAAACTCACTTATCAAGGGAACTATAAAATGCATTCTCTAAACTTGAAAAAGTCCAAGAAAGTGCAAGATCCTATAGGTGGCTTGAAAACCCAAAACTTTGATTTGATATAGTCTTAATGGAAGCTAATCCAAATTTGGCTTAATTTTGACTTGCATGGCTAAGTATTCACGAGTCTCTTTAATTAGAGGTCTTTATATAGTGAAGAACGAGAGATGATAGAGTTAGACAAGTGATCATGCTAAACGTAGAACATGAAAATGTTCTTTCAAAAACTCATATGTTTTTAATTGTGGCTTTTTCTTCCCATATGATCAATGCATTAGGAATAAAAATAATTGCAATAAGTAAGGTCGTACGATTTGAAAGGTTACTTAGCCTCTAGCGCAAGATCGTTTAAAAGTTGCTCGGGGTTGAATAGAGTTCATAGCCAAGGCATAACTTATTGAAGCGGGACGCGAAGATTGTTAAAGATCCAAAAAGGCCCTAACAAGGCATGAGGAGCTATATTTTGTTGCTAAAGATCCAAGATGATGTAAAGTATCATGATTCCTAAATCAATATGAAGGATCGAGACACACGACGAAAAGCAATTACTCCCCTAAAGATCATGGAGAAAGTCTATCCGAAAAGACCCTTACAAGGTATGAGGATAAATATATCCAAGTCCGAAAAGGAGGGGATCGTTGTATATCAAAGTCCAAAATAAGGATTGAAGAAAAATGATGAAGTCGTGGTCCAAATATGAAGAATCTCTCAAAAACGTCAAGTGAAGAAATTCCAAATATATGAAGAGAATACCATAATTTCAAGAACGTCTTCCCAAGATTTGAAGTATGAAGTACATGCCAAATATCGGTCCGAGAAAGGTCTCAAATCGTGAAACGAGTTATGCCAAGATATGAACTTAAGGAGATACACGAGAAGCCATTTTAAAAGATTTTGTCCTTCGGCTAACTATCGATTAAATCGTGCTACTTTGATTTCGGACTAATAACTACTCAAATAAGTCAATATGAATCACTTGTGATCCATGACAAATAGTTAAAAAATGCTAGTAACCCATTTCCTTTTATAATAACTAGGATTGCGGGGAGAAAAAGTATTACACAATTTGGACGTATGAGTATTGTTAGCATTGTGACTTGTACCAACAATGATCTCGTTTTTGCACTTAGCATGTAATGTATGACAATCAAGGATGACGAAATTTACTCTAAGGGACATTTACTTGTTTCTATTCTTTGACCCTAAAAGTCACATTCGTGATGAAAATCATACATTATGTCTTTACACATTCTCGTAGTATTGGTGCAAGTCTTTTACTTTTCAATAAAGGTTAATAAAGTTGAATCTTGGTGATGCTTAGATACTTTATTCTAGCATTGCGTGAGGGCACGACAATGGCTTAGTATGGGGGAGTGATGAGATGGCATTTATACATGATCTCATCGTTCTTTTCGGGCATTAAATGCACTAAAATGTCATAAAATACCATATATATGCTTGTGTTTGTTTACTTGTGTATTTTAGGTATGGGTATCGTGAAAAAGACAAAAGATCACAGGAAATAAGGAAAAACGGACACGAGAAACAAAGCCGTACAAAGGACCGGGCCCTAGTTCATGAATTATCCAACATTTACCCTTGAAGACGTAAAGATATGCAAGATTGATCCTCAAACAATGAATAAATGACACTTAAAACCTTTGTGAATTCATAATTACAAGTTTGGTCCCTTAAGTTTGTCAAAATTGCAAAAAGGTCCTTCAACTTTGAAGAAATGGCAAAATTAGTCCTTCATCAAATCTAATTTTTCAATTATGGTCCCTCATGGAGTCAAAGATACATTGAAGACCTTTGAAGATCAAAAAAGTCCAAAACCAGTCCCTCAAATATGAAAACATGGCAAAAACAACCCTTGATATCTTTTTGGAAAAGTTTTGTGCCAAAAATGAGAAAAAGGAAACTTTCATTAAAAAGGGAATACGTTTAAGTGGGCTGAAAAACTTGTTATACAATTATTCCCAAAGAACAAGGGCCAAAGGTGTCTATTTGACACATTCAAACTGAAAATGCACTAAACAAACACCTTTCCCCCAAATCGGATCAAAACCTTACTGTTTACCATTCATCCCACCCAGTTTTTACTTCACTTAAAACAAAGGGTAAACTCCAATTACCTTGGCACATGTGTTATTCACACATGCAAAAACTCATCCCAACCTTAAAACTCTCTTCTCCACTCACCAAAGGGTCCCACACCCAAAACCGTTTCACCCATCACATGACAACTTTCTCTCCAAGGCTTGCCACGTGTCAGAATCAACGGCCAAGACTCCTAGCTTAACCCCAAAGCTAAGATAAACGTCTATGATCATTTTGAACAGCTCACATCAAAGAATCGTCTAGAAGACCTCAAGGACAATATTGGAAATTCACTTATAGGGTTTATGAATAGTGCTTTGTATCCATTTGCCTATAAAAGGAGACCTCAACCTGTGAGAGTCCCTTTGTTCCAGATTTTGGCTATCAATCTTTGTAATTCCTTTTTAAGTTAAATAAAATTTGAATTTCATAAAATTTTTGAATTCTCTTTTGTGTTTATTAAAAGTTGGTGTTAGAATAGCCTTATCCTGAGTTCCATTTGATCATTAAGACCTACCTTAATCTTGTGGTTAAGGCACGTCTTTGTTTATAAGGTTTTCAAAGGTTTAAAAACCTTGAAATCCTTGGTTCTGTTTTGGATATTATTGTGTACTAACCCTTAGGCAACAGCCTTAAGCTCCTTCAAGCTTGTTGACACCAAGCCTGAGAAGAGCTATAAGCTCTTAGTTGAGTTGTTTGCTTATTTGTGTTGAAGAAATTTCATAATCAAATCCTTGTTCTACTTTGAACATCAGCAGGATTTGATCTTCCTTCTTGAAGAACCTTGGTCTTGTTCTAGTTGTTGAACAGGGTCCAAGGAGCATAACTGGCCCTCCTAGGATGTTGTGGAGGGCAGGTATAATCACTTGTTTAAAATTCCTCTAAAAATTTCATGTTACTGCCTGTTTTAGATTTGGTGCTTTGATTTTATGTTATTGAGTTTAAGGTTGTGATCTTAGTGTTTGATTCTGTTAGTTGTCACCTAGGAAGTGTTTTTTATTCATAAAATCAGTAGGTTATTAGTGAAAATCACAAGTTGCTTTGAAAAATGATAGATTAAGGGTTGTTTGGGATAACAACTTGATTTAGGTTTGTGTTGATTTGTGTTGATGCTTTGTGGTGCTTTGTGTTTGTATCTGTTTACTGGGTGCTAAGGATCATTTGTCTGCAAGTTTTGTGGTTTGAAACACCTAGATCCATTAAAGGGCTATAAAATCTTGTTTACTTGATAAAATTGGTTGTGGTTTAAGGGACACCTAGATCTAATCATAGACTAGGGCTAACAAGTGATTAAACCTAGTTAATAACACCAGGGAAAGAGATTTGGATGCTTGAAATCGGATCTGTGGTCAATTAGATTAGTAAAAGTTTCTGCATATTCTACTTGTGCTCATCAGTAACTGTTGGTGCTTGAATCTGCTTATTTACTTTGTTCCTTTCCTTGAAACAAGTTTATTTGTGCTTATTGGACTTTATTATAGCTTGTGTATGCATTTGGTTCAATTTGGCTGGCTTATTCATGCTTAAACTGCTTATTTTTTCATAACTTCTTAATATCAAGGTCTATGCAATATCTGTGGACTGTTTGCTTAATCTGGGCTTATTGTGTGAACCAATTTGTGATTTCTTTGTTGATATAGACTCCTTGTGATTCACTGATCACAAGGGTGCCCTTTTTTCCATTTGAATCCAACTGGATCTCTCTAAAAAGCTTGGTCAAATAGTCAAAGCAGTGGGAACTCCTTTCCCCTGCTGCTAGCCACTGCTAGTGTATTTTGGGTTTCCGCTTATTAATAAGCTATAATAGCTTATTTTAACCAGCTAAAACTTGGATTTTGTAATAGGTGCTCATTATTTGACCCATTTGTTCATACTGGAGCATTTGGTGATAGGGTTTGACTAGAAAACCAACTTAATTGACTTTTTCATAAGTGCTTATTGGCTTATTCTGGCTTATTGGTGTTGCTTATTGGAATTTTGTTGATTGTTTTGGCTTATTGAAGTAATTTGTGACATTTTGCAAGTTAAATCAAGTCCTGAGGTGCCCTAAATCTCAAACCTGACTATTTTGTCTTTTAGTGGATTTGTACTTTGCTTATTTTTGGCTTATTGATTGTGCTCTTTCAAAATTTCTTTTTACAGATCTCTTTAGTATCCCAAAAGAAGGTTGTGTGTCAAATTAGATCTTATGGCATTGGCTTATTGCTTAATGGGCTTAATGGCCCAATAAGGATAAGCTGTTTGCTTAATAAGCTATGATAAGCTCACTTTCAACTTTTGGGCCTTTAGAGTTTTGTGTTTAGAATTGAATTTTGAGTCAGATAGGGCTTTTCCAAGTCAATTGGGCCAAGTTTGACTTTTTGGGCTAAAAAGCCCATTAGTGTTGACTATTTTTGGTTTTGGCCCATTTGAGGGCCCAATAGGGGTATTCTGGTCATTTCACTTCCATTTTCTGTTTATTTAGGTTAAAATAAACTAGTTTGCAAGGTTTTATAATTTTTTATAATTTTGGATTTTTAATATTATTTTAATATTATTTTATTATTATTTTTCAAATTTCATATTTTTGCACTTTTTATATTTTTCTTAGCTTAAATACATTAAAATAGGATTTTTGCAACTTTTAGATTAATTTTATCATCTTTAGATTAATTTTTATAATTATTTTAAGTTTTAATAGTTTTTAAATCATTTTAAATTGTTTTTCTTAGTTTAAAAATTTCTAAAAATAGTTTTTAATCTTTTTAGGTCATTTAGAGGTTTACCAATTGAATAATCTTTATTTGGGTTTTTTTTATAATTAATTTGATTTTTAGGGCTTTAATTAGCATTTAAAAATTGAATATTTAATTAATTAAAAGGTTTGAAAAAGTTTTGATCATAGGTAAACTCTTAGTTTATTTATTTTGATTTTTGGTGAATTTTGGTAATTTTTAGAATTAATTTTTATTTTAGCTTATTTTACGGTTTTACGTTAAGTCGTAGTAGTAATTAATTTCACGTCTTCGTCATCCTCTTTTCTCATCCCTTTCTAACCAATATTAATCTCAAACCAATTACGAATTACTCACACACATATACCTCCTTGGGAAACGAACTTGAACTTCATTGGGTCATTAGTGCTTGATTTTCCTAAATCATCACTTAATACTTTCCCTATTTACGCTATTTTTCCTAAAAGACGTATTTTACTACAATCACCCATGCAGGAAGCATAGGCTAAAAATATCCTTACAGCTTCAATCATTGCAACTGGTGCAAAGACCTCCTCATAGTTTATCCCTTCCTCTTGTGTATATCCCTGAGCCACCAAACGTGCCTTGTTTCTGACCACGATGCCTCTTTCATCTATCTTGTTTCTTAGAACCCATCTTGTTCCTATAGGTCTGACATATCTGGGACAATCATCCAGCTCCCAAACATCCTGAATTGCAAATTGGTGAAGCTCATCCTGCATTGCTTCCACCCAACTTGGTTCTTTGAGAGCATCAAAGATCTTCTTGGGTTCCTGTTGTGACAGAAAACAGGCAAACAAGCATGATTGAACAAGAGGGGTATCAACCTTCTTGTGTATATTGGCAATGAATCCACCAAGATTCTGATGAGATCTTCTAGTCACAAGAGTCATAATATCACCAATGATTTGAGAAGTAGGGTGATTCTTCATAGTAGAAGTGAGAACTCCTCCTTCAAAAAGTCTGGTGTCTTCATTCTCATTATCCAAGTTGCCAATATCTTCTTCTTCAAACTCTCTTTCATCAATATTAGGATGAACCTCTTCATATAAATTTGAAGGTTCACCTTGTTCAAAATTTGAAGAGAAAAGATGCTCAAAAGTGTTGTCAACGCCTGAACCTTGGTTGTCAGCGTTTGAGCCATCAACGTCTGAATTTGTCCTGTCAGCGCTAGATTTGCCTTTGTCAACGCCTGAAGGACCATGCATGTTGTTAACTGGTGGTACTTGGGGGCCACCATTATCCTTTCCAACAGCAGCAGCAGCAGCAAAAGCATCTGTCCATATGGGAATTGTGACATACTCTTGTATGGGGATGTCTTTTCTGCTGGTGATCCAACCTCTTCATTAACCTGTGCACCTGAAACATCAACAACTTGTTCTTCCACAACATTTGAAGTTACCTTCACAATGTCTGGATTAGTGACAGGCATATAATTTAAAGTCCTAGATAGAGGTTCCAAGTCAAACAACCAATTTGGACCACTTTCAGGATCACTAGGTTTACTCTCTAAAAACCTAACATGTACTCTCTCAAGAATACGTTTTACCTTCTTAAGGTAAACCCTATATCCCTTGCTCTGTACTGAATAACCCATTAAATATCCTTCATCACCTTTTGCACTAAATTTACCTAAGGCATCACTAGTATCAAGGACAACTACATGACAACCAAAAGGTTTAAGAAAACCAATATTAGGTTTCCTTCCCCAAAGTAATTCATAAGGTGTTTTGTTCTGTATCTTGTTGACCAATGCTCTATTTTTAACATAGCATGTTGTATTCACAGCCTCCGCCCAAAAAGCTATGGGAAAGTGAGCATCAGCCAACATAGTTCTGGCTGCTTCAATTAGGGTTCTATTCTTTCTCTCAGCAACCCCATTTTGCTGTGGGGTTCTGGCAACACTAAATTGCCTAGTAATCCCTTTCTTGGCACAAAAATCATCTAAAACCTTATTTCTAAACTCACCACCATTGTCACTTCTAAGCATTTTAACTTCATTACCAGTTTTCTTCTCTATGTAAGTAATAGAATCAATTAAAGTGTCAGCAGTGTCACTTTTCATAGCTAAAAATAAAGTCCAAGTAAACCTAGAAAAGTCATATGTGGTGACAAAGCAGTATGATTTACCATTCAAACTCTCTATATTAGTTGGACCAAATAGGTCCATATGCAGAAAGTGAAGTGGTTTAGAACTAGAGTGCACCTGTTTAGACTTAAATGAGACCTTGTGCTGCTTGCCTTTAAGACATGCAACACAAGAGTGGTCATTGTGGAAAGCCTTTTCAGGTAAGCCATCAACCAAGCCAAGTCTCACAAGCCTGTTTATATTCTTAAAGTTTATGTGCCCTAGTCTCCTGTGCCATAGATTACTCTCATCTACTGAAGCTTTAGCATAAAAACATGACATATTATTATTTATCCTAATTCCATTAAGATTCACATTATAGATGTCTTTATGTCTAGGTGTTCTATAGCCAATAAATTTCTCATCTGGGATTTTATAATCCTTGCTTAACACCAAGCATTCAGTATCAGCAAACAGAACTTTATTTTTGTTATCACAAACTTGT
The DNA here is from genome assembly GCA_025667525.1 of Glebionis coronaria. Classification (NCBI taxonomy): domain Eukaryota; kingdom Viridiplantae; phylum Streptophyta; class Magnoliopsida; order Asterales; family Asteraceae; genus Glebionis; species Glebionis coronaria. The sequence goes on along the minus strand of CM046881.1, from coordinate 291,262,783 downwards.
GATAGACTAAAAAGATTGTAATCAAGTTCCTTTACCAGAAACACGTTTTCAAAACGCAAGTTCTTGGTGAGAAGTGTTCCTTTGTCTGTGATAGTTCCATATCCGCCTCCAAAGTAAGCCTTATCACCATCCTTAATGGGAGTGAAGTTAGTAAGATAATCTTCTTTCCTTGTCATGTGCCTGGAGCATCCACTGTCCCAATATCCATAATCATTGACCTGCTTTTTAATGCCCTGCACATAAAGAAAACAAATTAGTTTTCTTTGGGAACCCAAGCCTTAGCAGACTTGGATTCATCTGGTTGTTCAACAAGAACAGACTTAGTTCTCATAACAACCCCTTGTTCATCCCTCTTTGGATGAAATACCCAGTTAACCCTAATAGGTTTTGTAATGAACTCTGAAATGTAATTAAATATGTTGTAGGTCATAGAAATCCCATTATCATTAGGGTTTTGATCTTGCTTAGGTCTCCATGTCAAGCTTGAAGAAGCTTTAGACCCCTTACCCTTTGGTTGCAAATATTTAGGTCTGGTCGCGTTTCTGTCAGCATTGGATTTGGTCTTGTCAACGCTGAATCTACCCTTGTCAGCGTTGAACCTAGGGTTTGCTACAGAAATCCATTGCCTATTAGACCAAGTATTGTCTTTTGAAATGGTCTTTGTCCATGAGTGTTAGACCCTCTAGTGAAGAAAGGGGCTGGTCTAACAACTTGTGGACTTTGCTCCACACAAGTTTTGGGTCTAACAACGTTTGACTTTTTAACAGCGTTGACCTTGGAAGCGTTGACACACTTATATGCTAAATGTGAAAAACTACCACAAGTGTAATAGGCTTTTCTAGACACAGCCCTAGGTCCAGAAGAGAAGAAGCCTGTTCCATCATTACTAACTTGGCTTTTAGGTGACCTAGTATTCCTATACATTTCTGCATACTTGATGCTAGGTTTTCTAACAGTGTTTGAGCCAAGGTCAACAGTCTTGCCAGTGATTGGGTTTGTTACCTTAATAAGGGTTGAATCATTTGGACTTTCACATAACAAGCCACCCTTAAGAAACAAGGTGGGTTGGCTTTCTTCCATTCATTCAAGTCAGTCAACTTCGGTTGATACTCTTCAACTGGGGTAATGACTCTTGGAGGAGGAATAAATTCCTCCTCTTGGAGTTCTGGTAGACCAGTCCAAGATAGGTCCTTTCTTTGGACACCATAGAAGTCCCCAGCTGGTGGTGGAACCACAGTATAGTCTTTCATCCTAATCCCAGTCATGCCCTTAGGATCCCTTTGTTTATTAACACATTCTCCTAGGGTTTGTGTGGCCTTATCAAATCTCTGAATTTTAAGGCCAACATTATCCTTCTTCTTAATGGCCTCATCTAACTTAGCCTGTAACTCACCATTAACCCTTTCCATGATGTTCCTAACATCATTACTAGCATTTAACTCATGTTTTAAGATATTTATTTTATCTTTTAAGTCAAATTCCATTTTCTTGTACTCAGAAACTGTCTTCTCATTTTGAATGAGAGCAATTTGATAGTTAGACAGTTTGCATCTTTCAGTACTCACATCATCTAACAACCTTAATGCCTCTTTGTTAAGTTTCTCAGTATTTAACCTACAACCCTTACTACAAAAAGCATCATCGTATACCTCATTCTCTGATGAATAGGAGGAGTGTGCCATGAGAGCATATTGAACATGCTCTTCTTCTTCTATCTCAGCAACCAAAGCTTTATCCTCTTCCCCATCCTTAGCCAAATAGCTCCAATCCCATCCCATACCATCAATTTCTTGCACTGTAACCATGGCCTTAGGATCCCGAGCCTTAACAATTTGGCTTGAGGGTTTGCCAGCATCAGATCTTCTAGGAGATCTGCATTCCCTCATGAAGTGCCCCATACGATGACAATTGTAGCATTCAACCTTGGATTTGTCAAATCCAGCAGTGTCCTTTGCATTAAAGGTCATCTTCTTCTTAAACCTTTTATTCCACCTGTTTTCTCTTATACTAGCAAGAGCCATGTTCCACTTAATATCCATCTCCTCCAAGTGCTCATCACTTATTTGCTCAAGGTCCTCATATGTAATCACTGAACCATTGGGCAAAGAAGCAATGTAAGCCCATACAGTATCCAGATCCAAACCAGCAGGTTTAACTCTTGGTGAGTCACTTTTGTATGTGTCAGCGTCTGAATATGAGGCGTTAACAGGACATGTTCCAGCGTTGACACATGTTGATCCAGTAACTGGATGCATGTAAGAGTCCTTCTGATTAAATTGACCTTCACTATGTGAGAAGAAGGCCATGTTACTATTGGTAGACTTACTTCCATGCTCCAAAAGAGTTTCATTCTCCAACAGCCTTAGTTTGTTATAGATATCATCAAAAGTAGAACTTTTGTGAGTGTTATTTGCAAGTATAGATCTTGCCTCAATCTTCCACGCATCACCAAGACTTTTAAGAAAAGTGGCATTAATGTCAACATCACCAAGTTGTGTCCCCATGAAGGACAGCTTGCTTGTAATGTCAAGCAGTCTGCTTCTCACACTGCTAAGCTTCTCATTAGGTTGAGCCTTGAAAACAGCATACTCATGCATGAGTTGTTGGTGGGAATAAAATATAGCCAGTCTACTTGAGCGCTGACAAGAGTAAAACAAGCGTTGATAGGAAGAAAACAAACGCTAACAGATCAAGCGTTGACAAGAAGAAGTCAAGCGTTGATATATTGAAGACAAGCACTGATCGAAATATTTAGTCTACGCGTATATTGTTTCTAGTTTGTTTCTAGTAAGGATAAGTTCAACATTGTATTTTATATAATTATCTTTACCTAGAATAGTTGATACGTAGACTCTTGTACAAGGCTTCTTATGTCTATAAAAGAAGACCTTTAGGTTATTGTTCAAAATAAGTTTTCATATGTTAAACACTTTCATTGTAAGCAAGTTTGTTATCATTAATCAAGTGAAAGTTTGTTTACATCTTTGTGTGTTCTTATTTAAGTGTTAATTCCGCATAACACTTAGATGATCATATACATATACAAAGGTTTCTCTACGTGTATAACTTGATCTAATCTCGTATACATAAAGCTAAATCGATCTAAGTTTGGGATCAACAAGTGGTATCAGAGCTTGTTGAGAAACTTTTGATCTTAAAGAACACAAGAACCCTAAAATCACCAAAACCCTAATTTTCACAAAACCCTAAAAACATCATGTCAAATCTAGAAGTAACCTCCTCCTCCTCACCTTTACCAAACATCAAGATTCCCATGCTTGATGCAACCAACTTCGAGTTGTGGAAATTCAACTTTGAGCAATATCTGGGGATCTATGACTACACTCTCTGGGAGATCATTGAATATGGAAACACATTCAATAAAGCTGAAAATGTTGTTGCTGCCATTGCTACAAGATTTGCTGTTGCTGGATGTCCAGAAGCAGATAAGAAAGAAAAACATGGTGATGGTAGAGCTGTGTCTGATGAAGACATAGCAAAGAGAAGGGTTGATATGAAAACCCTAAACATTCTTAAACTCTCTTTGGGACAAGAGAACCAACATAAATACAGAGGTTATGATTCTGCAAAAGACGTTTGGGCAGCTCTTGAAGTTGCATATGGTGGCAATGATGATACTAGGGAAGAGAAGAAGAAGCAACTCATGCATGAGTATGCTTTTTTCAAGGCTCAACCTAATGAGAAGCTTAGCAGTGTGAGAAGCAGACTGCTTGACATTACAAGCAAGTTGTCCTTCATGGGGACACAACTTGGTGATGTTGACATTAATGCCACTTTTCTTAAAAGTCTTGGTGATGCGTGGAAGATTGAGGCAAGATCTATACTTGCCAATAACACTCACAAAAGTTCTACTTTTGATGATATCTACAAAAAACTAAGGCTGTTGGAGAATGAAACTCTTTTGGAGCATGGAAGTAAGTCTACCAATAGTAACATGGCCTTCTTCTCACATAGTGAAGGTCAATTTAATCAGAAGGACTCTTACATGCATCCAGTTACTGGATCAACATGTGTCAACGCTGGAACATGTCCTGTCAACGCCTCATATTCAGACGCTGACACATACAAAAGTGACTCACCAAGAGTTAAACATGCTGGTTTGGATCTGGATACTGTATGTGCTTACATTTCTTCTTTGCCCAATGGTTCAGTGATTACATATGAGGACCTTGAGAAAATAAGTGATGAGCACTTAGAGGAGATGGATATTAAGGAACATGGCTCTTGCTAGTATAAGAGCAAACATGTGGAATAGAAGGTTTAAGAAGAAGATGACCTTTAATGCAAAGGACACTTCTAGATTTGACAAATCCAAGGTTGAATGCTACAATTGTCATTGTATGGGGCACTTCATGAGGGAATGCAGATCTCCTAGAAGGTCTGATGCTGACAAACCCTCAAGCCAAATTGTTAAGGCTCAGGATCCTAAGGCCATGGTTGCAGTGCAAGAAATTGATGATATGGGATGGGATTGGAGCTATTTGGCTAAGGATGGGGAAGAGGATAAAACTTTGGTTGCTGAGATAGAAGAAGAAGAGCATGTTCAATATGCTCTCATGGCACAATCCTCCTCTTCATCAGATAATGAGGTATACGATGATGCTTTTTGTAGTAAGGGTTGTAGGTTAAATATTGAGAAACTTAACAAAGAGGTAATAAGGTTGTTAGATGATGTGAGTACTGAAAGTTGCAAACTGTCTAACTATCAAATTGCTCTCACTCAAACTAAGAAGATAGTTTCTGAGTACAAGAAAATGGAATTAGACTTAAAAGATAAAATAAATATCTTAAAACATGAGTTAAATGCTAGTAATGATGTTAGGAACATCAAGGAAAGGGTTATTGGTGAGTTACAGGCTAAGTTAGATGAGGCCATTAAGAATGCGATTCAATCGGTCCGATTAATATTAATCAAGTAAAAAAATAAATAACAAAAGAAAACAAATTGGATAGTGCCTGCTTCGAGATACAGGATTCTCCCTAAACCAAAACCTTGGACAAATAATTCGATACCTCTCTTTATTCCTACGATCCTATAAATAAGAATCCATAACTTAAAGAACAAGAAACAATAATAAAAAGAACCTCCAGCCCATCAACTATTCAATAATTGCTCAGAACCCCCTGGTTTTATGACGTCTTTGATATTTCTTTTCAAATCTTTTATCCTGTACTTGGTTCGTATCAGTACCCGCCTCCCAAAGAACCACCTTGTCCTCAAGGTGAAAATCTGGAAACTGATTCTGAATGTTACTCATTAGTTCCCAGGAAGCATCATGTTCAGGTAAGTTCTTCCAACGGATTAATAACTCTTTGCTGTCATCATTTGTGCCACTGTTTCTAACAGCAAGAACATCTTCTGGTTGAAGCAGTACTTCCATCTCTTCTGTCAGTCCATCAGGTAGATCATTCTTTTCCACGTTACTCCCAATGAATTTTTTCAATTGTGACACATGAAAAACAGAATGGATTGTTGCTGTCGAAGGTAATTTGAGCTTGTAAGCTACCTTCCCAATGCGTTCCAGTATTTCATATGGTCCATAATACCTTGGTGAAAGTTTATCATTGTTGCGTCGAACCACTGATTGTTGACGACGTGGTCGTAACTTGAGAAACACCTTGTCACCCACTTCGAATTGAACATCTCTTCTATGACCATCTGCTTTCTTCTTCATGTTGACCTGCACTTTTGACAAATGTTCTTTCAACTCTATCAAGACCTGATCCCTCTCTTCTAAATAACGATCCACCTCAAATATAGGCGTCGGCTGACTTCCATAACGTAAAAGAGGAGGTGGATCCCGACCATAGAGAATCTTGAAAGGTGTAGTATTTGCCGATGAATGAAACGATGTGTTATACCAATATTCAGCCCACGAGAGCCACTTGGACCATTTTTTTGGCTTCTCAGCAGTAAAGCACCTTAAATATGTCTCAATGCTCCTGTTGACAACCTCCGTTTGACCGTCTGTTTGCGGATGATACGCAGTGCTATACTTCAGATTAGTACCTTGTAACCGAAATAATTCTTTCCAGAAATGGCTTAGAAATATCTTATCTCGGTCCGACACAATAGCAATAGGAATCCCGTGTAATCGTACTATTTCCCTTAGAAACGCAGCAGCTACTATGGAAGCCGTATATGGATGTCGAAGCGGGATAAAATGACTATATTTACTCAATCGGTCGACTACCACTAAAATGGAAGCAAATCCATCAGATTTTGGTAACCCCTCAATAAAGTCCATAGAGACTTCATCCCAAACCTTGTCTGGTAACGCCAAGGGCTGTAATAAACCACCAGGAACCATATTGGAATATTTATTGCGTTGACAAATTTCACATTCAGAAACTAATTTAATCACATCCTGCTTCATTCCAACCCAATATAACTCTGCGGCCATACGTTTGTAGGTTTTTAGGACACCTGCATGGCCTCCTATAGCCCCACCATGAAACTCATCAAAGATTCGAGGAATCCAATTTGAGGTTCTGGGCAACACAAGGCGTTTCTTGTAAAATAGTTTATTACCTTCTACAGTATATTCACCAATGTTGGCTTTTCCACTAATAATGTCTTCTTTAATCGAATTCAACTCTGAATCATTCTCCAATTCCTCAAGCATATCTTCCCAATTGGCAATCCTTGAAACGGACAGAACCAGACAGGTTGGAGTGTCACCTCGCCGAGATAAGGCATCAGCCGCCTTATTTTCGTTACCTGCTTTGTACTGGATATCAAAATCGTAACCCAACAACTTAGTAAGCCACTTTTGATATTCTTCTGATATGAGTCGTTGTTCGAGTAAGTATTTTAGGCTTCGTTGATCAGTTCGAACTATGAATCTTCTTCCTAGTAAATAAGGTCGCCACTTTTGGATTGCTAACACAATTGCCATAAGCTCTCGTTCATAAACAGACTTCATTCTAGCTCGCGTTCCCAATGTTTGACTGTAATAGGCGATTGGCCTTCCTTCCTGCATTAGCACCGCTCCAATCCCATAACCCGAGGCATCCGTTTCCACCACAAATTCTTTACTGAAATTCGGTAAAGCTAGGACCGGTACTGAAGACATCGCCAATTTCAAAGCGTTGAACGCGTTAGTTGCCTCTTCGTTCCAATTAAAGTTGTCCTTTTTTAGTTGTTGAGTTAGTGCCCATGCAATTTCTCCGTAGCCATGCACAAACTTACGATAATACCCGGTCAAACCAAGGAAACCCCTTAATTCTTTCAGATTTTTCGGTATCGGCCATTCTTGCATAGCCGAAATTTTTGAGGGGTCCGCTGATACACCGTCTCTTGATACAACATGACCTAGATACTCAATTGTTGGTTGAGCAAATACACACTTCTTCTTATTTGCATACAACCCATGTTCTCTCAAGCAAGAAAATATAGTCAGCAGGTGTTCCTTATGCTCTTCCATCGTTTTACTATAAACCAAAATATCATCGAAAAAGACTAAAACGAATTTACGCAAGTATGGACGAAATACCTTATTCATCAGTGATTGGAAGGTAGCTGGAGCATTAGTCAACCCAAACGGCATTACTAAAAATTCGTAGTGCCCTTCATGAGTTCTAAACGCCGTTTTTGAGACATCTTCTTTTTTCATTCGAATTTGATGATAACCCGACTTCAAGTCCAGCTTTGAGAACACCATTGCTCCGTGTAGCTCATCCAATAATTCATCAATAACGGGAATTGGAAATTTGTCTAAAACAGTAGCTTTGTTCAAAGCGCGATAATCAATACAAAAACGCCAACTTCCATCTTTCTTTTTAACCAATAACACCGGACTTGAAAATGGACTTGAACTTGGTTGAATAACTCCTGCTTGAAGCATTTCACTTACCAATCGTTCGATCTCATCTTTTTGAGCATGTGGGTATCGATAAGGACGGACACTTATAGGTGGTGTACCCTCTTTAAGTACAATGGAGTGTTCATGATCCCGTTGAGGAGGCAACCCGTTTGGCATGTGAAAAATCTCGTCAAAATCAGTCAACAAGTTCATAATTATTTCACAAGGGTCCTGTGCAATCAATTTCCCTTCTTCCAGTTGCTTCATCTCCACAAGAAAACCAAAATTTTCGTATCTTAAACACCGTGCCATAGACTTAACCGAGACCAGCTTTCGACACAAACCAGGATCACCCTTGATGGCTACTCGCTTATTTCCATCCTTAAACACCATAGTCAAATTTTTCCAGTTAACCGTCATCTCTCCTAGAGTTTGTAACCATTTCATTCCAAGGATAGCATCAGTACTACCCAGCTCGAGCGGCAAGAAATCATCCACCACTTGTAATTCTGGTAAGGAGATATGAATTCCCTTACATATTCCATGGCTCCTTTCTACTTTTCCGTTTCCTAATATTACTCCAACCGAGTTACTGTCTGAAATGACCAATCCAGCCTTCTCTATCAAATGCCATGATACAAAGTTGTGGGTGGCCCCACAATCGATTAATATAACCACCTCAATACCTCCAATGTTCCCACGTATTTTCATGGTACGCGGGGAAGTGAGTCCAATCACCGAACTTAAAGATACCTCTACTGAATCAAGGTGTTCATGTTCAAAAGGTTCATCTTCCGGATACGCGTCTTCCTCGTCCACCCATAAAACTTGCAAGGATTTACTCTTACATTGATGTCCCGGCCCATATTTTTCATCGCACTTGAAACACAATCCTTTGGATCTTTTGTCTGCCATCTCGGATTCTGTCAATCTTTTGAATTGACTAGAACGCATTGTTGGCACACTAGAAACACTTCCTGTTTTGCGTTCTATTGGTGTTGTGGAAACCAAAGTTCGAGTCGAACCTGATCCAGTATTACGATTAGAATAGTTTGTTGCTGAATTAGTTCGATAAGAACTCCCACCTTGCGAAGCACTTCCAAAGAGCTTATTTTCTTCGATGGACACCGCCAGCTTCATGGCATGACTTAGGGCTTCTGGATTCAAGACACGAACAGCAGCACGAAGGTCTGGCTTAAGTCCCTTGATAAAAGTACCTTCCAGAATCGTTTCAGGAACTCCCACCAACTGACCTGCTAGCTTTTCAAACAAAGCAACATATTCGCGGGCCGATCCATCTTGACTAATCGCCAAAAATTGCTCGTACAAACTGCCCTCTTGAGATTGTTGGAATCTGTCTAATAGTCGCCATTTAAAACTCTCCCAAGATTTAAACGGATTTCGTCCATCACTCCAACGGTACCAAGAAAGAGCCTGTCCTTCTAAACATAACTCAGCTGCCGTTAATTGATCCGCAGCCTCAATTCCTTGGATATGAAAATATCGTTCCATGCGATAAATCCACCCATAAGCATCTTCTCCTTCAAAAATAGGCATCTTTAACTTTCTCAATCTGTATTCGGCTCCGTATGAACGCATCCCGGTTACCGGCTGTGACCCGTCGTGTACTTGAAAATAATCCCCATGACCATTAGATCCTGTTCCAAACATCCTTCCTTCCGTGTTTCTAACCCCTTGCTGCTGTGGAATTCCATTTTTTTTTCCTGCTGCACTTGTTTCACCCACAAAAGGTGGGTATGGAATACCCAATTCATCATACTTAAGGTTAGAGACTGTTACCTTAGGTTGTTCCATAATCTTACTGGGATTTGCTGATTGGCTGGTTGAACCTTGCGCTTGATTAGTCAAGAACTGTATAGCTGTCAACAAGTCTGCAAGTTTTCCGTCCATAGCGTTAAGTCGTTCATCCACACCATTAAATCGTTCTTCCATGCCCTGAAATCGATTTTCAGCAACTTCTTGATACCCTTTAAGTTCTAATTCTACATCTGCGATCTTAGTCATTGCAATTTTTTTTTTTTGCAACCCTAGAATCGAAACAGCTCTGATACCAATTGATACGAACCGGATCGATAATAGAGATAAAAGGATAGATAGATTATTTTAATGGGATAACCCGACCCCCCAATGGCTTATATTAGTGAGATAAACCGACTCCCCAATTGATTAACTAATCAATACTTCATTATCATTAAACATAATCAGAATTACAGACTTCATAATCTATTTATAATAAAAGACATCCTAAACTTATCTTGGTCCCTAAGATAAAACAATAAAAGGAAAGTAAATAAACTAAATAATTAACTAATAATAATAATAAACTAAATAACTCCAGGATCGTATCATTACTCCGCCCCGCAAAAACACCTTGTCCTCAAGGTGTTGCTCCAAAATCTTGCCTCCCTCACGTGATTCCGGGATCCCATGTTCTTCGTTGTAAGCCGTTTGCGTGCTTCAAATGCATGTAGCAGTCCTCCAATATCTTCTTAAGCTTCTTAAGATTTCTTATGCGCACTTGTAGTTGTTCATAAGATCCACAACTTTCAAATCCGGTATGTGAAGTACCTAGATTTCTAGGTTTTCTGGTTGGGACAAACTTTTTCCAAAACAACTTTGCCTTCTCCTTCCTGTTAGGACTCCATTGATTTAGTTTGACCCTCCATGAATGAACCTCTCCTTCGTGCTTGATGTCTTCTTTTACTGCATTTATCCTCCCTTGAAGCTTCTCAAACCACACTGAGGAATCTTGACGTGCCAATGTGAATTCTTGTCGTGCCAGTGAGAAATCTTGTTTCAAATCTTCACACGCCGATTGTAACTGTTGCACCAACTTTGTGACCTCAATTAACCCTTCTTCAAAACTCTTTACTTCCATTCCTTCTTTTGAGCAACAATCTGGACCGAGCGACAACTGCTGATGAACAGTAGCCGTACGCCGAACAGTAACAGATCAACAGTAACTTGGTCCCTAAGATAAAACAATAAAAGGAAAGTAAATAAACTAATTATCTTATTAATATAATAAGAGACAGCAGGATCGTATCAATACTCCCGCCCCCAAACACACCTTGTCCTCAAGGTGTTGCATAAAGATGTAGCCTCGAGTAATCCCGGGATCCCAAACTCTTCTTTGAACTCCCCTCCTCTCATGTTGGTCATCATTAGGCCTAAAAATTTGAAACACATGATTGCTTTTGATAATCGATTTTGTATAAACATTCAGGCCAAAATTCCATTTTCTTTCTGATGGATGACGATGGATCCCTGGATTCCAAGTTATCCTTTCTTCCTTCCTTATGTCACAATGAAGCCCCTCGGAAGCCCTTAAATCAAACCCAATAGTATGTTTTTCCAGCACTACACCCAAAATCTGTCCAACCATTTGTTGTTCTCTCGGCCCATGCGAAGGTACATCCTTCTCTCGTACACGTGGCTGATCCTTTGTCATGTTCGTGTTGTCTTGGTTATTTGCTTTTTCTGGAACCATGGTGCATGTGCCAATGTCTTTTGTATCCAAATCCGGAAGTGCATTTTCTGTTTGTGGTAGGTTTCCCCCACCATGTACATCAGCATCTTCTTTTGAATCTGTGACATGAACACCTTTAACAACGTTGCCTTTCAACTCTACTTTCACCTCCTCACCACTTGTATAACTTTGCCCGCTATTTTCTTCAAAACGTAGGGTATTTTGAATCGGTTTTGCGGGTACCTTGGTTGTTACTGGTGGCGATATGGGATTCCGTAAAGACTGAATTATATTTTTCATCTCTTCAAGCTTTTCAATACATGCTTCACGCCACTTATCCTCTTCAATTTTTTCTTTAATCATTTGATTCCATTCTTCACGCCTCTTATTCTCTTGGTAGGTTCTAATCGCCGAATATTGCTCATACGAACTACCCTCACGAGATTGTTCGAATCTGTTTAATATTCGCCTTTTAAAATCCTCCCAAGATCTAAACGGAGTTCGACAATCACTCCAACATAACCAAGAAAGAGCTTGTCCCTCTAAACATAACTCCACAGCCGTTAATTGATCCTTAGCCTCAATCCTCTCGATATGAAAATATCGTTCCATGCGGTAAATCCACCCAAAAACATCACCTCCTTCAAAGTTAGACATCTTTAAATCTCTTCCGAATGAACGCATGCTGTTAACCATCTTCTTGTGCCCCGGATGAACAGTAGTCGATGAACAGTAGCGATGAACAGTAATTTCTGGACGTGAACAGTGATTCGGATGAATAGTGTCCGGGTAAACAGTTTTTTTTTTTTTTTTTTTTTTTTTTTTTTTTTTTTTTTTTTTTTTTTTTTTTTTTTTTTTTTTTTTTTTTGTTGAAACCCTAGAATCGAAACAGCTCTGATACCAATTGATACGAACCGGATCGATAATAGAGATAAAAGGATAGATAGATTATTTTAATGGGATAACCCGACCCCCCAATGGCTTATATTAGTGAGATAAACCGACTCCCCAATTGATTAACTAATCAATACTTCATTATCATTAAACATAATCAGAATTACAGACTTCATAATCTATTTATAATAAAAGACATCCTAAACTTATCTTGGTCCCTAAGATAAAACAATAAAAGGAAAGTAAATAAACTAAATAATTAACTAATAATAATAATAAACTAAATAACTCCAGGATCGTATCATTACTCCGCCCCGCAAAAACACCTTGTCCTCAAGGTGTTGCTCCAAAATCTTGCCTCCCTCACGTGATTCCGGGATCCCATGTTCTTCGTTGTAAGCCGTTTGCGTGCTTCAAATGCATGTAGCAGTCCTCCAATATCTTCTTAAGCTTCTTAAGATTTCTTATGCGCACTTGTAGTTGTTCATAAGATCCACAACTTTCAAATCCGGTATGTGAAGTACCTAGATTTCTAGGTTTTCTGGTTGGGACAAACTTTTTCCAAAACAACTTTGCCTTCTCCTTCCTGTTAGGACTCCATTGATTTAGTTTGACCCTCCATGAATGAACCTCTCCTTCGTGCTTGATGTCTTCTTTTACTGCATTTATCCTCCCTTGAAGCTTCTCAAACCACACTGAGGAATCTTGACGTGCCAATGTGAATTCTTGTCGTGCCAGTGAGAAATCTTGTTTCAAATCTTCACACGCCGATTGTAACTGTTGCACCAACTTTGTGACCTCAATTAACCCTTCTTCAAAACTCTTTACTTCCATTCCTTCTTTTGAGCAACAATCTGGACCGAGCGACAACTGCTGATGAACAGTAGCCGTACGCCGAACAGTAACAGATGAATAGTTTTTTTTTTTTTTTTTTTTTTTTTTTTTTTTTTTTTTTTTTTTTGCAACCCTAGAATCGATAATAAAACAATAAAAGGAAAAGGGCATTCATTGGTTACTGTTGATATTGAGTACGAATGGAGACCTCCAAGATGTGCTACATGCTTGATCTTTGATCATAATAGTGATATGTGTCCGAAAGTGCATAAGGAAGTGGTTACTCATGTTACTAAAGATTTGGTGAATGATGGATTTGAGGTGGTCAAAAACAAGAAGAATAAAGGAAAGAAGAAGCAACCTCAAGTTGCAGGTATTAAGTTAACAAAACCAGCCCTTAATCTTCAGTTCCGTAATGTTGAGAGAGGTGAATCCTCTAAAACAAATGTAACGGGTCAGAATCCTAAGAAGGCAGATTCTTTGCTTAAGAAGGGTTTCCTGAATAACAGAACCTCGAGTTTTGTAGCTAAGACTAATGATAAGGATAAGAGGTCTCATAATTCTTTTGGTGCTCTTTGGGATAAGATGGATGATGGTACAGATTGGGAGGATGGTCTTAAGACCAAGGAAGGTGTAGTCAATGAGAGTGATAGTGAGGTTGAAGAAGTCATATCGATTGATGATCGGCATGGTTCTCATCAGCCTGGTCCATGATGATGTTTTACTTTCATTGTTCATGCACCTTTAGGTGGTTTTTTCCTATTGGTGTTATTTGTTTTGTAATCGTTTAGTAGGTCATATGGCATGTCATATGATGTAGTGGTTGTTCAGGCATTTGCTTGAGGTTAATGTAGCATTGCAGCTACATTCCATTGTACTTCAATGTTTTTGGGAATATATTTTACCGGGGTTAGGATTCCCCTTTACCCAAAAAATAAGGATATTGTTGGCCTTAAAATTCAGATATTTGATAAGGCCACACAAACCCTAGGAGAATGTGTTAATAAACAAAGGGATCCTAAGGACATGACTGGGATTGGGATGAAAGACTATACTGTGGTTCCCCCACCAGCTGGGGACTTCTATGGTGTCCAAAGAAAGGACCTATCTTGGACTGGTCTACCAGAACTCCAAGAGGAGGAATTTATTCCTCCACCAAGAGTCATTACCCCAGTTGAAGAGTATCAACAGAAGTTGACTGACTTGAATGAATGGAAGAAAGCCAACCCTACCTTGTTTGTTAAGGGTGGCTTGTTATGTGAAAGTCCAAATGAGTCAACCCCTATTAAGGTAACAAACCCAATCACTGGTAAGACTGTTGACCTTGGCTCAAACACTGTTAGAAAACCTAGCATCAAGTATGCAGAAATGAATAGGAATACTAGGTCACCTAAAAGCCAAGTTAGTAATGATGGAACAGGCTTCTTCTCTTCTAGACCTAGGGTTGTGTCTAGAAAAGCATGTTACACTTGTGGTAGCTTTTCACATTTAGCATATAAGTGTGTCAACGCTTCCAAGGTCAACGCTGTTAAAAAGTCAAACGTTGTCAGGCCCAAAACTTGTGTGGAGAAAAGTCCACAAGTTGTTAGACCAGCCCCTTTCTTCACTAGAGGGTCTAACACTCATGGACAAAGACCATTTCAAAAGACAAATACTTGGTCTAATAGGCAATGGATTTCTGTAGCAAACCCTAGGTTCAACACTGACAAGGGTAATTTCAGCGTTGACAAGACCAAATACAATGCTGACAGAAACGTGACCAGACCTAAATATTTGCAACCACAGGGTAAGGGGTCTAAAGCTTCTTCAAGCTTGACATGGAGACCTAAGCAAGATCAAAACCCTAATGATAAGGGGATTTCTATGACCTGCAACAGATTTAATTACATTTCAAAGGTCATTACAAAACCTATTGGGGTTAACTGGGTATTTCATCCAAAGAGGGATGAACAAGGGGTTGTTATGAGAACTAAGTTTGTTCTTGTTGAACAACCAGATGAATCCAAGTCTGCTAAGACTTGGGTTCCCAAAGAAAAGTAATTTGTTTTCTTTATGTGCAGGGCATTCAAAAATAGGTCAATGATTATGGATAATGGGACAGTGGATGCTCCAGGCACATGACAGGGAAGGAAGATTATCTTACTAACTTCACTCCTATTAAGGATGGTGATAAGGTTTACTTTGGAGGCCGATATGGAACTATCACAGGCAAAGGAACACTTCTCACCAAGAACTTGTGTTTTGAAAACGTGTTTCTAGTAAAGGAACTTGATTACAACCTTTTTAGTGTATCACAAGTTTGTGATAACAAAAATAAAGTTCTGTTTACTGATACTGAATGCTTGGTGTTAAGCAAGGATTATAAAATCCCAGATGAGAAATATATTGACTATAGAACACCTAGACATAAAGACATCTATAATGTGAATCTTAATGGAATTAGGATGAATAATAATATGTCATGTTTTTATGCTAAAGCTTCAGTAGATGAGAGTAATCTATGGCACTGGAGACTAGGGAACATAAACTTTAAGAATATAAACAGGCTTGTGAGACTTGGCTTGGTTGATGGCTTGCCTGAAAAGGCTTTCCACAATGACCACTCTTGTGTTGCATGTCTTAAAGGCAAGCAGCACAAGGTCTCATTTAAGTCTAAACAGGTGCACTCTAGTTCTAAACCACTTCACTTGCTGCATATGGACCTATTTGGTCCAACTAATATCGAGAGTTTGAATGGTAAATCATACTGCTTTGTCATCACAGATGACTTTTCTAGGTTTACTTGGACTTTCTTTTTAGCTATTTAAAGCGACACTACTGACACTTTAATTGATTTTATTACTCAGATAGAGAAGAAAACTGGTAATGAAGTTAAAATGCTTAGAAGTGAAAATGGTGGTGAGTTTAGAAATAAGCTTTTAGATGATTTTTGTGCCAAGAAAGGGATTACTAGGCAGTTTAGTGTTGCTAGAACCCCACGGCAAAATGGGGTTACTGAGAGAAAGAATAGAACCCTAATTGAAGCAGCCAGAACTATGTTGGCTGATGCTCACTTTCCCATAGCTTTTTGGGCTGAGGCTGTGAATACAGCATGCTATGTTCAAAATAGAGCATTGGTCACCAAGATACAGAACAAAACACCTTATGAATTACTTTGGGGAAGGAAACCTAATATTGGTTTTCTTAAACCTTTTGGATGTCATGTAGTTATCTTGATACTAGTTATGCCTTAGGTAAACTTAGTGCAAAAGGTGATGAAGGCTATTTCATGGGTTATTCAGTGCAGAGCAAAGGATATCTGGTTTACCTTAATAAGGAAAAACGTATTCTTGAGAGAGTACATGTTAGGTTTTTAGAGAGTAAACCTAGTGATCCTGAAAGTGGTCCAAATTGGTTGTTTGACTTGGAACCTCTATCTAGGACTTTAAATTATATGCCTGTCACTAATCCAGACATTGTGAAGGTAACTTCAAATGTTGTGGAAGAACAAGTTGTTGATGTTTCAGGTACACAGGTTAATGAAGAGGTTGGATCACCAGCAGAAAAGATATCCCCCATACAAGAGTATGTCACAATTCCCATATGGACAGATGCTTTTGCTGCTGCTGCTACTGCTGGAAAGGATAATGGTGGCCCCCAAGTACCACCAGTTAACAACATGCATGGTCCTTCAGGCGCTGACAAAGGCAAATCTAGCGCTGACAGGACAAATTCAGACGTTGATGGCTCAAACGTTGACAACACCATTTCAAGCATTGATAACCCAAACGCTGACAACCAAGGTTCAGGCGTTGACAACACTTTTGAGCATCTTTTCTCTTCAAATTTTGAACAAGGTGAACCTTCAAATTTATATGAAGAGGTTCATCCTAATATTGATGAAAGAGAGTCTGAAGAAGAAGATATTGGCAACTTGGATAATGAGATTGAAGACACCAAACTTTTTGAAGGAAGAGTTCTCACTTCTACTATGAAGAATCAGCCTACTTCTCAAATCATTGGTGATATTATGACTCCTGTTCAGACTAGAAGATCTCATCAGAATCTTGGTTGATTCATTGCCAATATACACAAGAAGGTTGATACCCCTCTTGTTCAATCATGCTTGTTTGCCTGTTTTCTGTCACAACAGGAACCCAAGAAGATCTTTGATGCTCTCAAAGAACCAAGTTGGGTGGAAGCAATGCAGGATGAGCTTCACCAATTTGCAATTCAGGATGTTTGGGAGCTGGTTGATTGTCCTAGATATGTCAGACCTATAGGGACAAGATGGGTTTTAAGAAACAAGAGAGATGAAAGAGGCATTGTGGTCAGAAACAAGGCACGTTTGATGGCTCAGGGATATACACAAGAGGAAGGGATAGACTATGAGGAGGTCTGATAACTAGATTTTACTCAGTTAAAAAGTTCTTTGTCGTATGTCTAATCGAATTGATTACTGGTTTAAAGTGTGACTCAACCGTCTTTGGTGGAAACAAATGTTGTGTCGTTGTAGTAAAATAAAAAGTGCAAAAACTTAAAAGTAAATGGCTGGTAAAATAAAGCTAAAGTTAATTGAAAATAAATGACGTGGAATTATAAGCGTGACGAGAAATTAAAAGGCACTAAAAGTAAATAACGCAAACTTAAAACTATCCTAAAGGCAAACTTAAAACGCAACTAAAACTTAAACTAAGGCAAGGATTAAAATAAATCTAAGACAAATAAACTTAAAGTGCAACTAAGGAAAAAGGCTGGAAAAGATAAAGCTTAAGAATTTAAAAACAGAAACTTAAAATAAACTAAAAGCAGCTAATTCGGAATAAACCTTTGTTCGGAATAAATCACTCGTTCGGAATGTCACCTTCGTTCGGAATAATTCTTCTTCACTCGGAATAATCAAGAAATAACCTTCATCCGGAATAACTTTGCTTCATTCGGAATATTCAAACAAAAGCCTTCATCCGGAATAAAACCTTGATCCAGAATAAATTCTTTATCCGGAATATGTCACTTATTCGGAATAAATCCTTTATTCGGAATATAAGCTCTTCATTCGGAATGTTTGCTTGGTTCGGAATATATTCTTTATCCGGAATATTTCTTTGGTTCGGAATGTGGCACTGATCCGGAATATCAAGTTGATCCGAAATAAAGTCTTGATCCGGAATAAACTACACCAAACCCTTCATTCGGAATAAAAGCTCTTCATTCGTAATATTCACTATAAAACCTTCATCCGGAATAATTCCTTTACTCGGAATAACTGGTTGATCCGTAATAATCCACTTATCCGGAATAAATCACAAAACTAACCAATAAATCCTTCGTCCGGAATGTATCACTGATTCGAAATAAAGATCTTGATCCGGAATATTCAACAGACAGCCTTCGTTCGGAATAAAAGTCCTTGATTCGGAATAACCTGGAAATCAACAGTAGCGAAGAACAAGGAAACAAAAAGAAACGAATCTAGACAAAACTAATCAAAATCAACCAAAAGATTAAACAAGACTAATCACAAATAATCAACTAATGATAATCTATCAATCCTAATCAATAAAACTAACAATAAACACCATAATAATCAAAACCCACTTGATTAAATCAATAAAATTTAAAGAACATAAACATGAACAATAAGCATAAAGATTAAAGATTAAACAAGAAAGGTAGATTGGAGATAAACAATAAAAGTAAAGATTAACAATAATTAAAAGGAAACTTACTTGAAATTAAATGAATTTAAGGTGAAAGATAATTAAGTAAATGACATGAATTTAAAGAGCAAGTAATGAAAATGGAAGAACTAATTGTCACTATTAGCCAACAAAATGAAATGAAATGAAATGAAAGATATTTATAGGGGATTAGGGAGGTGCTTAGTGGAAGCTTCCTCCTCTCTTTCTTCTTTCTTTAATTATCTTTTAGTCCTTGTCTTCTTAAATCTTCGACTTTTGTCTCAGGACTAATAAACTCGGCTTGTAATTTCTTCATTAATTTAGACTTGAGTTCTTCTGCTTTTAGTAAACTTTCGTCTTTTTACTTTTTCTTCGATAAATCTTTAGAATTAGTCTTGGACTTCCGTTCTTTTTGCACTCTTGATTTCTTGACTTCGTCTTTTGTCTTTTTCTTTGATAAAAGCCAGTGAAGCCCGTGTTTTCTCCCCTTTTCATATTTTCGTCCTAAATCACAACAAAAACACAAACCACGCATAATTCCGACATTTACGACATAAAATACACGTTTTGGCCTGGTTATTATTGTAATTAAGTGGTAAAAGGATGGGTGTTTACACATCTATCAAGGTCTTTGCACCAGTTGCAAGGATTGAAGCTATAAGGATATTTTTAGCCTATGCTTCCTGCATGGGCTTCATTGTTTATCAAATGGATGTGAAGAGTGCCTTCCTCTATGGAACAATTGTTGAGGAGGTGTATGTGATGCAGCCTCTTGGTTTTGAAGATCCAGAGAATCCAGACAAGGTGTATAGAGTCAAGAAGGCTATGTATGGACTTCATCAAGCCCCAAGAGCATGGTATGGTATATTGTCCACTTATTTGGTGGAAAATGGATTCAAGAGGGGCACCATAGACCAGACATTGTTTACAAAGAAGGCTGGTAAGGATGTTCTACTTGTTCAGGTCTATGTTGATGATATCATCTTTGGATCCACTAATCCAAAGATGAGTGAAGATTTCTCCAAGCTTATGACAGACAAATTCAAGATGAGTGCAATGGGGGAGATGAACTTCTTTCTAGGGTTACAAGTTCAGCAGAAAGAAGATGGTATCTTCATCTCCCAGGATAAGTATGTAGAAGAGATCTTGAAGAAGTTTGGCTTTTCTTCACATGACAGGGGACTACTAGATCTGACATCATGTTTGCTGTGTGTGCATGTGCACGTCATCAAATGACTCCCAAAGAATGTCACCTTTATGCTGTCAAGAGAATCTTTAGGTACTTAAGATGTTATCCCAGTCTTGGCTTGTGGTACCCAAAAGATTCACCATTAGAGTTTATTGCATATTCAGACAGTGACTATGGAGGTGATAAGTTTGATAGAAAATCCACAACTGGTGGATGTCAGTTTCTTGGGAGCAGGTTGATATCTTGGCAATGCAAGAAACAAACAGTGGTGGCTAATTCTGTAACACCCCCAAATTTATACAACTCAATACAGCGGAAGGATCGTTGGTGTTACGGGATAGCACATTACTCACATCATAGACAACGCATAAAAATCGCGTCGTTTAATAATAAAAGCATTTCCATTCATAAATATCAAAGTTACATAGGTCCCAAGTCATTGTATTTCATACAAGTTTTACAAAGAATTTGAATGGAAATTATTGTTTAGGTGCGGGCCATGAATTCTTGTTGTCTTCCCGAGAATTACCTTCAAGTACCTGAGATAAAACATGTTAAAAGAAAAGGTCAGCGATAACGCCGAGTGAATTCATAGAGTTTAATAAACCATCAATATAACATCGGTATAAAATTATTACCGAAAATCATTTTGTACAAATCATTTTAATAGGCCATAAAATAGCCAAAGTCATTTTTATACAAATCCTTATCGAAAATCATAATATAGGCATTTGCCTTAAAAATCATTATACGAGCCAATGTCGTAAAAACATCATACAATACGTTTTATAACGTTGCATAGATTAAATAAAAACCGTTATATGAATATGGTTATGAAAAAACAAAACACGAACATAATATCAATAGTATGACCCCGTATTGCTAGTCAGGCAATACATCGTAATTCGGTGCATATAGCAGTATTTCGTTAATTGGATTATTATAAGCCGCATGACATTGTTACCTTACTAAACCAAACAACGGGTAGCTAGCCCGAAACTCAATTTGCCCATCTAAAGTAGCGTGTCGTCACAAAGGTCACGCTAATCTTCTCAAACATAAATTCGCTTACCAATCAATGTGGCACGACGGGGATCAACCGTCAAGGCGCGAACTGGGGTGATCGTCCCCAAATAGTACTATTATATGCATAAGCGTCTACCAAATCCTGGTAGTTCACAATTCATGCTAACGGGACTTTTAGTGACATAACCTAACTTTAATAATCCATTTTATTTCATCTATCGGGTCCTTTAATCATTCTTAGGGTCATACAATCATTTGGGTCCAAATCAATAAACAGACAATCGGGACAAATGGTGTCCTATTTTATAAAAACTAACATGTTATCTCCCTCGCGGGTTTTGAAACATTTATAAAAACATTTAAAAGAGTGTGAGGCTATGAACTCACGTTGATAATGAAAGGCGGATTATCGGCTACGGGCGTGCTTCGGTCACGGAAACCTATATAAATAATAATCGGTCTTAGACTCTTGTCCAATGACTTTTATCAAAATAAAAATATACATATGATGATTTTTGTACATATGATGATGATCAAGTGGGTTTATACATCCTTGTTTACTTATTTTAGTGTTTATGTATTAGTAACTTTTTACTAGTTTACTAGTTTTACCTATTTACCTATTTTAAGTCCAATAAGCTTATTATAAGTTCTTTAACTTGTTTTAATCCATTTTATACTTATATTATCAGTATTCACATTTTACATGTTAGGCCCAAATGGGTTAAGCCCAATAAGTTTTTTTATAAGTGTTTAACTTATTTAGTCCAACTATTAGTCCAATATGCTTACTTAGCTCATTAATGTCCGTATGTCCTATAGTTCGGGTTTTATCAGTTTTTACTTGTATTAGATACTTATATATCAGTATATGACTTTTTAAAACTTTACATTAGACGGGTTTGATCGTCTAAGTTTTAAATGGCGAAAAACGTTAATTTTACGGTAATAGTCGAAAAAGTCGTAAAAATCAAGTTTATAGTTTCTATAACTTATAAATATTATTCCACTACCATTTTTATAATTTATCCATTTATTAAACCTTTTACATATTTATATAAATAAAATTCATAAGTTAGTGGGTTTTAATTTTTACATTTTATACAATATAATTTTGAGTGCTTATATAATAGTAATAAACATTAATTCTTCAAAATCTGATTTTTATTTTCTTCTTCACCATTTTTATCATATCTAGAGTTCTACAATGAATTAGAAGCTCATTTTTGGATGGCATGATCTTCATATTATGTGCTACAATTAACTTAGTTATAGCTACTGCTCATTTTAAGTTTATCTATGCTTAACAGTCTCTACAAAACAGCTTATTCAGATTAGCACACTCATCTTGTTTTGATCATATCTCACTCATTTTAATGATTCCATTGCATGGCCAACTCTCACATGTGTATGACATCTTGTACTTACTGTAAATGGATACTACCATGAAAGTTTATCAGTTCAAGTTTTAGTTACATACTATTTTTATACAGCCAACTAAATAAGCATGATTTTAGCCTTATTTCTTATGGTTATTAACCTTTTTAAGCATATTTATCAACACTTGATCCCCACACAACATTTTCATCATCATATATTCATCATATACATATACAACAAGAAAGAAAATAAATTTGTTCTTTACAAAAATAACAAGAGAAAATGGAGAGGATGATCTTCTTTACCAACCAAGAGTATATCTTGTTTTTGGAAGACAAGAACTTGATGAACACCAAATGTAACTCCAAGATCATCAAACACCAAGAATATAAGTTGAGAAATCAGCCCTAGGACACAAGCAAATCTCCTCCTTTGTTGTTAAAATGGCCACCAAATGATCAAGGCTTCAAGGTAACTCCAAGATATAGCTAGATAACAAGTATTTTGTGGCTAGAAAAGATCAAGAAGGGGTGTTTGTTCTTTAAAGTGGACGGAAATGGTGATGGTTTTGAGAGAGTTTTTGGTTGATTTGCATGTGAGAATGGTTGGTATGTGTTAAGGTTAATGGTTTTAGCTAGAAACTAGCTTAAAGTGTAAGCTTAACTTACACTTGTAAGTTATAAGCTAACATGATGCCACATCTTTGATGTGGTGTCATGTGTGAGCCGTCCCATGTGTAGTGTGGTGGGATAATGTATTTTGTCCCACCTCACTAATTTACGGGTACTCCTCGATTCTAGTTTCCTCGATTTGCGTGCCCTCGGGTTGTTTCACGAAAACCTTTTTATAAATTATGAATCAACGGCACAAAACGAATCCAATAAAAATTGTCTCATCAAAAACGGAGTTCAAAAACGTAAATACGTAATCCTAAGGTTTCCGGTTTAGTCGTAAAGGACGTTAAATTAAAATCGTAAGTCCTAATCTCTTCTCGTAAATTTGTGAGTTTATGAACCAACACAAATTTAAATCTCCAAAATAATATTCACGGATAAATTTATTTTCTGAAATGTCAGACTGTCACCAAAGACGGTGTATGTAAACGTGAGCACGTAACGTAGAATCCTCCGGTTTAAACGTAGTCGATGCCACTTCAAGACGTAAATCTAAATTTCTTCCCAAAAATAAGTGAGTTCATAATGTAACATTAAAATAATGTTTTTAAATAATATTCGAGAATAAAATATCGACCATAAATTGATGGATTGTCACAAATTCTACAACTGAAGCAGAGTACGTTGCTACAGCTGCTTGTTGTGGACAAGTTTTATGGATTCAAAACCAGCTGTTGGATTATGGGTATAATTTCATGCATACCAAGATATTTGTTGACAATAATTGCACTTTATGCATTATTAAGAATCCTGTACATCATTCTAAAACAAAACACATAGAAATTAGACACCATTTTATAAGGGATTGTTTTGAAAAGGGTTTAATACAACCAGATAGGGTTGACACAGAAGAAAATGTGTCAGATTTACTAACTAAACCTTTTGATGCTGGAAGATTTTAATACTTGGTAACAAGTATTGGAATGATCAAATCTCACATAATATGTGTTTTGGGGTCTTTTTGTAAAAATATGTACAGGATAATGCATTGTTATTGGCCTTTTTAAGGATTTAGATTTTCCACTATATTTTTCTAACACTGACAAAGGTTGCCTTAACGCTGATAAGTGTTATTGTGACGTTGTCAGCAATATATTTGTCTAACGCTGACAAAGGTTTCCTTACCGCTGACAAGTGTTATCGAGACATTGTCAGCAACAATGTTAGTTTTGTGGTTTTTAATCTAAATGTGCAGGTGGTGTTAGCATTATACCATTGGATACAGAGTTGCTTATGGATCATTGGAGAATCATTTGAGCATGTTTTTATTTATGGATGATGGTTGGAATTTTCTATTCCTATCTTGACATAAAATTTTTATGTTCATGCATATTTTTGGCAACATTTGTATCACAGTTTAAGGGAGGTTTTAGGAACCTTTAGGACTTTTGGGTATCCTTATGATACTCTTATCACAATTCTAGATTGTGTCCACAAGTGAGTATGAGTTAGTTTTACTAAATCATGAGGCACTGTAGCATGCAAAGTTGATATACTATGCATACTGCCAAGACATATTTGGCCTAGAATTGGTTGTGGTATGTTGGGAGACTTGGGAATGATTTTATCATGGGTTTTACCTGGGAGTAACAAGGAATTTTATGAGATAACTTAGTTGTTAAGAGTTTTGGTTAGCAAGGGACACTAGAGGACTGTTATGTCTATCTTGCATAAGCAAGTGTGCATAACTGGACAGTGCTTGCCGCCCTATAATAATTATCAACTTATAGGCTATTTTCTCTAGGATAAATTACTTTATTAAGGTCATTTTTCATTTTTATAAAGTTTTATTTTTGGACGCTGACAAGTATTTTTCCAAGCGTTGTTGTGACCAATTTAGACGCTGACATGGCTTTGGCAAACGTTGACAAGAATATAGCCGTTGGGCGTTGATGGGTTATTTTTGACCGTTGACACTTAATGGGACCTACCCAGTTGTTACTTTTTGACGAAGTTTTGGGCCGTAATTTTGGGAGCATATAACTTTCAATTAATGCATGAGATAAACTTATTTCTTTTCAATATTTTCATGATTGTATTTTGAAAATAGTTGCCTAATTTTTGACCAATCACATGCATATTTCTCTCCTATATATTTGGCTCCTATTTTTAAACAGGGTACCTATCATTCTTGTCTAACAAAATTTTCTCCTATACTTCATCTTTATCAATTATTCAAACAGCTTTCAACAATGGCACCAAAATTTAAACCAAGTGATTTGGAATTGGGATTCAGGAGTCAACACAACATGGTAGCATATTTGGACGCTGATGATACTCTGTTTCCCCAATACACCCAGATGGTGGTGTATTTGAATGCATCCCCACTTAGGTATGCTCTTTCTCATGCTCCACTCATTCCTGTCACACATATTAAGCAGTTTTGGAACAATGTTAGTTCCTCAACAGTTAATAGAGTGACTACATTATCATCTATTGTTTATGGTTGCACATGGGTGGTTACTGAAGCTTTGGTTCGCCAAGCTTTGCATCTTGATGATGCAGATGGTATAACCACCCTCCCCATTCATGAAATAGAACAAGGACTAAGGGCTTTGGGTTATCCTTTCCCTGATGAGGGAACTTTAAACAAATATCATAAACAGGAGTTTCCCCCCAGCCTGGAAGTACCTAATACATGTCCTCTTGCAATGTTTGAGTCCCAAGTGTACTGCACACAATGAGATCAATAGATCTATTGCTAGTGCTATTGTGTGCATTGCTACTGGGCAAAAGTTTAATTATTCCAAAATGATTTTTGAGGGCATGTGTAAAAACAAAGGGAATAAGAAGACATTAGCTTATCCCAAATTTTTACAAATGGTTTTTGATGTCCAAAATTATTGCACAAGGGATCATGATGATTTTTATGAGATCCCTGTGCAAAAGAAAGCTATTTTTACAAAGATGAACTCACCCCCACACCGTGACTTACCCCTAACCCTAGCTATGATTGCTGCCATTGAAGCAGCACAACCCCAACCAGACCACAACCTCAACTTGACCCAATACCTGAACCTTTACCTTCCCCACAACACATGCAAATTGACCAAGAACCCTTTGACGCTGACACATTAAATGTTGGCGTTGATACACATAATCCAAACGTTGACACCAATACTTCACAGACCCAAACACCCCTTAACCAACCCACATCCACCCATTCCACATCATCTTCTTCCCCACAACAATATAGGTTGCAAAAACGCCACCGCGAAGAAAGTCTTTGATGCCGGCTTCTTTTGGCCTTCCATATATCGTGATGCCCAAGACTTGATCAAGACTTGTGATGCTTGTCAACGTCAAGGAAAGAACTCAAAGGGGATGAAATGCCTCAAAACATTATCCAAGTTTGTGAAATCTTTGACATGTGGGGGATTGATTTTATGGGGCCGTTTCCATCTTCGAAAGGAAATAAATACATTCTCGTAGCCGTGGACTATTTGTCTAAATGGGTTGAAGCTAAGGCTTTGCCCACGAATGATGCTCGAGTTGTGGTGAACTTTTTGAAACAACTCTTTGCTAGGTTTGGAACTCCGCGGGCTATTATAAGTGATCGTGGGACCCATTTTTGTAATGAACAATTTGAAAAAGTTCTAAAGAAATATGGTGTCACTCATCGACTTTCTACGGCTTATCACCCTCAAACGAGTGGTCAAGTGGAGGTTTCAAACCGTGCTCTTAAAAGGATTTTGGAGCGTTCTATTGGAGAAAATCGCACTTCATGGTCGGATAAGTTGGACGATGCGTTGTGGGCTTTCCGTACGGCTTACAAGACGCCAATTGGTTGCACACCATTTAGGTTGGTCTACGGAAAAGCATGCCACTTGGCGATTGAACTCGAACATAAGGCGTATTGGGCTCTTAAGCATTGTAACTTTGATTTGAGGACCGCGGGTGATCATCGCAAGGTTCAATTAAATGAACTAAGTGAATTAAGGGATCAAGCTTATGAAAATTCTTTGATCTATAAGGAGAAGACTAAGAGGATTCATGACTCTAAGATCAAAAACCGCATTTTCAATGTTGGT
The DNA here is from genome assembly GCA_025667525.1 of Glebionis coronaria. Classification (NCBI taxonomy): domain Eukaryota; kingdom Viridiplantae; phylum Streptophyta; class Magnoliopsida; order Asterales; family Asteraceae; genus Glebionis; species Glebionis coronaria. The sequence continues at coordinate 291,235,779 of CM046881.1, read as the reverse complement.
GATCAAGTCCTCTTATTCAACTCTAGACTTAAGATTTTCTCGGGCAAGCTTAAATCCCGTTGGTCCGGACCATTCACCATTGCACAAGTTTTCCCTTATGGCACTGTTGAGCTAGCTCAAAAATACGGGCCTAACTTTAAGGTGAATGGTCATCGTGTGAAACACTACTTTGGAGGGGACATACCTACGGAGGTTGTCCCGGATCTTCAAACTTTCCCTAAGGACCAATGAATGCGGGGATCGAGTCGAGCTCATGAATCGGTGAATAAAAACGAGGTGCCTTGTGGGGGAGTCCCATACATTCTATCTTCTATCTATTTTCTAACACTAATAAGGCTTGATCTTTCAAGCTCGTGCTCGTGTTTTGTTGTGTTGTGAATCTTAGGTATGACCCTAATATTTGAAGACTCTCGTGTTCGGTTTTTGCCGGTTCACTTGATCTTTCATTCTTTGAATTCCATAAAGGGGCACACTTTCTTTCCCTTGATTTTTATCGACTAACGTTTTATCTTGAGTCATAATTAATAAACGGCTTATAGATTTGCGTGCTCTTTCCATGCTAGGATTTTGCATTAGACTCTTCGTGTTTTAGCAAGGGGGTGTTACCCTTGAGCTAAGAAACATTGAGGACGATGTTTGGTTTTAGCATGGGGGAGTCAATCGATATAATCGCTTGTAATTGCTTTTGTCGTGTCTAAACGTATTGTTTTCTCATTTTTCAATAAAATTTTAAATTTTTAGTGTTATTTTTAAGTTTTAATAAATAAAATAAGTGCTTTGGACATGAATGTAGGCTTTCCGTTGGTGAAAATAAGAATAGTTTTTGACTCGACTCGGTTTTAACCTTAGCTTTTCCTTAACGTATTTGAATTAAGATTTGCTAGGCTATTATATAGGGAGCTTTAAAACGCGAAAGTCTTAATTCATTCGAGTTAAGAACAAGAACTTTTCGCAAGCTCCTATAATTGATCCTAGAAAATCGTCTATCAAGGGAACTTTAAAACGCAAATTCTAAAACTTGAAAAAGTATAAGAAGATGCAAGATACCCAAAACTTTGATTTAATAGGCTAAGTATCCATTGATTTCACATTCTTGAAATTTTACAATATGGAGAACGAGAGATGATAGAGCCAATTATAAGTTTGGTATTCTTTCGGGAATTTATGTGAGTTAATTATAAGCCTATTCTCCCATCGCTTGCTAATAAATTTATCTGCAATAAATAAGGTTGTACGATTTGAAAAGTTACTTAGCTTCTAGCCCAAGATTGTTTAAAAATTTCTCGGTATGGATTAGAGTTCATAGCCAAGGCATAACTTATTGAAGCGGGATGCGAAGATTTGCGAGTCCAAAAAGGTCTTAACAAGGCATGAGGGCTATATTTTATTGCTAAAGATCTCAAGTGATGTGAAGAATCATTTATCAAAAATCAATATGAAGGATCGAGACACACGACGAAAAGAAAAATACTCCCCAAAAGTCATGGAGAAGTCTATCCAAAAATGAGGATAAATAAAGCCAAGTCCAAAAAGGAGGCGGATCGTTGTATATCAAAATCCCAAATAATGATTGGAGAATAATGAAGAAGTCGTGGTCCAAATATGAATCTCTCAAAACTTCAAGTGAAGAAATTCCTATATGAAGAGAAGACCATTATTTCATGAACGTCTCTCAAGGTGTGAAGTATGAAATCGCTGCCAAATATCGGTCCGATAAAGGTCTCAAATCGCGAAGCAAGTTATGCCAAGATATGAACTTTATGAGGTCCCGATAAGCAGTTTTAAAAGATTTTGTCCTTTAGCTAACTATTGATTAAATCGTTCACTTTATTTTCGGCCTAATAAATTATCAAAATAAGTCAACAATGCATCCTCGTGATCATTCAAGACAACAATAAAATATAAGAGATACACCTAAGAATAAGGGAGTCTAAGTGAATAATTGGCCCACATGAGTTCGTGTTAGTTTGCTAACTTATAATAACAATGATCTTGTTTTTGCACTTGGCATGGAAAAGTGAAAAGTCGAGGACGATGAATCTATTTGAGTTTTATGATCCTTAAAGTTATTTTTCAAATAATGAAAGCAATACATTATGTCTTTGCAAAATAAAGTGTCATAAGTTGAATAATGGTGTAGTTAATGTTTTACTTTATCATTGCGTGAGGACACGGCAATTGCTTAGCAAAGGGGAGTTTGATATGAGCTAAATTACTCATATCAATTGTATCTTAAAACATTCAATATATGCAAATAATGTATCAAAAATGCCTTGTATATGTTGTTTGAATGTGTGTAGGTACCAAGTTCGCGAAAAACCGGCAAAACCAGCACGAGTTTGAAGAAAAGATCAAAGAAGCCAAAATCGAGTTCGAATTAGTGGATTTCATCATTTATCAAGTTTATGGGCCAAGTGGAACCCACAAATGCTTATTGGGCCTGAAAGTTTAATATTGGATAAACAATGGACTACTTTTGGGTCAAAGCCCAACATCATAAATGAGACGGATAGAAAATACACGTTTTTGGTGCAAAGTGTAATGTCCCAAATTGATGGACGGTTTGATTAATGGATCACAAGCCCATTAGGGTTAAATTACTTTTGGAAACGATATTAATTCGTTTGGTCAAAGCTCTTTTCATTCTTCATTCTCAAACACGTTACTCCCATTTACAATAAATAAATATTAAAAACCGATTCCTCACCCACCCATATTTACTCCACATCCCACTCGTTTCACACACTGAACATTAAAATACTTTCGTTAACTCCTATGTTACCTTTCTTCTTCACCACAAAAACCAGGCACGAAAGTACTATTCACAAAAACCCTAGTTCAATAATTCCATCAAATAAATTGGGGCTTTTTACCCACGAGTCATTCACACACTTGGGGGAATTAAATCCCCCAATTTATAGGAAGAGAAGAGTGGTCAAGGAGAGGTTACGTGGCAGTGGATTATTGGAAGCTACACATCATCCTCCTATATCAACCAATCAGAGGGCTCAAAAGAAACACAACTAACACACGGATTCCACGTTGGCAATCCGTGTGCTAGTTGTGTCATATCAACCATCCGATCAAGACCAAGAGAGAGAGAATGAACATCCAAGGGCTCAGAAGAAGAAGGAATATGCTCAAGAATATCCGGATATTCTTCCCGTCAACAGCTCTGGGATGGCTATAAAACCCCCCCTATTTTGCTTGTAATCTCATCCCTTTTTCTTTTCTACTGTTATAATGTTAGTTTAAGTTTAGATGTTGTAATCTTTCTTTTTAAAGTTGTACTATTTTTATTGATATAATAAAATTCGATTTTCAGTCCTATAATCATTTGATCTTGTGTCTCGTTTATTTTTGTTGAAATAATTTGCAATCTAAATCTTAAAAGTTTATATTATAGCTGCGAACTATTCATATAAGTTTTTCATCATAGCTTGTGTGGATATTGAGAGAGAAATAGGGAAATCCCATTTATCCCATTGGATAAATGTATAAATAATGTTACTGTTCGAATGGTAAGTTGATGGTTCGATTAGTTGATGTTGGTGTTTCGAGTTAAGGAGTAATGGTGGTGATTGTTTCGGGTTCTTAAGGAAGCTCAGCGCTTACCTTCATCTCAAAGGAAATCTTCAAAAAGGTGCATTTTTCTTTTCTTTTTAATTTTAATAGGTAATAATCTGCTTAGTTTAATGAGGTTGATTGAGCTATTTGGTTTTGAATCTTAGTTTGAATTCGTTTGTTTATTTGATGATTAATCTGCTTAAGTATTCAGTTAGAATTGATAAGTCTACTTAAGTTTTTAATATGGGATTTGTAAACTTGTATGTTTACTTACTGAGTTTGTTTATCTGATAATGGATATGTTTAGTTTTTAGGATAAATGTTCATGAATCTGATAAGTGTGTTTCTAAAATGAGTTATTTGAACTTAAGTTATAGATTCATTGGATGTTACTGCTTCGTTAAGTGTTAGGTATTTTATTATTTGTTTGTAACGTTTATATAGTGGGTTGATTTAGTCGTTGCTGGTACTCGTTCTGTTTGTGGGTTACATCTGCATCGAGTGGGAAATTGGACCAACTGATATACGAGTTTCAAAGGTCTGTGAGTTTGGATTTGCTTGTATTTGAGTCATACTGTTTTATTGGTTATTGGTTACTACTGATCTAAACATTTTGATAAGGGTTGAATATAAGTTTTTGTTGATATTAACTGTTTTAATTTTGAAGTGCTGGTGAACTCTATTTTCCTGCATATTCGTCGGCTAGATAGCTATAGTAGTTAAGATCTGCTAAATTGGTTTTCTGATCTTGATTATTGATAGATGATTTATCTGTTTATCTTGCTTAATTGATTATCCTGCTATTTTGGTTTATTGTTTGTATGAATGAATTGCTGGATTCTTGTTGAACTGATTTTAAATGATTGGATGATTTGAGTTATTGTGTTTTATTAATGTTCTAGTCATAGCTTATCAGATTCACTGATCTGATAAGCCCAGAGTTGTTTCCTAACAGCTTGTAGAAATAAGCTTTCAAAAGTCTCTCCTGAGACTCATTTTCATCATCTGCTATAAAGATAAATAATCTAAAAAAAATGGGTTACTTCCTAGGACTCGAACCTGTGACCTCCTGGTCATAGGCCTTGCACGTTTGCCAGTTGAGCTAAGAGCTCTTTTGGGTTTTAATTCCTTTAGAATATTTAATATAGTGTGTTTGCATCTGGTAGATTTTGTTTCTAATTGAGTTTTAAGTAAATTACGTTTCTTATATATTTTTTTAATATTTTTGTTAAAAGTAAGTTTTAGTTTCATTAATAATAAATAAAATAAAATAAATAAAAAATGTTTTTATTAAATTTAAATAGTTTAATTAGTTTATTTTTAATTAATTAGATTTTTATAAAAGTAGATTTAAATAAAAATATTTTTTAATTAGATTTGTTTTAAAGTAATTTGTAATAAAGTAAATTTGTTTTAAATAGTTTAATTAGATTCTTAAATAGTTTAAAAGTTATTAGATAGATTAATTTTTTATAGATTATTAAGTTAGTTTAATTTTTAAATTGTTTTAATTTTAAGTAATTGTTTTAGATTTAATTAATTCAGGATTTACGATTCATGTACTTTAGGATTAGATTTAATAGGATTTAAAATTGGTAGATTTATTTTTAGTTTAAAAACCAAAACCCAATTCAAATCGATTGTCCAAATCAAAACAAAACGTCTCAAATTCACTCGATCTTCGTGTACAACGAACTTGGTTCATCACGTGTTTAATTAAATTCGTCATTGGTAATATTAGTCTATTACTTTTTCCTAAAGGTAATTTTCTAATTTACCCTATAACGTAATCTAATTATCACTATACTATCAACGACACATCAAAGATTTTGGCGCCGCTGCCGGGGATCTTGTGTACGATTCGCTTTTGTGGAGATTGGTTGATCGTTGATTTGAAGACCCTTTCCGTCCTCGAAAAGTTTTGTTATTTTTCTATTATATATTATGTATCGTTTTTCTCGTTTTTTGTGAATAATATATTGTATTACGTAGAACAATAAATTTACATACATATCAAATAAGGCCTTAGTTGGGATTTCATCACCTATCTATTGTAGTCGAATCCAAAACAAAAATAAAAGGCAAAATAGATAAACACTAATAAGAAGTTTGAACTCGATATATACAAACTATAAGGTGGGTATAAGGCGACGTGCTATAAAAGGCCGTCTAAGGAAAAAGGTTTTTAAGTGCTTTGTGCCATCTCGTTTCCCCCGCTTGCTTGTGCGTATATTGAGAGGGACAAACTATTATTGGTTTGCCGACTCAAGTAGTAATAAATCTTATTTTTGTAGTTTACTTATTGAACCTCGAGACGTTTAGGTTTTCACCTATCGTTTCAAAGTCGACCGAGGGTAATTTACTTCCATAATAGTTATCCTTATTCCTTGTTTTTTATCGATCATTTTTGATTGAGCAATACCAAATAAAATACCAAAAATAATCTTCTTCTTGTCTAAATTCTTTTCTTCAATCCTCTAAATTCTCGTCTTTGTAGTGTATGCAATTACGTTCTTCTCGTCTTGTGATTGATTTTAATAGGCTTGAAAATATTCCTCGTAGAAATAGAAATCGTCAACAACGAATAGTGGAACCCGAGCTTCCACCTATTGTTGTAGAGATGGCCGATAACCGAACAATGGAGGAATTGCCCCGTGCACCCACCGAAGGGTATGGGGAAGCAATCGTTGTGCCGACTATTTTGGCGGATCATTATGAGATTAAGACGGGTCTTTTATCGCTCATTCGTGCCGACCAATTTCGTGGCAATGAGACCGATAACCCACACTCTCACATTCGGAATTTTCTTCGAATTACCTTGACTCTCAAGTTTAGAGATGTGCCGAATGACGAGATTAAGCTCATGCTTTTTCTGTACTCGCTCGAGGGTAATGCTAAGATTTGGTATGAGAAAGAACCACCGGGTTCGATCTTAACATGGGATGATTTAGTGTCTAAGTTCATGAATTATTTCTTTCCACCATCTAAGACAACACACTTTAAGAACGAGATCACTAGATTTGAACAAAAAGTGCATGAATCGTTTGGGGTTGCATGGGAAAGATTTAAAGATTTCTTGAGACAATGTCCACACCATGGTTTCTCGGAATTGCATCAAATTAATACTTTCTATAATGGGCTAAATATGATTGAACAAAATTCTTTAAATGCCGCCGCGGGTGGTAATCTTTTAAGAAAAACTCCGAGAGACGCGTGGGGAATAATTGAGAATAAATCTATAGCACAATATTCACGAAACACACCGGGTGTTTCCAATGTGAATTCATTTAATCCCGAGATTGCTAGATTGGATTCTAAGATTGACACGACTTTGAATGAGCTTAGGAAGAATCCTCATGGATCCATTAATATGGTTGAGAATGTTTGTGTATCATGTGGTGGAGCACATCCTAATCATGCTTTTTTAACCACGGGGTTTGATCAAGCTAGTGCTTTTGCCGCGACGGGAACTTATGGCTCCAACGGTCAAGTTCCTCGTCAAAATCATGTTGCTCCACCGGGTTTTCCACCGGTTCAAAATAGGTACAATAATGGAAACAATGGGAATAATTTTAACCGTGGTAACCAAGGGAATTATAATAAAGGAAATGGGTTTAATGCTAATCAAAACAATCAAGGTTTTCAAGGGAATAATCAAAATGATTTGTCAAGCTACATTAAATCAAATGAGGCAAATATGAAAGCTTTACAAAACAACATTCAAGGGAAAATTAATACTTTGAAACTCGATTTTCAAAATACGATTAAAGGGCAAAACAATAAGATTGAGCTTAATCAACAAAGGTTAGAGCAAAACCAAAATCGTATGCAACAAAGTGTGGAGCAAAGTCAAAACAAATTGCTTTCGATGTTTGAATCTTTTATGAGTCAACCTTCCTCGTCTTCGGGTGGCTTACCTAGCAATACCATTCCAAACCCGAAGGGTGAGATGAAAGCTATAACCACACGTAGTGGGAAGGCTTTAGACGGACCTTTGCTTCCACATGTGAGTACCCCTCCGGTGAGGGAAGTGGAGCAAGAACCCGAGGTGGTTAAAGAAAAGGAAATTCCTATTCCACCAAAGGTAGACCAATTGCCTATTCCGGAACCCGAGATTCCGAAGACTAAACCCACACTACCCTACCCTTCGAGACTTAACCAAGAGAAGCTCCGTGAAAAGTCCAATGCTCAAATGACTACTTTTTTAGAGATGTTTAAAATTTTTTATATTAATGTTAGTTTCGCGGATGCATTGCTTTACATGCCTAAGTTTGCTTCGACTATTAAGAGATTGATGAATGATAAAGGGAAATTGGTTGAAGTGTCTACATCTTTAGATGCTAATTGTTCCGCGGTTCTTACACAAAAGCTTCCCAAAAAGCTTGGAGACCCGGGCAAGTTTGTGATACCATGTGATTTCCCTAATATGGAAGGATGCTTAGCTTTAGCCGATCTTGGTGCTAGCATTAATTTGATGCCTCTTTCCGTTTGGAAAAGGTTATCACTTCCCGAGCTTACACTTACTAAGATGACTCTCGAGCTAGCGGATCGATCGATCGCCTTACCAAAAGGTATAGCCGAGGACGTGTTTGTCAAAGTATGGAAACTCGTCTTTCCAACGGACTTTGTGGTTTGAGATTATCCCAAAGATTCTCGTGTACCACTAATTTTGGGAAGACCGTTTTTGATGACGGCTAGTGCTTTAGTTGACATGAAAGCGGGGAAATTGACTTTAAGAGTTGATGATGAGAATATCACGTTTGATATTGGTCATATCTCTAAATTTTCTTCCAAGTATTACGAGGAATCAATTAATCAAATCGATGTGATTGATGTTACTTGTGAAGAATATTCTCAAGAAGTGCTTGGATTCTCGGCTAATTCCGAAAGTGGCAATCCTTCTTTATCGGATCCTATTATTGCCCTTTCGTCTCCACCCTTTACTCCATTTGGGGCTAGTGATTTTATCGTGGAGGAGGTGGATGCTTTTCTTAGCACACCGGATTTGCTATCATCATATGATGAGAATTATCATGATATGGAGGGAGATATCGATTTACTTGAAGCCTTTTTGAATGAAGATCCTTATGAATCACCACCTATGGATTTAAAAGTTGTGAATGAAAATGAGACTAAATTGAAAACATCTATTGAGGAAGCACCCGAATTAAAACTTAAGGAACTACCCACTCATTTGGAGTATGCCTTTCTTCAAGGAACGGATAAGTTACTGGTGATTATTGCTAAGGGATTAAAGGAAAATGAAAAGGATGAGCTTATCAAAGTACTTAAGAAGCATAAACGGGCCATTGCATGGAAAATCTCCGACATTAAGGGTATAGATCCAAAAGGTCTTTCACCAACGGCTGGCACTGAATTAGCGCTTCGCGAAAGAATCGTGTGGCGCGGTGAAGGGTTCCCGTTGGGGTTCCCGGCTCTCCTGGTCTCCACCTACTTGTGGAAGAGGGGGTGAGTTGATATTAAGGTGTCAAGGCGCTCGAAGAAGGCCACAAGTGGAAGCAACCGATGCTTTGGTCATTCAGTTGACTCCTTGCTGCCAGTCCGTGCTTGCTGCCATGCTGGCAAAAGCAGGGCTTTCGGTCGGTTTTACCTACTATTGGATTTGAACCAATGACTCTCGCCGTATGAAATTTTGTACTTATAAAATTCTAATGGAAGATGATTATAAACCCGCTATCCAAAATCAAAGAAGGGTCAATCCAAAGATTCATGAGGTGATAAAAAAGGAAGTCACTAAACTTCTAGACGTCGGAATGATCTACCCTATCTCGGATAGCCCATGGGTTAGCCCCGTGCATTGTGTTCCAAAGAAAGGAGGAATGACGGTTGTTACTAATGAGGATAATGAATTGATTTCTACTATACTTGTGACCGGTTGGCGTGTTTGTATTGACTATAGGAAACTTAATGATGCCACTAGGAAGGATCATTTTCCATTACCTTTTATGGATCAAATGTTAGAGAGACTAGCGGGGAATGAATTCTGTTGCTTTTTAGATGGATTTTCCGGCTATTTCCAAATCCCCATTAACCCTCGTGATCAAGAAAAGACCACATTCACTTGTCCTTATGGAACATTTGCTTATCGTCGCATGCCTTTTGGACTATGCAATGCTCCGGGGACGTTCCAAAGGTGCATGATGGCCATTTTCCATGATATGATCGAGAAAACCATGGATGTCTTCATGGATGACTTTTCGGTTTTTGGGGAATCTTTCACTTCATGTCTCTCTAACCTAGATAGAATGTTGCAACGTTATGAGGAAACGAATCTTGTGCTTAATTATGAAAAATGTCACTTCATGTGCAAAGAGGGAATTGTGTTAGGACATAAGATCTCTAAGGCCGGTATTGAGGTTGATAGGGCTAAAATCGACGTGATTGCCAAATTGCCTCCACCCACCACCGTTAAGGGAGTAAGGAGTTTTCTCGGCCATGCCGGCTTCTATCGACGTTTTATACAAGACTTCTCTAAGATAGCTCGGCCTATGACCCATCTTTTGGAAAAAGAGACTCCTTTCATCTTTTCGGATGAGTTTATTCAAGCCTTTGAGATGCTTAAAAAGAAGTTAACCGAATCTCCAATCTTGGTTGCCCCGGATTGGGACCTACCTTTTGAAATTATGTGTGATGCTAGTGATTATGCGGTAGGTGCGGTTTTGGGGCAACGTAAGTTAAAACACTTCTTGCCTATACACTATGCAAGTAAGACTATGACGGATGCTCAAACAAAGTACACTACAACGGAAAAGGAGTTACTTGCCGTTGTGTATGCTTTTGAAAAGTTTAGACCATATCTCGTCTTGTCTCAAACCATAGTGTATACGGACCACTCGGCTATCAAATATCTTCTTTATAAACAAGATGCTAAGCCGAGGTTGCTCCGGTGGATTCTCCTCCTTCAAGAATTTAATGTCAAAATTCTAGACAAAAAAGGAGCCAAGAATCTCGCGGCCGATCATTTATCTCGACATGAGAATCCTCACCAAAGCGATCGAGAGAACAAGGAAATTAATGAAACATTTCCTCTCGAGACGCTTGGTATGATTGCTTTTCGTGGTGATGATAGTACCCCATGGTTTGCGGACATCGCAAATTACCATGCGGGGAAGTTTGTGATCAAGGGTATGTCGTCCCAACAAAAACGAAAGTTTTTCAAGGATATTTCCTATTACTTTTGGGACGACCCCTATTTGTTTCGTGTGTGCGCAGATCAAGTGATTCGTACGTGTGTGTTTGGCAAAGAAGCTCAAGATATCCTTAAATCTTGTCATGAGGGACCCACCGGGGGACATCATGGTGCTAACGCCACCGCGAAGAAAGTCTTTGATGCCGGTTTCTTTTGGCCTTCCATATATCGTGATGCCCAAGACTTGATCAAGACTTATGATGCTTGTCAACGTCAAGGAAAGAACTCAAAAGGGATGAAATGCCTCAAAACATTATCCAAGTTTGTGAAATCTTTGACATGTGGGGGATCGATTTTATGGGGCCGTTTCCATCTTCGAAAATAAATACATTCTCGTAGCCGTGGACTATTTGTCTAAATGGGTTGAAGCTAAGGCTTTGCCCACGAATGATGCTCGAGTTGTGGTGAACTTTTTGAAACAACTCTTTGCTAGGTTTGGAACTCCGCGGGCTATTATAAGTGATCGTGGGACCCATTTTTGTAATGAACAATTTGAAAAAGTTCTAAAGAAATATGGTGTCACTCATCGACTTTCTACGGCTTATCACCCTCAAACGAGTGGTCAAGTGGAGGTTTCAAACCGTGCTCTTAAAAGGATTTTGGAGCGTTCTATTGGAGAAAATCGCACTTCATGGTCGGATAAATTGGACGATGCATTGTGGGCTTTCCGTACGGCTTACAAGACGCCAATTGGTTGCACACCATTTAGGTTGGTCTACGGAAAAGCATGCCACTTGGCGATTGAACTCAAACTTAAGGCGTATTGGGCTCTTAAGCATTGTAACTTTGATTTAAGGACCGCGGGTGATCATCGCAAGGTTCAATTAAATGAACTAAGTGAATTAAGGGATCAAGCTTATGAAAATTCTTTGATCTATAAGGAGAAGACAAAGAGGATTCATGACTCTAAGATCAAAAACCGCATTTTCAATGTTGGTGATCAAGTCCTCTTATTCAACTCTAGACTTAAGATTTTCTCGGGCAAGCTTAAATCCCGTTGGTCCGGACCATTCACCATTGCACAAGTTTTCCCTTATGGCACTGTTGAGCTAGCTCAAAAAGACGGGCCTAACTTTAAGGTGAATGGTCATCGTGTGAAACACTACTTTGGAGGGGACATACCTACGGAGGTTGTCCCGGATCTTCAAACTTTCCCTAAGGACCAATGAATGCGGGGATCGAGTCGAGCTCATGAATCGGTGAACAAAAACGAGGTGCCTTGTGGGGGAGTCCCATACATTCTATCTTCTATCTATTTTCTAACACTAATAAGGCTTGATCTTTCAAGCTCGTGCTCGTGTTTTGTTGTGTTGTGAATCTTAGGTATGACCCTAATATTTGAAGACTCTCGTGTTCGGTTTTTGCCGGTTCACTTGATCTTTCATTCTTTGAATTCCATAAAGGGGCACACTTTCTTTCCCTTGATTTTTATCGACTAACGTTTTATCTTGAGTCATAATTAATAAACGGCTTATAGATTTGCGTGCTCTTTCCATGCTAGGATTTTGCATTAGACTCTTCGTGTTTTAGCAAGGGGTGTTACCCTTGAGCTAAGAAACATTGAGGACAATGTTTGGTTTTAGCATGGGGGAGTCAATCGATATAATCGCTTGTAATGGCTTTTGTCGTGTCTAAACGTATTGTTTTCTCATTTTTCAATAAAATTTTAAATTTTTAGTGTTATTTTTAAGTTTTAATAAATAAAATAAGTGCTTTTGACATGAATGTAGGCTTTCCGTTGGTGAAAATAAGAATAGTTTTTGACTCGACTCGGTTTTTAACCTTAGCTTTTCCTTAACGTATTTGAATTAAGTTTTGCTAGGCTATTATATAGGGAGCTTTAAAACGCGAAAGTCTTAATTCATTCGAGTTAAGAACAAGAACTTTTCGCAAGCTCCTATAATTGATCCTAGAAAATCGTCTATCAAGGGAACTTTAAAACGCAAATTCTAAAACTTGAAAAAGTATAAGAAGATGCAAGATCCTATAGATGACTTGAAAACCCAAAACTTTGATTTAATAGGCTAAGTATCCATTGATTTCACATTCTTGAAATTTTACAATATGGAGAACGAGAGATGATAGAGCCAATTATAAGTTTGGTATTCTTTCGGGAATTTATGTGAGTTAATTATAAGCCTATTCTCACATCGCTTGCTAATAAATTTATCTACAATAAATAAGGTTGTACGATTTGAAAAGTTACTTAGCTTCTAGTCCAAGATCGTTTAAAAGTTGCTCGTTATGGATTAGAGTTCATAGCCAAGGCATAACTTATTGAAGCGGGATGCGAAGATTTGCGAGTCCAAAAAGGTCTTAACAAGGCATGAGGGCTATATTTTATTGCTAAAGATCTCAAGTGATGTGAAGAATCATTTATCAAAAATCAATATGAAGGATCGAGACACACGACGAAAAGCAAATACTCCCCAAAAATCATGGAGAAGTCTATCCAAAAAGGCCCTTACAAGGTATGAGGATAAATAAAGCCAAGTCCAAAAAGGAGGCGGATCGTTGTATATCAAAATCCCAAATAATGATTGGAAAATAAAGAAGAAGTCGTGGTCCAAATATGAATCTCTCAAAACTTCAAGTGAAGAAATTCCTATATGAAGAGAAGACCATTATTTCATGAACGTCTCTCAAGGTGTGAAGTATGAAATCGCTGCCAAATATCGGTCCGAGAAAGGTCTCAAATCGCGAAGCAAGTTATGCCAAGATATGTACTTTATGAGGTCCCGAGAAGCATTTTTAAAAGATTTTGTCCTTTAGCTAACTATTGATTAAATCGTTCACTTTATTTTCGGCCTAATAAATTATCCAAATAAGTCAACAATGCATCCTTGTGATCATTCAAGACAACAATAAAATATAAGAGATACACCTAGGAATAAGGGAGTCTAAGTGAATAATTGGCCCACATGAGTTCGTGTTAGTTTGCTAACTTATAATAACAATGATCTTGTTTTTGCACTTGGCATAGAAAAGTGGAAAGTCGAGGACGATGAATCTATTTGAGTTTTATGATCCTTAAAGTTATTTTTCAAATAATGAAAGCAATACATTATGTCTTTGCAAAATAAAGTGTCATAAGTTGAATAATGGTGTAGTTAATGTTTTACTTTATCATTGCGTGAGGACACGGCAATTGCTTAGCAAGGGGGAGTTTGATATGAGCTAAATTACTCATATCAATTGTATCTTAAAACATTCAATATATGCAAATAATGTATCAAAAATGCCTTGTATATGTTGTTTTGTTGTTTGAATGTGTGTAGGTACCAAGTTCGCGAAAAACCGGCAAAACCGACACGAGTTTGAAGAAAAGATCAAAGAAGCCAAAATCGAGTTCGAATTAGTGGATTTCATCATTTATCAAGTTTATGGGCCAAGTGGGACCCACAAATGCTTATTGGGCCTGAAAGTTTAATATTGGATAAACAATGGACTACTTTTGGGTCAAAACCCAACATCATAAATGAGACGGATAGAAAATACACGTTTTTGGTGCAAAGTGTAATGGCCCAAATTGATGGACGGTTTGATTAATGGATCACAAGCCCATTAGGGTTAAATTACTTTTGGAAACGATATTAAATCGTTTGGTCAAAGCAATCTTTTCATTCTTCATTCTCAAACACGTTACTCCCATTTACAATAAATAAATATTAAAAACCGATTCCTCACCCACCCATATTTACTCCACATCACACTCGTTTCACACACTCAACATTAAAATACTTTCGTTAACTCCTATGTTACCTTTCTTCTTCACCACAAAAACCAGGCACGAAAGTACTATTCACAAAAACCCTAGTTCAATAATTCCATCAAATAAATTGGGGCTTTTTACCCACGAGACATTCACACACTTGGGGGAATTAAATCCCCCAATTTATAGGAAGAGAAGAGTGGTCAAGGAGAGGTTACGTGGCAGCGGATTATTGGAAGCTACACATCATCCTCCTATATCAACCAATCAGAGGGCTCAAAAGAAACACAACTAACACACGGATGCCACGTTGGCAATCCGTGTGCTAGTTGTGTCATATCAACCATCTGATCAAGACCAAGAGAGAGAGAATGAACATCCAAGGGCTGAGAAGAAGAAGGAATATGCTCAAGAATATCCGGATATTCTTCCCCTCAACAGCCCTGGGATGGCTATAAAAACCCCCCTATTTTGCTTGTAATCTCATCCCTTTTTCTTTTCTACTGTTATAATGTTAGTTTAAGTTTAGATGTTGTAATCTTTCTTTTTAAAGTTGTACTATTTTTATTTATATAATAAAATTCGATTTTCAGTTCTATAATCATTTGATCTTGTGTCTCGTTTATTTTTGTTGAAATAATTTTCAATCTAAATCTTAAAAGTTTGTATTATAGCTGCGAACTATTCATATAAGTTTTTCATCATAGCTTGTGTGAATATTGAGAGAGAAATAGGGAAATCCCATTTATCCCATTGGATAAATGTATAAATAATGTTACTGTTCGAATGGTAAGTTGATGGTTCGATTAGTTGATGTTGGTGTTTCGAGTTAAGGAGTAATGGTGGTGATTATTTCGGGTTCTTAAGGAAGCTCAGCGCTTACCTTCCTCTCAAAGGAAATCTTCAAAAAGGTGCATTTTTCTTTTCTTTTTAATTTTTATAGGTAATAATCTGCTTGGTTTAATGAGGTTGATTGAGCTATTTGATTTTGAATCTTAGTTTGAATTCGTTTGTTTATTTGATGATTAATCTGCTTAAGTATTCAGTTAGAATTGATAAGTCTGCTTAAGTTTTTAATATGGGATTTGTAAACTTGTATGTTTACTTACTGAGTTTGTTTATCTGATAATGGATCTGTTTAGTTTTTAGGATAAATGTTCATGAATCTGATAAGTGTGTTTCTAAAATGAGTTATTTGAACTTAAGTTATAGATTCATTGGATGTTACTGCTTCGTTAAGTGTTAGGGATTTTATTATTTGTTTGTAACGGTTGTATATTGAGGGTTGATTTAGTCGTTACTGGTACTCGTTCTGTTTGTGGGTTACATCTGCATCGAGTGGGAAATTGGACCAACTGATATACGAGTTTCAAAGGTCTGTGAGTTTGGATTTGCTTGTATTTGAGTCATACTGTTTAATTGGTTATTGGTTACTACTGATCTCAACATTTTGATAAGGGTTGAATATAAGTTTTTGCTGATATTAACTGTTTTAATTTTTGAAGTGCTGGTGAACTCTATTTTCCTACATATTCGTCGGCTAGATAGCTATAGTAGTTAAGATCTGCTAAATTGGTTTTCTGATCTTGATTATTGATAGATGATTTATCTGTTTATCTTGCTTAATTGATTATCCTGCTATTTTGGTTTATTGTTTGTATGAATGAATTGCTGGATTCTTGTTGAACTGATTTTAAATGATTGGATGATTTGAGTTATTGTGTTTTGTTAATGTTCTAGTCATAGCTTATCAGATTTAGTGATCTGATAAGCCCAGAGCTGTTTCCTAACAGCTTATAGAAATAAGCTTTCAAAAGTCTCTCCTGAGACTCATTTTCATCATCTGCTATAAAGATAAATAATCTAAAAAAAAATAAAAATAAATGGGTTCCTTCCTAGGACTCGAACCTGTGACCTCCTGGTCACAGGCCTTGCACGTTTGCCAATTGAGCTAAGAGCTCTTTTGGGTTTTAATTCCTTTAGAATATTTAATATAGTGTGTTTGCATCTGGTAGATTTTGTTTCTAATTGAGTTTTAAGTAAATTACGTTTCTTAATATATTTTTTTAAATATTTTTGTTAAAAGTAAGTTTTAGTTTCATTAATAATAAATAAAATAAAATAAATAAAAAATGTTTTTATTAAATTTAAATAGTTTAATTAGTTTATTTTTAATTAAATAGATTTTTATAAAAGTAGATTTAAATAAAAATAGTTTTTAATTAGATTTGTTTTAAAGTAATTTGTAATAAAGTAAATTTGTTTTAAAAAGTTTAATTAGATTCTTAAATAGTTTAAAAGTTATTAAATAGATTAATTTTTTATAGATTATTAAATTAGTTTAATTTTTAAATTGATTTAATTTTAAGTAATTGTTTTAGATTTAATTAATTCGGGATTTACGATTCATGCACTTTAGGATTAGATTTAATAGGATTTAAAATTGGTAGATTTATTTTTAGTTTAAAAACCAAAACCCAATTCAAATCGATTGTCCAAATCAAAACAAAACGTCTCAAATTCACTCGATCTTCGTGTACAACGAACTTGGTTCATCACGTGTTTAATTGAATTCGTCATTGGTAATATTAGTCTATTACTTTTTCCAAAAGGTAATTTTCTAATTTACCCTATAACGTAATCTAATTATCACTATACTATCAACGACACATCAGGCCCTAACTAGTTTGAAGAAACAACCAGGTTTTGATACGTATCTAGTCACTCCTACAAACTTAAACTGGTTTTTTACAGCTATGTTGGAGGAAATTACAAGAGGCGCTGAGACAGGTAATTTGGGCGTTGACAAGCAAGATTTGAACGCTGACATGAGTAAATTGGGCGCTGACAAAGCAAATTTGAGCGTTGACAGACCTGCAGATGAGTTTGATGTATTCCAGTCATCATCCATCATCAAAGAAGTTTCTTCACAGGTATTACCATCTTCCTTACCCGTAATTGATCCATTAGATAAGGGTAAGGGAATCATGGTACAAGTAGATTTTCCAAAGGATGCAGCACAGGTTGAGGTTGAGTAGATGCTCTGATACCACTTGTTGATCCCAAACTTAGATCGATTTAGCTTTATGTATACGAGATTAGATCAAGTTATACACGTAGAGAAATCTTTGTATATGTATATGATAATCTAAGTGTTATGCAGAATTAACACTTAAACAAGAACACACAAAGATGTAAACAAACTTTCACTTGATTAATGATAACAAACTTGCTTACAATGAAAGTGTTTAACATATGAAAACTTATTTTTAACAATAACCTAAAGGTATTCTTTTATAGACATAAGAAGCCTTGTACAAGAGTCTACATATCAACTATTCTAGGTAAAGATAATTATAGAAAATACAATGTTGAACTTATCCTTACTAGAAACAAACTAGAAACAATATACGCGTAGACTAAATCTTTCCATCAGTGCTTGTCTTCAATGTATCAACGCTTGACTTCTTCTTGTCAACGCTTGATCTGTCAGCGTTTGTTTTCTTCCTATCAACGCTGGTTTTACTCTTGTCGGCGCTCAAGTAGACTGGCTATATTTTATTCCCAACAATCCTCCCCTAAACTTGATATCTACTCTAGTAATCAAGTTTCTGAATAAACATTAAGAACTAGGAGGAATCTTACAAACTTGCTCATCTTCTCTAAGACTTCCTTGGACATGGAATACCGAGCATCTACAAGAAGATACTCAGCAAACTTTGTAGAACTCAAGTAATATACACCAGCAGCTGAATACAAACGCCATTGAAGACCACTAAGGTCATCTTCAAGATCCTTCCAAATAGCAGGATCTTCATCTCTTGGTCCACACATTCTCTTGAATGTTGACCATAGTTTTATTGCATTGACTGAAGTAGGAGCTTCAGTCTCATACTTGGCTTCTAACAACCTCCAAAGGTCTACCAAGTCTTCTCTATCAAAACTTGCAAACAAAGATATAAGAGTGGTAAAAGTGTGAACCTCTTTCCCATACCTACCAATCTTCCAAAACCCACATTCATCTTCTTCATAGCTTATAATAGGGTTTCTGGAATCAAGAGGTAACACTTGTACCATATTTAAAGATTCCAATGGTGAGAGCTTGAGGCTCCTTCTTATAACAGCTTCACTCATATTCAACCTATCCATATCTTTGGGAAACTCAAGAGGGACTCCCTTCTTCAAAGGTCTGCGAACAATCATTGCCTTCTTAAGCTCCAACTCTTCTGCAAGTTCTTCTTTCCTTTCATCAGAAAGAAGTCTTAAAGTGTTTTCTTCCTACACTCTTTCCCAAATGGGATAAGCTTTGAACTTCAACTCTTCAAATGTCAATCCAATCAATTTCTTATAAGTCCATCATGTTCCATGACATCTGAGTAGCATGTAGTACAACTCCCTTCTATCCCTTTTCAACAATGAGAGAATATTGCTAGCTTTGTGTTTCAGAATTACCTTGCAGTCCTTTTGCACTCTTAGAAGAATCTCCAAACCCCATATCTGGTCTGAAATAGTCAAATGTGGATTCTCCATACACCTATCTTCCCAAGCATGGTACATCTGAACAACTTCTGGCATGTCAAAATCTACTTGTGTGACAATCCGTCAATTTATGGTTGATATTTTATTCTCAATATTTATTTGAAAATATTATTTTATGAACTCACTTGTTATTGGGAAGAAATTTGGATTTACGTCTTGAAGTAGCATCGACTACGTCTAAACCGAAGGATTCTACGTTACGTGCTTACGTTTACATACACCGTTTTGGTGACACTCCGACATTTCAGATAATAAATTTGTTCGTGAATATTATTTTGAGATTCTAAATTTGTGTTGGTTCATAAACTCACAAATTTACGAGAAGAGATTAGGACTTACGATTATAATTTAACGTCCTTTACGACTAAACCGGAAACCTTAGGATTACGTATTTACATTTTCGAACTCCGTTTTTGATGAGACAATTTTTATTAGATTCGTTTTGTGCCGTTGATTCATAATTTATAAAAACGTTTTTCGTAAAACGACCCGAGGGCACGCAAATCGAGGAAACTAGAATCGAGGAGTACCCATAAATAAATGGGGATGAGACAAGTGGGACACTTGCCCCACCCCTACTCATAACCGGCTACAAAGCTCCACCACACCAATTTGGTGGCAAGTTTTCAACAAGTAGCTACACTTGTCCATTTAGCTTAGTATGTAAGCTAAGCTTACAACAAAAACCACTAGCAAAACCATTTCCTCTCATTTCCTCCATGCAAAACAACTTTTATTCTCTCATCTCTCTCTCAAATGTGCCGTCCCATACTCCTCATAAACACCCCATTTGATCCAAATTTAACCACAAACTATTGTTATAACTTACATATGTTAATCTCCTTCAAAAGAGATGAAGATTGGTGGTGATTATAACATCCAAGGAGGAGTTTCTATGGAGTCTTAGGGCTGATTTTCCACAAGGTGTTCATGAAGAATGGTGGTCTTGAAGATGGTCTTGGTTATTCACAAGTTTCTCCATCAAAATCCATGTTTTGATCACAACCTACATCATCATGGTGGTATAAAGAATGTTCTCCTCATCCTCTTGTTATTTTTGACTATGTAATCTTGTATTTCTTTTACTTATAGAACTCTAGATATGGCAGTTTTGGTGAACATGAAAATAAAAATCAGATTTTGGAAATTAAAGTATAATAGTATTATATAAGCACTCAAATAAAAATAGTATAAAATGTGAATTAAAACCCACTAACTCATATAATACATTTATATAAATATTTATAAGGATAAATAAATGGACATTTTACAAAAATGGTAGTTTGATAAGTTTTATAAGTTATAAAACTATAAACATGATTTTTACGACTTTTTCGGCTATTACCGTAAAATTAACGTTTTTGTTAAATAAAACTTAGACGGTTGGACCCGTCTAATGTAAAATTTTATAAACTCATAAACTGGTATATAGACATATATAACAAGTAAAAACCGATAAAAACCCGAACTATATAACATACGGACATTAACGGGCTAAGTTAACATTATTGGACTAATAATACAACAAAATGGACTAAAACACTTATAAACTTACTTATTGGGCTTAACCCATTTGGGCCTAAAATGTAAAGTGTAAATACTGATAATACAAGTATAAAATGGATTAATACAAGTTAAAGAACTTATAATAAGTTTATTGGACTTAAAATATGTAAATAGATAAAACTAGTAAACTAGTATAAAAGTTATCGACACATAACACTAAAATGAGTAAATGAGGATATGTAAACCCACTTGATCATCATATATATATATAAAATCATCATATGTATACATAATTGTTATTTTTATAAAGTCATTGGACATGAGTCTAAGATGAGTATTATTTGTCTAGGTTTCCGTGATTGAAGCACGTACCGTACGTCCGAATTGCCGATAACCCGCCTTCCCACATCCACGTGAGTTCATAGCCTCGCACTCTTTTAAATGTTTTTATTAAATCTTTTATAAACCCGCGAGGGAGATAACATGTTAGTTTTTATAAAATAGGACACCATTTGTCCCTATTGTTTGTTTATTGATTTGGACCCGAATGATTGTATGACCCGATAAATGATTAAATGACCCGATAGATGAAATTAAATGGATTATTAAAGTTAGGTTATGTCACTAAAAGTCCCATTAGCATGAATTGTGAACTACCGGGATTTGGTAGACGCTTATGCATATAATAGTACTATTTGGGGACGATCACCCCAGTTCGCGCCTTGACGGTTGATCCCCGTCGTGACACATTGATTGGTAAGTGAATTTATGTATGAGAAGATTTACATAGCGTGACCTTTGTGACGACACGCTAACTTAGATGGGCAAATTGAGTTTCGGGCTAGCTACCCGTTGTTTGTTGTAGTAAGGTAACAATGTCATGCGGCTTATAATAATCCAATTAACGAAATACTACTAGACGCACCGAATTACGATGCATTGCCTGACTAGCAATACGGGGTCATACTATTGATATTATGTTCGTGTTTTGGTTTTATATAACCATATTCATATAACGGTTTTTATTTAATCTATACAACGTTGCAAAACGTATTGTATGATGTTTTTAACGACAATGGTTCGTATAATGATTTTTAAGGCAAATGCCTATATTATGATTTTAGATAAGGATTTGTATAAAAATGACTTTGGCTATTTTATGGCCTATTACAATGATTTGTACAAAATGATTTTTGGTAGTAATTTTATACCAAAGTTATATTGATGGAATTTATTAAACTCTATGAATTCACTCGGCGTTATCGCTGACCTTTTCTTTTAACATGTTTTATCTCAGGTACTTGAAGGTAATTCTTGGGAAGACGACAAGAATTCATGGCCCGCACTTAAACAATAATTTCCATTCAAATTCTTTGTAAAACTTGTATGAAATAATATGACTTGGGACCTATGTAACTTTGATATTTATGAATGGAAATGCTTTATTATTAAAACGACGCGACTTTTAAGCTTTGTCTATGATGTGAGTAATGTGTTATCCCGTAACACCAACTAGTCTTCCGATGTACTGAGTTGTATAAATTTGGAGATGTTACAGTTTGGTACCAGAGCTCTCGTTATAGAGAACGAAAGATTTTTAAAACCAAGGTTTTGAATAAAACGTTTCAAAATCTTTTAACTATAAACATTTTTCTAAAATGTCTAAAAATCTTTTGACTATTACGGTGCCGAAGAATTCTCGAGTTACCGACAAGGCCAGACTGAGAAGTGTTATTTTAATATATATAACTTGGATTATATATATATATATATATATATATATATATATATATATATATATATATATATATATATATATATATATATATATATATATATATATATATATATATATATATATATATATATATATATATATATATATATATATATATATATATATATATATATATATATATATATATATATATATATATATATATATATATATATATATATATATATATATATACATATATATATATATATATGATGTAATTTGATTACATGATTTTTTGATGATTATTTTAAATATATATACGAGGTATTTATACGATGTAGATTGTCACAAGGAACCCTAAATCCCCTAGTAAATTAATCGAAGCTATTCTCGTAGTAATTCTAGCTATCCCAGATCTAAACCAAGTTGTGGATATCTATGATCCCAACAAAATGGTTGATATTCGTAGAAGTGTAGATATTAGTTGATTATGATCTTGAAGAAGAATTGGCGAGATTAAAACTGATATGGATGTCATGACGATCTTTCCTTATAGAGTGGAGCTTGACAAAACGTTACCACCTAGAAAGATGTCATCTGATTCGTTGTCACCCAATTCTTAAATTGAAATCGAAAGGGTGAATGTTGCACTTGAGGCTGTCATTTGGAACCATTACCCAAAAGCCTCATGCCACTAGTACCTTTCCGAGAAGTCTAGTTGAATGATCAAGTCATTTCATACTAGTGACTCATTTGATAACTGTTGTTGTAAGAGCTATAGGATTGGAAATTAAGTGTTGATCATATCGAGCTTTTATTGGCCTTTAAAGATTTATGAATAAGGTTGAAAGTATTGGAGAATGAGGTAGGATATCTAATTGAGTATAAAATTGGTTAAAACTTGAATAAAGTAAAATTTAACTCGTATGGAATATGAGGTTGTTAATATAAGTCGTTAAGTTCTGTGATTGAATTATAAGGTTTTAAATGATTGTTAGTTCGTGTTAAGGGTTGTTCCCATACCATTGTCCAATGATGAGGATGCCTAGTGTCCAACAAATAAATTGAAGAAATCTTCTTCTGAATTAGGACCGATGGATCTTCCAGGACAGGTGGGACACCTAATGACTCTTGTAGGTTAGTATTCATTATGGTATCTTTTAAAAATCCCTAACTTAACTGAGATATCAGTTGGTAGGATGAGTTCTGAGAATTGTATGACATAGTGACACGTAATGTGTTACGGTACAATTTTGACTTGTTTGTGATTAATGAAAAGACTATCTTTAATTGCTAAATCCTACATGTAACGATGTTATCTATCTTTTATTGCTTTATCCTAATGTTCGCATTAGTGATGCAACCATTGAACAAGTACTCATTTTGAATTGAGTTACGTTGTGGATTATTCTTTTGAGTGCCATCGAGATCATGAACCTCATGATTATTTGGCTAAGCTCATTTCTTATCATATTGAAGTTAGTTCTTGGTGAACAACTTTTTCCTCACTCTTTTGCAGATCACTCATTGTTTTTATAAGATAAAACAGTATCCCTTGAGAAAAATTGAATTTTCATCACCATAAGGATTACTTAAAGTAAGATTTATAAGTGATTGTTAACGAAATGAGGCTGTTTATAAAACACCTTGGAAAGACTTAATTGTTTTCATAATAAAGAAAATATTTGTAAATTTATTCTTGATTCTTATCTAAGAATTAAGCATGAAAATGATTTTACTATAAACATGGATGATAAAATTTTGACGAACTGAGTATTGCATCGTTAATCTTGAAATTGTATATAGTTGCGCGCCTACATACAATTTAGAATAGACCATGCAAGACTGATTAGTAGTCACTATAAAACTGATTAATAAACACTAAATTTTCTTTGAAGATTGTGAAAGATTAAATTTTATGAGATCTGCAAGAAGTGGAAAAATAGCGACATAGTGTTAGGGACACCAACATATGTGCCTGTAGCATCTATTCTTCTGAGTCGAATTTACTCATCTGTGCAATATGTCTTATTTGACAAATGATATTCCCTTCTTGTCCAATTCTCCCATAGTGAGATTCTTAGGAAAAGTATCTGATTACCGAGTGTTGATACCCGACCGGATGTATCGACGTTCTTATCATTTCTTTTGAACGACCTGGGTAACGATCCGAGGGGCTTTCGAATGCGTACTCAAATTATGAAAACATGGGATATATTCATATTCGTCAAATGTTTTCGTCTGTATCTGATTTGAAATTCTCTCCCGTAGATTATGCGTTGACCTTACTCTTTTAATAGTAGTTGTGTCTCCATATATCCTTGAACTTGTGAAGGATTATGAGTTATTATTAGTCTTTTGAGAAGTTCACATCTTATCGACGGCAATAAAACTGAAAAGTTGATAGTTCCAGTAGAATAGATTGATTGATTATGACATGACGACATTGTCTTAATTGATGGGAACTCGAATAGAATTCCCCTAAATGATAAGATGTTGATTATCAAAAGTGATATAAATAATTCTTGATGGAGGATCATATCCTGCATTTAGACTTAAAATTATACCGTGAATGGTTGCGAACTAGTTATAGATATTATAATCTAGAAAGAACTTAAAGAAAATTTATTTAAAGATGTTTATGTTATCTGAAACTTTAGGAGGTATTTGCTGATAAATTACCTAGAGTTTTGCCATTAAGGAAAGTTGAAATTGGTATTGATTATATTCCCGGTGCTGCACTTGTGGCGTGTGCACTGTACGTCAGCACCATCTAAATTAAAAGAATTACCGTACAACTGAGAGAGTTGTCGGAGAAAGATTTTATTCTACCAAGCTCGTCATCATGAAGAGCTATGGTGTTATCATTCCTTATATTTATAGATTATTGTGAACTGAGTAAATTGACAATCAAAAACGATATCCATGACTCGAAATGGAAGATTTGTTCGATCATTTACAAGGTTCTAGCGTATGTTCTAAAGATTTGATCCATGGCATGGTTATCATCAACTTCGCATCTGCGAAGAAGATTATCTATTCCCATCACTACATCCGGTACTTGTAATGAACATTATGAGTTTCACGTGATGTCGTTTGGATTGACTAATACACATGTAGCATTCATAAATTTTGTGAATCACGTGTGTAGGCTGTAATTTGATAAATTCATGCTCGTGATCATTAAGGACCATTTGTTTGTTTATAAGTATAAGAAGGAGTTAGTAATTATTTATAGATTGCCCTAAATTGGCCGAACAATTAAAACCTGTACTTTAGATATTTAACATGTGATTAACGGCTTAATACTTTACATGATTTGACTGTGTGATTAATAAGATAATGGGATCTATATTGACATTTCAAAAATTAAGAGCCCTTTTAAGAATTTTGGCTTTACCAAAAAGAAAGTGCAAATGTGTTTTGACAAATGTTTTAACAAAGAACTTTTAGGGATTATTCCCTTATACAAATATCATTTAACTAAACTCCTGTTTAGGGGTAAATGTTTGTGTATACCTCAAGACAACCTAAGAGGGATTGAGGAAACCTTTTAAATCATGACTCGAAATTTGAAACGAAAATTTTTGCTTTTCAACTAAGAAAACTTTGACCAAAGTATAAACAAAGGTTTTTCGAACATTTACGGATCTTATTAAATATTTTCAATAAATCAACAAAAATCGTGTTAATTAAATTAAAAATTATTTTGAACATTTTCATATAATTGGACGGACTAAGAAATTTAAAATCTTTACGTTTACGTTTCATAAAAATTGAATATTTATTATTTAAGTAGTCGTAATAATTATCGACACTTTAGACGTCGGATTGAGTAAAACGGATAAAAATAATAGTAAAGACGAAACTAAAACATATAAGATATGAAGAAAGAATTTTGAATAAATACGATTATGATATTTATTTCATCGAGGAAGGTGAATATAATTACTGACACATTATGTATAAAAGATAAAGAACTAATTAGGACACGTTCCTTAATAATGAAGGTGCAAAAAAAAATAAAAAATAAATTGCCGAACAATATAAAATAAACAATGCTTGTAAGAAGGATAATATAGATAATAAAAAGGGGTTCGCGGCTAATGTGAACCATTAGAATTGAGAAACCGATGGCGTTAAATGTTTTAAAGACCACTTGTGATTGTCTAAATATGGAGGATTGTGAGATATAGTTATATTGGAATCTTGTAAGTATAAGTATTCTATTCCTGTCATTTCTGATTTAATGTATCCTTATCTGAAGAAGTTTTACTAATGACAAATTATGAAGGCAGACATCGGCTCATACATTAGTAAACGTCTAGCTATTGCAAAGGTCATCATCTGAATTTGATTCGATTTGGGTCATCGTCGACAGACTGACCAAATATGCTAATATCATTCTCGTTAATGATAGATTCTTGATGAAGAAATTGACTCTTTATATTTAAATGAGTTGTGTAAACATGGTGTGCCTGTATCGATCATCTCTGTCAAGATCCTCGCTTCGCATTGAATTTCTAGAGATTTGCTCAGAAGTCATTAAGAACGAATCTTGATGAGAGTACTGTGTACCACCCCAATCGAAGGGACGAGGTAAAGTAACGATACAAAATACTATAAGCGTTGTTCTATGTTTGAATGATTGACCTTTGGTAATAGACCGTATAATCGTTTTCCTTTGGAGAGATTATCATTGATAACTATCGTATTAGGATCGAGATCGAATCTTGTTAAGATTTAGAAATTAGAGCATCTGTAAGCAGGAGTTGAGATGAAGACACCCGACATACACCCACTGTGAGTTGGACATGTCTTTTAGGTTTAAGGTTTCCTATGATGGCAAACCTAACCTTACAAAATAATCGACCCGCGAGACCTGAATTGATTGTTGAAATTAGGATCTGATTGTTGACTGCCGGTAGTAGGTAGGAGGTTGTGTGAATATGAAATGTAGATCTTGAAGTGCCAGATGGGTAGCGAAGTTATGCCAAAAATTTTAACCATGGAAAAATGAATTGATGATCTGAAAGATCATGGGATATAAGTCCCCGTTATATGGGACCATTGAGATGATGTAAAAGATTGGTTTGAAAGGCATATAAGCTGGATCTACCCTAGGACTTCGAGAGCTGCGTGAATTATGTTTCGTATATTGAACTTGATAAAATGTCTATCAAGTTAAAATCTGACTATTCCTTAATGAAGCTTAGATCGGCGAAAAGTTGCATTCATCAAAAACCCGTGAACATCATGGATAGAGAAAGTAAGTCAACATTTAGCCTGATCTTATTCCCGTAGTTATGTTTGATGAAACTCGCGTATTGTAATGAGTTACACTTGTGAGAAAAGACCGAATGTGGAGGAAATACCCACATGGCTTTAACTCTATAAGAAGCGAGTAGTAAGATGATCTTTGAGGACAAAGATCCTGTTTAGGGGTAAATGCTGTGACAATCCGTCAATTTATGGTTGATATTTTATTCTCAATATTTATTTGAAAATATTATTTTATGAACTCACTTGTTATTGGGAAGAAATTTGGATTTACGTCTTGAAGTAGCATCGACTACGTCTAAACCGGAGGATTCTACGTTACGTGCTTACGTTTACATACACCGTTTTGGTGACACACTGACATTTCAGTAAATAAATTTGTTCGTGAATATTATTTTGAGATTCTAAATTTGTGTTGGTTCATAAACTCACAAATTTACGAGAAGAGATTAGGACTTACGATTATAATTTAACGTCCTTTACGACTAAACCGAAAACCTTAGGATTACGTATTTACGTTTTCGAACTCCGTTTTTTATGAGACAATTTTTATTAGATTCGTTTTGTGTCGTTGATTCATAATTTATAAAAACGTTTTTCGTAAAACGACCCGAGGGCACGCAAATCGAGGAAACTAGAATCGAGGAGTACCCGTAAATAAATGGGGATGAGACAAGTGGGACACTTGCCCCACCCCCACTCATAACCGGCTACAAAGCTCCACCACACCAATTTGGTGGCAAGTTTTCAACAAGTAGCTACACTTGTCCATTTAGCTTAGTATGTAAGCTAAGCTTACAACAAAAACCACTAGCAAAACCATTTCCTCTCATTTCCTCCATGCAAAACAACTTTCACTCTCTCATCTCTCTCTCACATGTGCCGTCCCATACTCCCCATAAACACCCCATTTGATCCAAATTTAACCACAAACTATTGTTATAACTTACATATGTTAATCTCCTTCAAAAGAGATGAAGATTGGTGGTGATTATAACATCCAAGGAGGAGTTTCTATGCAGTCTTAGGGCTGATTTTCCACAAGGTGTTCATGAAGAATGGTGGTCTTGAAGATGGTTTTGGTTATTCACAAGTTTCTCCATCAAAATCCATGTTTTGATCACAACCTACATCATCATGGTGGTATAAAGAATGTTCTCCTTATCCTCTTGTTATTTTTGACTATGTAATCTTGTATTTCTTTTACTTATGTATATGTATATGATGATGAATGATGATTAAAAATATTGTGTGGGGATTTGGTGTTGATAAACATGCTTAAAAAGATGAAAAACTATAAGAAACAAGGCTAAAATCTTGTTTAGATTGTTGGCTGTATAAAAACAGTAACTAACCACATGTTAGACTGATAAAATGATGAAGTAGAATCCATTTACAGTAAGTATAAGATATCATACACATGTGAGAGTTGTCCATGCAATGGAATCATTAGGATGAGTGAGATATGATCAAAACAAGTTTAAAGTACAAATCTGAGTTCACTGTTTTGGACGATTTTTAGAAAATAGTTAGAGGCTGATTCAACAGTAGCTATAAGGAGCTAAATGGAGCACATATCATGTAGTTTATATCATAAAAATTTGAGCTTCTATCTCCATATAGAACTCTAGATATGGCAGTTTTGGTGAACATGAAAATAAAAATCAGATTTTGGAAATTAAAGTATAATAGTATTATATAAGCACTCAAATAAAAATAGTATAAAATGTGAATTAAAACCCAATAACTCATATAATACATTTATATAAATATGTATAAGGATAAATAAATGGACATTTTATAAAAATGGTAGTTTGATAAGTTTTATAAGTTATAAAACTATAAACATGATTTTTACGACTTTTTCGGCTATTACCGTAAAATTAACGTTTTTGTTAAATAAAACTTAGACGGTTGGACCCGTCTAATGTAAACTTTTATAAACTCATATACTGGTATATAGACATATATAAAAAGTAAAAACCGATAAAAAAACCCGAACTAAATAACATACGGACATTAACGGGCTAAGTTAAGATTATTGGACTAATAATACAACAAAATGGACTAAAACACTTATAAACTTATTTATTGGGCTTAACCCATTTGGGCCTAACATGTAAAGTGTAAATACTGATAATACAAGTATAAAATGGATTAATACAAGTTAAAGAACTTATAATAAGTTTATTGGACTTAAAATATGTAAATAGGTAAAACTAGTAAACTAGTATAAAAGTTATCGACACATAACACTAAAATGAGTAAATGAGGATATGTAAACCCACTTGATCATCATATATATATAAAATCATCATATGTATACATAATTGTTATTTTTATAAAGTCATTGGACATGAGTCTAAGATGAGTATTATTTGTCTAGGTTTCCGTGATTGAAGCACGTACCGTACGTCCGAATTGCCGATAACCCGCCTTCCCACATCAACGTGAGTTCATAGCCTCGCACTCTTTTAAATGTTTTTATGAAATATTTTATAAACCCGCGAGGGAGATAACATGTTAGTTTTTATAAAATAGGACACCATTTGTCCCAATTGTTTGTTTATTGATTTGGACCCGAATGATTGTATGACCCGATTGTATGACCCGATAAATGATTAAATGACCCGATAGATGAAATTAAATGGATTATTAAAGTTAGGTTATGTCACTAAAAGTCCCATTAGCATGAATTGTGAACTACCGGGATTTGGTAGACGCTTATGCATATAATAGTACTATTTGGGGAAGATCACCCCAGTTCGCGCCTTGACAGTTGATCCCCGTCGTGCCACATTGATTGGTAAGCGAATTTATGTATGAGAAGATTTCCATAGCGTGACCATTGTGACGACACACTAATTTAGATGGGCAAATTGAGTTTCGGGCTAGCTACCCGTTGTTTGTTGTAGTAAGGTAACAATGTCATGCGGCTTATAATAATCCAATTAACGAAATACTACTAGACGCACCGAATTACGATGCATTGCCTGACTATCAATACGGGGTCATACTATTGATATTATGTTCGTGTTTTGGTTTTATATAACCATATTCATATAACGGTTTTTATTTAATCTATACAACGTTGCAAAACGTATTGTATGATGTTTTTAACGACAATGGTTCGTATAATGATTTTTAAGGCAAATGCCTATATTATGATTTTCGATAAGGATTTGTATAAAAATGACTTTGGCTGTTTTATGGCCTATTACAATGATTTGTACAAAATGATTTTTGGTAGTAATTTTATACCAAAGTTATATTGATGGAATTTATTAAACTCTATGAATTCACTCGGCGTTATCGCTGACCTTTTCTTTTGACATGTTTTATCTCAGGTACTTGAAGGTAATTCTCGGGAAGACGACAAGAATTCATGGCCCGCACTTAAACAATAATTTCCATTCAAATTCTTTGTAAAACTTGTATGAAATAATATGACTTGGGACCTATGTAACTTTGATATTTATGAATGGAAATGCTTTATTATTAAAACGACGCGACTTTTAAGCGTTGTCTATGATGTGAGTAATGTGCTATCCCGTAACACCAACTAGTCTTCCGCTGTACTGAGTTGTATAAATTTGGGGGTGTTACAACTTGCAATTTCAACTCATTCAACTTCTCTCTTGCCAACTCATCACCATACTCAAGTCTTTCTGGTTGTTTTATAATCATTACACTTAAGTCTGAACTGGCTTCATCACTTCCTTCTTGTTCTTCTAAAGTGATAACAAATGGTGATTCACCCACCTTCTTTCTTTCTTGTTCCAAAATTTGTGCCGCCAACCTTCTATCAAACTCAACCTGTGTTGCATCCTTTGGAACATCTACTTGTACCATGATTCCCTTACCCTTATCTAATGGATCAATTATGGGTAAGGAAGATGGTAATACCTATGAAGAAACTTCTTTGATAATGGATGATGACTGGAATACATCAACCTCATCTGCAGGTCTGTCAACGCTCAAATTTGCTTTGTCAGCGCCCAATTTACTCATGTCAGCGTTCAAATCTTGCTTGTCAACGCCCAAATTACCTGTCTCAATGCCTCTTGTAATTTCCTCCAACATAGCTGTAAAAGGCAAGTTTATGTTTATTCGTTATTATCTCTTGTAAAACCCTAGTCCTTACACTATAAAAGGAACCAAGGGTTATTAGGTTTTTCATAAATTTCAATCACAATGTAAACCTAAAGCGTGTGTTGCCCTAGACGTGGGATTAATGTATACACGTCTAGTGGTTGTTTATTATTAATATAATGAGCAACCCAATTGTTTTAATTCATGTCTATTGTGTCTAAACACCTTGTTAATGGTTGTTGTTCTAATTCCGCTTTGATTATCTAGTCATATGAACAATGATCATTCCTCGTAGCTTACAAGATCCGGAAACCAAGGTTTCCACAGTTTGGACCCTAAAGTTTGTCAAATTTACAAAAATGACCCTCAACTTTAAAGAATTGGCAAAAATGGTCCCTAAAATTTGAAGACTTGTCACTTTTAGTCCTCCATGAAGACAAAGATACAAGTAAAGACCTTGAAGATTGAAGACATGTCAAAAACAGTCCTCCAAATATCAAGATATTACAAAACAAGTCCTTTAAAAACCCTTTGAAAAGTTTTTGTGGTCAAATTGCAAAAAACAAAACTTTCATTACAAAGGAAATCAAGTTTATATGTTGAAAACTTGAAATGAAGAAAGAAGGAAAGAAGGGGGGCTAAAGCTGGCAGACACAATACTTACCTAGACCAATGCAGTGAAGACATGTGCCCCACTAACTCTCCACAACCAATCAAAACCCACCATTCTTCCACCTCACTTTCCCACTCACACTAGTTTAAACTAATTACTTAATTAGTTTAAACTCGCGCCATAAACACCTTTTCAAACCAAAAATCAGATCAAACCACTTAACTATTCACCTCAAGAACAAAATTAGGGTTTTTCTAATTATCAAGAATTAAACCCTAATACTATCCAGATTAGTGATTAAGGGTTTACTTCACATAACCCAACTTACAAACACCTTTCCACATCACCCCATATGTCACAAGATACCTCCCATGCACCTTTTTCGGACGAAGAGAAAAAAAACTAGCTAGAAAATCAACATGCGAAGTTTATACTTGCATCCAATGCACAAAATAAATGTCTATGATCCTTTTTCACCACTGGCACCTTCACAAGACTCCAAGAATATCACATGGCTTGAAAATTCAAAAATTCGACAAGGGGCAATTCAGGAACTTCATAACTAGGGTTTCATTCTTTTTATTCAGTTTCTTAACTCACATGTAGCCTATATAAAGTATTAGGTCACAACATTTACTCTTGTTCTTGGTTTTCTTTGGTCAAAAATTTGTAAAGCATTTGTTCAAGTGAAATAAAAAATGTATGAACTTTGTGACGAATTCCAAGCACCAATTTACTTTATTGTTATTGTTTGATGTTATGAGTTTGTGTTTTTAAGGTTTCAAAGATTGGTTAAAGTTTTATGCAAGTTTTCAAAAGTTTTTCCAAAATCTGATATTTTTCCCTCAATCTTAGTTCAAACGCTTGAACTTTTTGGATTAAAGATTGATCATATTACCCTGATAAGAAGATTATCAAGGTAAGGTGAGATCTTGGTGTGGGAAGAATCAAGGAGTGGGGACCAAGCTTGGAAGAGATCATTTTCATTTTCATTTTTTTATTATATAATCTGTTGCGCTAACCTTGTTGATCTTAGCAGCTTATGGGAAGCTTGTGTCTTGTTTAGCTAGACACATAAGCTCAAACAATTCATAAGTGTGGATGTGTATTCATGAGGTTTGCTTCTTTTTTCCGAAATATTTGTCAAGATCTTGGTTCTAAGTGTTTTGGTTAACCGCTATTGTATGTTGTGTTCTTGTGGCTTAAATCTTGTTCGAAGTGCATAAGAATGTTGTTATGATGGATATCTAAGCTTGGTATAACCTGAAAACGTTTTTACTTTGCAAAATTTTGATTTTCAAAAGTTAAAAGGGTGTTTGGGACTACTGATTTATGATTTTCATGTTAATTTAAGTTAGTGTTAAGGGTTTGTTAGAATTGGTAACTGATATTTGAGTGGTTGAATGCTTTTATCTGATTACTTGGTGGTTTGAATCATTGATTCTGAAAATCTTGCATAACTAGCTTATTTTAGGGTACTTTGATCTGAAAATTTGGGAACACTTAGAGTGTATGCTAATCTAGGGTTAACAAGTGCTAAAACTAAGTTTATGCAACCTAAGAAGTAGATATGAGGGTTTGAATTTGGATATGTGGTCAAGTATATCAGTAAAAAGCTGTTGTGTTCATCTATTTATATCAGTAACATTAATTAAGCCTAAAATCAGTTCAAATCTTGTAACCAGTGCATGAAATGAGTTGATTTCTGTTTAGTTAAGTCTTATTGAGTTGTTGTATGCTTTTGGTGGACTGTGGTTAGCTTATTCTTGCTTAATCTGCTTATTTAATCAAAAACTGCTTATTGTTCATGTCTGTGCTAGGTCTGTGAACATTTTGAATTAACTGCACTAATTGGCTGTGTGATTTTATGTTTTCTTGTTTGATTGTGATTGCCTACAACTCACTGGTTATAGGGGCGACTTGATTGTCCAAAGAAACCTACTAAATCTCTCTTGAAAAGAAAGTCAATTAAGTCAAATAGTGGGAACCCTTTCCTACTGCTACTAGCCACTGCTAGTGTATTTTGTTCATCAGCTTATCAATAAGCTATTCTAGCTTATTTTGACGTGCAACAACTTTAAATTGATAATCAATCTTCCCTATTTGACCCAATTGACTATTCTGAAGCATTTGAGACTTTTACTTTTAGGTTTGACTAGAAAACGAACTAGTTGTCTTTTTTCAAAACAGCTTATTGCTTATTCTAGCTTATTCAATGCGCTTATTTGAAACCTTTTTTATTATTTTGCTTAATTAAGTCATTACAAAGCTTTTGCAACTTGAATCAGCCTTTGAAGTGGTCTGGAACTCGAAAACGACAATTTTGTCGTTTTGTGTAGAGAGCTTTTGCTTATTTCAGGCTTATTTCTTGGGCTTATTCAAAATTTCTTTTTACAATCAGCTTCATAAGCTCAATAGAAGGATGTGTGTCAATTTTCAGCTTATGGCTTAATGGGCTAAAAAGCCCATTAAGAATAAGTTGTTTTCATTTAAGCTGTGATAAGCACTTATTCAGCTTTTGGGCCTTTAGTTTTTTTTGTTTAGAATCTAATTTTAAGCTTAACTGGTGATTTTGGGCCATTTTGGTGAACATTTTTCTTATTGGGCCTTAATAAGCCTATTAAATAATCTGTTTGGACTTTTGGCCCATTTGGAGGCCCATTAGGGGTAATTTGGTCATTTCACTTTCATTTTCTGTTTATTTAAGTTAAAATAAATTATATTGCAAGTTTTTAAAAAAATTTATAAATTTTATATATTTAATATTATTTTATTATTTAATTTTAATTTTTAGTCATTTTAAATAGTTTTAATTAATTTTAAATTTTTCAAAAATAGTTTATTAATTAAATTGATTTTTTGGGTTTTAATTAGTATTAAAAAATTATATTTAATTAAATAAAAGGTTTGAGGAGCTTTTGATTTTTTGTATACTCTAATTACATTTTTTAGGATTTATTGTGATTTTCTAGGAATTTTTAGATATTTTTAAATTTCGTCACGTTTTACGGTTTTACGTTTAATTCATTCATCGTAGTTTAATTTAGAATCGTAACCGTCACCATTTTCTCTTTTCTTTCTTGATAATATTAATCTCAAATTCAATCAAGTCTTAACACACACACCAATCCTCCTTGAGAACGATCCCACACCTAAAGGTTAAAAGTGTTTACGTTTTCCTAAACGTACACTTAATACTTACCACTTTTGTCTCGTTTTCCTAAACGATTGTGAAAATACAACTATAATGGTTACCTTTGGTGTGTCATTCTTCTGGGTTTTCTCTAGTGCAACTCTGCGATCTTCTTTACAGTGATCTAGGGTTCCGCATTATTAGACGATAAAATAGGCCCAAGCCCGGTTTGTGGGTTTAGGGTATCTAGGTTTTACCACTATATATAGTGGATAAATAATACACAATAGTTATGGGGGGTTTAATCATCTAACACGCATATCGGTCTTCAGGTTTGTTGGTGTCGATTCCAACAAGTGATAACAAGTGCTCACGGTTTTTGTAGTCTCCGAAGACCGAGTGCTAGATCGGGTTCCAAGGTCGAAGGTATCGAAGTTCGGCTACGATTTTTCAAATCGTTTAGAGTAGCGATCGCAAGAGGAATAATAAGAATCTCAACGTTGGACTTTCAGGTTAGTCACGATCATGCTGCAGTGGCTCAAAGACGGTTGAAGGACAAACAACTTGAAGAAAAGACAAACACGGGCTGCTTAGTAAATGAGCAGGAAAAGGTACACCTTGGTATAAAGGTGGGTGCTAACATTACGGTAACCGGAGTACCTGGTCAAGAGGGTGAAAAGGGTAATGTTGCTGAGAAGAAGAACGTGAAGGTGTCTATGGAAGATAATCAAGGGAAATCACAGAAGTACAATGCCTGGTTAACAAGGTGGTCCCGGGTTCGAGGTTCTAACACCGGTAAAAGGTGTTGAGTATCGGTTATGTTTAAGTGTTACTCCTAAGGTGGAAATTGTTAGAATGTTAGGAGTAATACTAAACATAGGTTAGGGACTCAAGTGTACATTGTAATATATATTAGGAATAGACTTGTATTAGGAAGTATTTAGGCTAACCTTCTTAAGTTGGTTTATAGGAAGTTTCCTATTTGACTTAAGGAGGTGTCTACCCCCCTCATCTCTATAAATAGGAATGAGGGGATCATACTTTATTGTATTCTTCTTCCTCAATGTAATCTTTATTAGGGTTATTAATAAAGAGGGATTTCGGGGTATACCGTGTGCATATATATTTGTTGGTTCTTTGTAGTATCTCGTGTTCGCTACTTGTGCTCGATGTAACTCACGATCTAGAGGTTCCGCGTTATCAAACTTTAGGTTTGTTGTCGGTATCGTACAACAATGTGTATGAGGAAAAGTAGGAGGATTTTGTATAAGGTTTTAATATATTTATAAAATGAAATTAAGTGAATTACGAGAAAACAAATAATATTTCAGACACTAAAAGTACCTCTTACCATAAATATAATATATTTATAAATTCTTTTTGACAAAAACAAATTACTGTAATAGATAAAAAATGTTGGAACTGCACAAGAAAGTTTTGAAGAAGTCGATAAGGCCCTATTTAGTTGGTGAAAATTTTTCCATTTTTTTAGAAAATTTTTCATTTGAAAACATAAAAACAGAAAAGGTATATAGTAGCATTATTTTTTGAAATTTTCTAAAATTCTAAAATTTTCATTTTCTAAATTTATATAGAAAATTGGAAAACCCCATATTACTTTTTTCTAAATTTTAAACTCTTTTTTAAAAAAGAAAAAAACTCCCCTCTTTTTTAGAAATTTGAAAAAAAAAAAATATGAAATTTTTTCCCCAACTAAACACATCCTTAAAGTTTTGTTGGTAAAGGAAAAACCTTTGAAGTGTTTTCCTGCTCCAAGTAAAATTAAATATATTCGGAAATTTATCAGGAAAAAAGAAACTATAATTACAAAAGTTGGTTGATATGATAGGAAGAACCAAGGTTAATATTCACTGGATATCTTTACAATGATTAATCTACAATTATAAGATAGAAATACTTGACAAAAATCATCTGCACATTCCTTCTTTGGATAGCAATGCAGAATGAAGTCAAACTTCTCATCAGTTATGACCACGGAACCAAACTACACCTTCCCGTCAGCAGAAGGGAGACTATGTTCAGTTTCTACAGTTGTGTGTGAACTGGTTACTAAATTTGTCCCTCTGGATGGAGCTGACGAAGGCCTTGGGAGCTTCTTTGGCAACATTTGCTCCCAACTAACTTGTTTTGGGAATCTTGATGTTGCCTCAGATAGAGCAAGGAAAGTTATAATACTAAACAACAAAACTTTGTGCCTCCATGAACCTAACATGATGAATGACTTGAATTGCAGAAGATACTCAGAGAACTGTTTGTTTCCTTGATCACATGAAGATTAGAGTCTGCTTTTAGATATAGGTTCTGGGACTGCAGACAATGAAGAGGATTTTGTGAATAATGCCAACTGTTGTGTTTTAGTAAAGATGTGACTGTGGCAGACTATGATGGTATTTTTAACAATAAAAACATTAGCAGTTTATTTTTTATTGGAAAGTATAAAAAGGTCTAGTTACTTTGTGTAGCAACTCAAGGAATTGTGTCTCCACGGTCGACACATGATTTGTTATTATATAGTTTAGGACTTGTGGGGCAAATATTTGGTTGTCAGACTTGGATAAAGATAGACAATTACTCCACTTACCCACTTGGATGATTCTTACAAGTTAAAACTGTTAAGAGGCTAATATTGAATTTCATGCATGAAAAATTGATAAAAGTATATGGTACCTTTTCTGCAGGGATAGGCTGTAGTTAAAAAGGAATGGCTGCACGCACGGCCTTTTTCTTGGTTACATCAGCATTTCTCTTGGAAACTATCAAGGGCCAGTGACTCTTATGATGCTCAAAGAAGTTCATGCACGGAATTGATACTCAATATTTATCTTCTTGTCGGTTTTAAGTAGCTAGCACTTTTCTTTCTCATTTCATGGACTGTTCAATTTAAAGATGGTTCTGAAAGTTTATGGACATTAAAATCAATTGTCGTGTGATAGGATCGAACTCGAGATCACGGGATTGCACACATTACGTAAAGGTTTAATTTATTTATTAAATATATTTATTATATTTATTAAATCAAACCGTAGCTTAAACTAACGATCGTTAAATAATTAAACGTTAAGTATTAAACGACCGTTATAGAATCTAATAGAAGCTAAAAGAAGGAGTCAGAAAAGTTCCAGAAACACCCTTGTGGGCTTGTGAATATCCGGCCAAAGAGAGAGACAAAAGGAAGGAGAAAAGATTTTGTTTCCTTAAACTTGTTTAACCTTGGAGGAAATGTTTTTCCAAAGTGTATATAAACAAATCAAGGCTTCATAATTTTTTCACTCTTCCCCACTCTTTTGCTCTTAAACCGCCGGCCAAACACACCCAATTAGGGTTCCTCTTTGTTCTTCAATTAAGCTATTGTAGATCTAGTCATAGCCCCTCTCTAGGGTTGTTGGGTAGATCTTCCATAGACTTAGAAGGTCGGTTATGTTCGTGCTAGACTCACGATTAACTCGCTGCATTACGTGTGTACAAGATCGTGGTGTAGTCTTGCTTTAGACTATATCCTGGTGGTGTTCGTGATCTATCTCTACCGGTGACCGTTCCGTCGACTTGTAGATCTTGCTAGGATAAAGGTATGTAACCCTAATCTTGGTTAATTATAATTGTGTTAAATTAATAATCTTGTTAATTTGCTTCCGCTGTGTGTGCTTTGATCCATATTAGGGTTTTAAATAATTGTTATGATAAATATAAACCTTCAGTGGTATCAGAGTCGTTTTAACATGATTATAATTATCAAGATCTAAAGTTTTTTTTAACTAATATTGATTTGTTTTAAAAATTATATGTTGTTTTTTAGGTTTTATAAAAATTAGGGTTTTTGGTTTTTATTGTTTTTAAAATCGGATCTGGCCGAATTTTTTATAAATTTTTTTTATGGTAATTAACTTTAGATGTTTTGCATGAATTAATTGTTATGTCATGTGTGGTTACGATTCGTAGTTTTTTAATTGTTAAGAGAATGTGGGAGATCCGTAATAAACATGCATGTTTTTACGGATCATATAATTTTGATTGCTTTTTGCTTTATTTGATTCAAAGTTTTAAAATTAGGGAAGACTTTTTATGTTTATAAAAACCCTAGATTTGATGTTCTTTGAATAAATTGTTATGCATGTGGCTATTTGATTTAGTGTTTTTTTTTCATGCGTTTTTTATATTGTATGTTGTAAACAGGGGTAGTTATTTTTAAGAAAAATAATATGGACTAAATCTTATCAAAATTATTTAATTGTTTTGAGATCTAAATTACATATGATTTGCGTTGATTAGAATTGCAATAGCAACTTAACGGCCTACTCAATTTTGGCAAACTATAAAATGGTTATAACGCACCGCTGGTCAAGTACCCGGTTAAGGAAGGATGTGTTATGCTTCAGTGCTGACCAAATTCCCGGCTCGCCTGTGCGTCAAAATTGGAATTACCTACGGTTGTTATTTGTATAATTCTTTAAGGTTGATTTAACTGCATTAATTCACATCCGAAACATAATGAATAAGGGCATTGCTTTGTGCTTTAGCTGAGTTCTAGAAAAAGTACGGTGTGAATATAGTTGTGTGTAAAATCATTAATTGGTTTAACCAATACCTCAACTTGCAAATATATGATGAATTTTTAGTCTCAGCAAAAAGTTTACTAAACGTTTTTTTATTAAACTTATGTTATGGAGATGTATGCATGCTTGTCCATACATGATTTTGACACCAAAATCTATACCCTAAAAATTTAAGTCATATGCCATCTAATTGACGAACACTTGAAGTTACAATTGTCGTCATATAAGATATTGGACGATGTTGTAATGGAGAGAGAACTTCATGACTGAATAAGATTGCACATGAAGGTTTTACGTTCTTTAGATTAGTCGACTTAATTAAGTTACTCAGTAAGAACTGGAAACTTAAGGCGTAAAGTAGGGATGAAACATGTTTACAATGCAAATTATTTTGGCAATGTAAATCCCTAACGTATCTAGAAATTGCAAATTTGTTTGTCAATTATTGTTCGACAAGTTACTGTGTTGAATACATTTGTCACTAGGAGATCAACTGATGTGATAAGTCTATGTCAATATGCATTCTAGTTTTTCAAGGAACATACTATGGTTTTATTACCGGGGTAATTTTATTTTCTTGAATTGTATTATCAAAAATACTAATGTTTGAACATATTTCTGTAGAAATGGCTCAACCCGAAAACAATCTGACAATAAGCTCGGCGTTCAAAGCTTTCTTTGAACGGCCTGAACTTACTGGCCCTAATTTCAATGACTGGTATCGCTCACTAAGAATTGTTCTGAGAGCAACCGGTACTATTGATATCTTGACTACTCCTTTTCCGGAGGATCTTGCTGAAGGAGCATCTGATGCGGAAAGGCTTCAACACGCTGCTAACATTAAGAAGCACCATGAGTTGGTTGCTGTAATGTTAGGGAGAATGGCTTCATCACTTCAAAGGAAGTATGAGCTATTTTCACCTTATTGAATGCTTGATGAACTCAAGGCTGTGTATGAAACGCCGCAAGCTGTAGAGATCTATGATTTGGTTGATGCTCTACATAGTTGCAAGCAAGCTCCTGGAAAGTCCGTAAGTGCCCATTATATGGAAATGAGGGGTTATATGGAACAACTCATCGCACTAGGACAACCCTATGATCATAATATGGCTATCAACTTGATCAATAGGTCTCTTAATAAGGACTTCAATGATTTCGTTCGTAACTATAATATGCATTGCACGGGGAAGACGTTAATGATCTGCATGCAATGATCATTGACTTTGAAAAGGGGTTGAAAGATAAGGCATCCACTGCTACTCCTCAAGTACTTTATGTGCAAAAGGGTAGAGTGACTAAACCAAAACCGCAAGTGAATAAGAAGCAGAAAGGCAAAGGCAAGGTTGATAAGAGCAAACAAGTTGCGACTCTATCAAAACCAAAGCAGAACTTTGTCAAGAAAGGTCAATCTCAGAAAGATGAGACTTGTCACCACAGCAAGATGACTGGACACTGGAAGAGAATTTGCTCTCTCTATTTCCATGAAATTCAAGAACATAAGAAGAAGGCTGAGCTAGCTGCTGGAGCATCTTCAGGTAACTTAGTTATGATAGAGTTATTTAATCTTACATATAAATCAAACTCCTGGGCATATGATACGGGATGTGGTATTAACATTTGTAATACCCTGCAGGGATTTGAGTTAAAGAGAAAGCTTTCATATGGGGAAAAATTTCTGCAAGTGGGCAATGGCGCACAAGCAGCGGTTGAAGCTATAGGAAACAAGAAGCAGTTGAAGCTATAGGAATATTTAAATTAGTTTTACCTTCGGGTTTAGTACTGTTTTTAAATAATTGTCATTATGCACCTTCAATTGTTAGGGGTGTTATTTCCTTTTCATGTATGTTGGATCTTGGATTTAATCACACCATTGATAATAATAGAATTTCTGTTTTCAAAGATGGTTTATTCTATTTTGATGCAATTTCTGTGAATGGTGTTTTTGAAATTAACATGCATGATAATAATTCCAAGAAGAAAAATAATTCTGTTTTTAGCATGAATAAGAAGAGAAAGTTAGACAAGAACTCTTCTTATCTTTGGCATTGTAGACTTGCCCATATTGGGAAGACTCGCATACAAAAGATTCAACGTGATGGTCTTTTAGAAAATATCAATGATGAATCATTTGATAAATGTGAATCTTGTATCTCTGGAATGATGACCAAGAAACCTTTTAATATGAATATTGAAACGGCTACTGAACTACTTGGTTTGATACATACTGATGTGTGTGGACCACTTAGACATGTGTCAAGGAAAGGTGCTAGCTACTTCTTAACGTTTACGGATGATTATAGCCGTTATGGTTATGTTTATTTACTTAAGCATAAACATGAGGTGTTTGAATCATTCAAAACGTTTAAAGCAGAAGTAGAGTCACAACTAGGAAAGAAGATTAAAGCTCTTCGTTCTGATCGAGGTGGTGAGTATTTAAGTCAAGAGTTTAAAGATTATTTAAGTGAGAATGTAATTGTTCAAAAACTTACTTCTCCGTATACACCACAACAAAATGGTGTATCTGAAAGGAGAAATCATACACTATTGGATATGGTGCAATCTATGTTTAATCTTACAACTCTACCATTATCCTTTTGGGATTATGCTCTTGAATCTGTTGTTCGTATTCTGAATATAGTTCCCACAAAGAAGGTTGATAACACACCATATGAACTATGGCATGGAAAGAAGCCATATTTGCCTTATTCGAAAATCTGGGGTTGTGAGGCGTATGTGAAACGTGACTCTGGAGATAAACTCCAACAACGCTCAGTAAAATGTTTCTTTGTAGGTTACCCTAAGGAAACTATGGGTTACTACTTTTATTATCCGGCTGAGAACAAAGTAGTTGTGGCTCGGTATGGAGACTTCCTTGAAAATGATCTTGTAAATCAAGAATTCAGTGGGAGAAAT
This sequence comes from Glebionis coronaria, assembly GCA_025667525.1. NCBI lineage: Eukaryota > Viridiplantae > Streptophyta > Magnoliopsida > Asterales > Asteraceae > Glebionis > Glebionis coronaria. The sequence goes on along the minus strand of CM046881.1, from coordinate 291,192,923 downwards.
TATGATCTTGAAGAAATTCAAGAAGATACATTGCCTTCTGAAAATACTAGCGAAGAAATTCCTATAGAACCAGAAATTCTGGGAGTTCCACCGGAATTAATTCCTCCACGTAGGTCTCAAAGAACCATACGTGCGTGATAGGTGTGTAAACACCCATCCTTTTTACCACTTAATTACAATAATCACCGGACCAAAACGTGTATTTTATGTCTTTTATGTCGGAATTATGCGTGGTTTGTGTTTTTGTTGTGATTTAGGACGAAAAGGTGAAAAGTGGAGAAAACACGGGCATTCACGGGCATTTACGAACTTTTATTGAAGAAAAAGATGAAAGACGAAGTCAAGAAGTCAAGAGTGCAAAAAGAACGGAAGTCGAAGACCAATTCTGAAGATTTATTGAAGAAAAAGTCAAAAGACGGAAGTTTACTTAAAGCCGAGGAACTCAAGTCTTATTTATCAAAGAATTAAAAGACGAGTCCAAAGAAATCCCGAGCCAAAAGTCATCAAAGTCCAAGATTAACAAAGAGATTAAGAAGGAAGGACTTAATGGTGCAATTAAGAAGAAAGGAATGAGGGGAGGAAGCTTCCTCTAACCACCTCCCTAATCTCCTATAAATAGCTTTCATTTTCATTTCATTATGGGTGGTTGGCTAAGGTGACAATTAGTCTTCCACCATTTTCATATCTTGTCATTTTACTTTTCATGTCATTTAAATACATGTTTTGCACCTTAATTATCTTTTAATTCCAAGTAAGTGTCCTTTAATTTTCTTGCTTTAATCTTCATTTATCTTTGATCAAGTTTACTTTTGTCAATTTCATTCTTATCTTCTCATTTTTTTTTCGGTTTAAATTTCGGATTAAGCAAAGTTTTACTTAATCCATTTGCTTATTTAACTAAAAGTTTCTTCCTTTCTTTTTCTTTAAGTTACATACGAAATAAGCCACGAGTTTGACAACCTTGTGTGCTTATTTGGTATTTAGCTTAAGTGTTTTCAAGTTTTATCTTTTCTAAAGTTTACTTATTTAGTTTGCTTATTGTATGTTTTGAAAAGTTTTTAAATATAAGCTTAATTTGTTTTTCTTAATCTCGTTTTAAATTAAGTTTTGTTATTAGTTTGTAGTTAAAAGTGTTTCATTGGTATTTGCTTATTTTTCCTAGTGCTTATTCCGTTTGCTTATTTTGTTTTGTTTATTCCCATCGTAACTGCTCAAAACCCCAATACGATCCAACCAGTGCGATCGCATAAACCCTTAAGGGTTTCTACTTGCGATCCAGGGTTGCGATCAAGGACTAGGATCGTATTACGATCACACCTCTTAATCCACACCACGATCACTCATTGCGATCGTGGGTAAGATCAAGAGTGCGATCCGTGTTGCGATCACTTGGTCACGATCAGGCTACGATCACCACTGCGATCCACTTGTTGCGATCGTAGTTGCGATCGTGAGTGCGATCACTTCTACCCATGGTACTGCTGAGTACGATCCACCACCTTTGTTTCCATCCAATTGAAGTGCGATCGTGGGCTACGATCCAAGTGATCTAGACTGTGATCAAGCTGCAATAGTGGGTACGATCAGGGTGCGATCCAACCAGTTTCCTTGGCTGCGATCGTAGTACGATCAGACCCATTTACTTGTTTTGTTCTTGTTTCATTTTAAAATTTGAATTTCCCGCCCCTTTTTACTTGATTTATTTTTAAGTTTTCAAATTTTATTTTCATTGTCAAATTTTAATTTCCGTCACGTTTTTTTATTTTAAGTCATTTAATTTCTCGTTATTTAATTTTCAAAGTTTTTAAATACTGCACCATCTACTTTTAATTCGTTTAGATTTAATTTCTCGCCATTTATTTTTAAAAAATAGTTTTAGATTTATATTAAACGCCATTTACTTTAAAGTTTTTCATTTTAAATATACTACAACGACAACCTTTTTGTTCCAACAAAAAGACAGCTGAGTCACATAGATAACCAGGATCAATTCGATTAGATTGGTACAACGAAAATTTTCTTACAAGGAGTAAAATCTAGTTATCAAATGGCGCCGCTGCCGGCTCTTTTCGTAAAGATTAAAGGTTTTCTGTGAGAGACGCGTTGCTTTTTGGGATCCGTTCACTTGTGAGCGTTATTTTTCTTGCATAAAAAATTCAAACAACCATAAAAATTAAAAAATTGTTAAAAATCCATAAAAATTAAAATTTCAAAAATCCAAAAAGATTTTACCTTTATTGTGTATATATATTGTCTTTGTGTTTGGTATTGTTTTCTTTTGCATTTTCAGGTGTATGCGTACTAGGTCTTCTAATTATCAAGAGCCCGAGACTCAAGAAGATTTAAGTATGTCAGGTGTTAACAACAATAATAATCCACCGCACCTTAATAATAACAACAATGTTCTTCCACAGCCCGATCTTCGGACAATGGAGGAACTTTGTCAGCCAACAATGTTTGGACGAGGAGGACCGATTGCGCCAATGCAAATCAACGCTCCTGAGTTTTCGTTGAAGCACCACATGATTCAGCAAGTGCAAACTAACCCATTCCGTGGATTGCCTGATGATGATGCCAACAAACACCTCGACAAGTTCATTACAATCACCCAAAGCATGAAGTTGCCTGGTGCCAAAATGGATGTTCTTCGCCTACAACTCTTCCCACATACTTTATCACATCATGCTGAGAAATGGTTTGATCGTCTCCCGAAGAATTCAATTCACACTTGGGATGACATGACTCAACGCTTTTTGTCACGCTACTTTCCACCATCCATGGTCACGAGCCTTCGCAATCAAATCAGCGGTTTCATGCAAGATCCCGATGAGTCTCTTTTTGATGCTTGGGAAAGATATAATGTCTTGATTGATGATTGTCCAAACCACAACATGCTCCCTGTGACCTTAATAGATACTTTCTACAACGGATTGACTTTTCGTGATCGTGATACGATTAATGCAGCCGCCGGTGGCACATTCATGAAAAGGAGACCCGAGGAGTGTAGAGAGCTAATTGAGAACATGACTACTCACCACAAAACTGGGATTCCTCCGCTTCTTCAAGGAACAACCCAAGAGTCAATGTCTCTTCCACTTAAGCAAAGCCTGATATGACCGAACTCACACGCATGATGACTGAAATGAGCAAAAGTATCACGCTTCTCGCTTCAAACCAACAACAACAAGTTAAAGCGGTTGCACCTTCTTGTGAAACATGCGGCGGTCCTCACTCATACACCGATTGTCCTTCTACACAAGGAAATCCAGAAAATGTGTATGCAGCTTATGGTACTTATTCACCGAAAAATTACCAAGCTCGACCTCAAGGGAATAGAAATCTGCTGAGTTACCGATCCAGCAATTACCTTTCACCCGGTTTTTCTCCTCAAAACCAAAACCCCACCAACAACTACAATAGAAGCAACCAAATCCCACCAAGAGCTTCTAATCCTTATCACCCACCCGCCCAACAAACCCCACCCATTAACCCTGATGTTGAAGCCATAATGAGAACCCACGGTGAGCAAATCAAGAATCTGTAGAGCCAAATTATCAATCTGAAAGGAGATATCACAAAGCAAGGAAATGAGATTAGATCCGAGCTTCGAGATAACATTCAATCCTCCTTCAGCAATCAAACCAATGATTTAAAGAATATGCTTGCTAGTTTCTTGCCCGTCGCTCAACCTTCTTCTTCGAGTTCTCTACCTTCAAACACCGTCACCAATCCGCGAGCAAATGTGAGTGCTATTACTACGCGTAGTGGAATTACCATTGTCGATCCACCAATCCCACCCCCATCATCTACACCTCCTCAACCACCATTTATCCCTACTCCTCCTACACCTAGTATTAGTGCACCATTACCGTCTCCGCCTCGTCATGACGATGTCTCTAGGAAGGACCCTTCAACATCTCAACCTTTACCTACTACACCTTCACCTTCACCACCCAAACCCAATATCCCTTATCCCTCTCGTTTAGGCAAGACCAAAATGCTAACCAAGGATGACTCTGAAGTGGCACGCTATGTGAAGATGATTTCCCAAATGAACTTCAACATTAGCTTTCTTGAAGCACTTGTCCACATGCCCAAATTTTTCAAAGCATTTAAGGAATTGCTTAACAAGAAGGAGAAGCTGATTGAACTCGCCAACACACGCTTAAATGAAAACTGCTCTGCAGTTATTCTTAAAGAACTTCCGAAAAAGCTTGGAGATCCCGGTCGTTTTGTGTTGCCTTGCGTGTTCAACAAAACTGAAGAATTTACTGCCCTTGCTGATCTCGGGGCCAGTATTAATTTGATGCCATTGAGTGTTTGGAAAACATTATCATTGCCCGACCTCACTCCAACAAAGATGACTCTCGAACTTGCAAATCGCACTCTCGCTTACCCCGTTGGTATAGCCGAAGACGTGTTCATTAAAGTTGGCACATTTACTTTCCCGGTCGACTTTGTCGTTGTTGATTATGAAATGGACCCTCGTATTCCTTTAATACTTGGTCGGCCATTCTTGAGAACCGGACGAGCTTTAGTTGATGTTGGCGAAGGTGAGTTAATCTTAAGAGTCGGGGATGATGCGCATGTTTTTAAAATGGGGAAGCTTACAAGTAAATCCTTTGGAGGAAGAGAATCAGCGAATATGATTAATGTGCATGATGACTTCGTTGTCTACAACAATCCTCTATTCGACTCTTGCATCGATAATCCACTTTTTCAAGATGATGTGGATGATTCTCGCTCTAATATGGAACCTTCTCCCATTTATGATTCTCCACCGGTCTTTGATACTTATGATGATGATTCTAGCTCAGACTCGGATGATTATGATGACCTTACTTCTGAGTATCCGGACATGCCCACCTTTGATGATTTTGAGAATGCCGATACTCTTTCGAGCGATTCTTCTACTGATGACATTGCACCTACAATTGATGAAGATCCTCCGCCATCACTTGATCCTACTTTGGACGATTACTCATTTGAGGAAGACTTCTCTACGTTTCTCAACACTTACTTCCCTCATGAGAGTGATGCTCCTCCTTATGATTTTGAAGATTATCGTCTTGATCCTACTTTAGATTTGAAGAACATTCTTTCAAAGGAGAAGAAACCGGTCGACACCAATATCCGCAACACGTATGAGTTAACACCTCTTTGTCCCCCTTCTGAGGACGAGGTTGTGCTTCTTCGCGGATCTTCTTCACACTCTGCTGAGCCTGGGTGCTATTTTCCCCTAAAGGAAACGGTGTTCGACCCCGATATCGATATTATGCAGCCATCTCAGTATCCACCTGATGAAATAAAAGGAAAACTCTTTGGAACTTATGGAAATCTGCTTGCACCACTTCAACCTTGCTTCCACCGTGCTCCATCGCTGCTTAAGGGAACCTTGCCTACTCTTCTTTGGCTTGCCTTGTTCGCCTTAAGCTTGTGCTATTTGATGGACGAAAACTATGTCTTTGATCCCGGTGGATATATTTCATGCTTCTTCCGTTGATAATCAAGGTCGAGTCAGGCTAATGACTCGGTTAACAAAAATCAAGCGCTTCTTGGGAGGCAACCCATGCATCTATCTTTTCGCTTTCTTTATCATAAGTGTAGGGGGGAGACCCGTTGGTTTGCTTTTCTCTCCTCTCTTCTTAATCAGGGATTCGAGCTTCAATGATCCACTCTTAATGATTCTTGACGACCCGTGATTCCGTGTTTCACTTCTTACCGGTTCTATCCTAAACTCTTTTCGATTCACTATTTTATATTTTCTCAATATTAAAATAGGAATCTCTTTAGTTGTCTCTTCCTTAGCGAGATTTAAACAAAGTTCACAATGTCCTAAGTATAGGGGAGTTTACTCCCACATGCTTAAACATTGAGGACAATGTTTATGTTAAGTGTAGGAGGGACTTCTATCGAAGTTAAGTGGCCTTTTCCTTGTATTTGCCCTCATTTTAACCGGAAAATCAATTTTTTGACATTTTTCAAAATTTTTGATCTATTTTGGCCTATTAGTTTTTCCCTTTGAATAGTTATTTTCTTTCCTTATTAGAATAAATGCTTAATAAAGTGGTTTTAATTTTCAAACTTTGTGAATCTTTTGACTCAACCCGAGTTTACTTATCTAAGTTTACTCTAGCTAGTATCCTTAACGTGTTTATATCAAGTTTTGCTAGGCTTTTATATAGGGAGCTATAAAACGCGAAAGTCTTAACTCTCACGGGTTAAGAACAAGAACTTTTCGCAAGTTCCTATAATTGATCCTAGAGAGTCGTTTATCAAGGGAACTTTAAAATGCGATTTATAAACTTGAAAAAGTCTAAGAATTTGCAAGATCCTATAGGCGACTCGAAAACCCAAAACTTTGATTTAATAGGCTAAGCATCCACGAGTCTCATTACTTGAGATTTTAAACTGTGGAGAACGAGAGATGACAGAGCCAATTATAAGTTCGGTATTCTTTCATGAATTTATGTGAGTTAATTATGAGCCTATTCTCCCATCGCCTGCTAATAAATTTATCTGCAATAAATAAGGTTGTACGATTTGAAAAGTTACTTAGCTTCTAGCCCAAGATCGTTTAAAAGTTGCTCGGTATGGATTAGAGTTCATAGCCAAGGCATAACTTATTGAAGCGGGATGCGAAGATTGGAGAGTCCGAAAAGGCCCTAACAAGGCATGAGGGCTACATTTTGTTGCTAAAGATCCCAAGTGATGTGAAGAATCATTTTCAAAAATCTATATGAAGGATCGAGACACACGACGAAAATCAAAAACTCCCCTAAAGATCATTGAGAAGTCTATCCAAAAAGGCCCTAACAAGGTATGAGGATAAATAGATCCAAGTCCTAAAAGGAGGCGGATCGTTGTATATCAAAGTCCAAAATAAAGATTGGAGAAAAATGAAGAAGTCGTGGTCCAAGTATGAATCTCTCAAAATTTCAAGTGAAGAAATTCCATTATGACGAGAAGACCATAATTTCATGAACGTCTCTCAAGGTTTGAAGTATGAAGTCGCTGCCAAATATCGGTCCGAGAAAGGTCTCAAATCGCGAAGCGAGTTATGCCAAGATATGAACTTTATGAGCTCCCGAGAAGCAGTTTTAAAATATTTTGTCCTTTAGCTAACTATTGATTAAATCGTTCACTTTATTTTCAGACTAAATAACTATCGAAATAAGTCAACAATGCATCTTCGTGATCATTAAAGACAACAATAAAATATAAGAGATACACCTAGGAATAAGGGAGTCTAAGTGAGTAATTGGCCCACATGAGTTCGTGATAGTCTACTAACTTATAATAACAATGATCTCATTTTTAAGCTTGGTTTGGAGAAAGTGAAAACTTGAGGATGATGATTATTCATGACATTTCCAAAACCCAAGGTATGCTTTTGATTTCTTTTGAATGTTTATAATTTTCTATCTCTTTAATAAAGGCCAAGGTGGATTGATTTTGATGAAAAATGTAAACGTGCTTTGTAACTAATGCATTGCATGAGGACATTGCAATGGTCAAGTGTAAGGGATTTGATAGGTGTGTAAACACCCATCCTTTTTACCACTTAATTACAATAATAACCAGACCAAAAAGTGTATTTTATGTCTTTTATGTCGGAATTATGCGTGGTTTGTGTTTTTGTTGTGATTTAGGACGAAAAGGTGAAAAGTGGAGAAAACACGAGCATTCACGGGAATTTACGAACTTTTATTGAAGAAAAAGATGAAAGACGAAGTCAAGAAGTCAAGAGTGCAAAAAGAACGGAAGTCCAAGACCAATTCTGAAGATTTATTGAAGAAAAAGTCAAAAGACGGAAGTTTACTTAAAGCCGAGGAACTCAAGTCTTATTTATCAAAGAATTAAAAGATGAGTCCAAAGAAATCCCGAGCCAAAAGTCATCAAAGTCCAAGATTAACAAAGAGATTAAGAAGGAAGGACTTAATGGTGCAATTAAGAAGAAAGGAAGGAGGGGAGGAAGCTTCCTCTAACCACCTCCTAATCTCCTATAAATAGCTTTCATTTTCATTTCATTAAGGGTGGTTGGCTAAGGTGACAATTAGTCTTCCACCATTTTCATATCTTGTCATTTTACTTTTCATGTCATTTAAATACATGTTTTGCACCTTAATTATCTTTTAATTCCAAGTAAGTGTCCTTTAATTTTCTTGCTTTAATCTTCATTTATCTTTGATCAAGTTTACTTTTGTCAATCTCATTCTTCTCTTCTCATTTTTGTTTCGGTTTAAATTTCGGATTAAGCAAAGTTTTTCTTAATCCATTTGCTTATTTAACTAAAAGTTTCGTCCTTTCTTTTTCTTTAAGTTACATACGAAATAAGCCACGAGTTTGACAACCTTGTGTGCTTATTTGGTATTTAGTTTAAGTGTTTTCAAGTTTTATCTTTTCTAAAGTTTACTTATTTAGTTTGCTTATTTTATGTTTTGAAAAGTTTTTAAATATAAGCTTAATTTGTTTTTCTTAATCTCGTTTTAAATTAAGTTTTGTTATTAGTTTGTAGTTAAAAGTGTTTCATTGGTATTTGCTTATTTTTCCTAGTGCTTATTCCGTTTGCTTATTTTGTTTTGTTTATTCCCATCGTAACTGCTCAAAACCCCAATACGATCCAACCAGTGCGATCGCATAAACCCTTAAGGGTTTCTACTTGCGATCCAGGGTTGCGATCAAGGACTAGGATCGTATTACGATCACACCTCTTAATCCACACCACGATCACTCATTGCGATCGTGGGTAAGATCAAGAGTGCGATCCGTGTTGCGATCACTTGGTCACGATCAGGCTATGATCACCACTGCGATCCACTTGTTGCGATCGTAGTTGCGATCGTGAGTGCGATCACTTCTACCCATCGTACTGCTGAGTACGATCCACCACCTTTGTTTCCATCGAATTGAAGTGCGATCGTGGGCTACGATCCAAGTGATCTAGACTGCGATCAAGCTGCAATAGTGGGTACGATCAGGGTGCGATCCAACCAGTTTCCTTGGCTGCGATCGTAGTACGATCAGACCCATTTACTTGTTTTGTTCTTGTTTCATTTTAAATTTTGAATTTCCCGCCCCTTTTTACTTGATTTATTTTTAAGTTTTCAAATTTTATTTTCATTGTCAAATTTTAATTTCCGTCACGTTTTTTTATTTTAAGTCATTTAATTTCTCGTTATTTAATTTTCAAAGTTTTTAAATACTGCACCATCTACTTTTAATTAGTTTAGATTTAATTTCTCGCCATTTATTTTTAAAAAATAGTTTTAGATTTAAATTAAACGCCATTTACTTTAAAGTTTTGCATTTTAAATATACTACAACGACAACCTTTTTGTTCCAACAAAAAGACAGCTGAGTCACATAGATAACCAGGATCAATTCGATTAGATTGGTACAACGAAAATTTTCTTACAAGGAGTAAAATCTAGTTATCAGTGCGCCAGAAAAACTATGTCTTTACATAGAGGATGATGAGGAGGAAGTAGGGGATCTTGGTGGACCTGCTAACTATCGATCCGCAATGTCTGATCCAGAAAAGGCAAAATGGATAGTTGCGATGAATGAGGAAATGAAATCCATGAAAATCAACGATGTTTGGATTCTTGTGGATGCACCTAAAAATGCTAAAGTAGTGAAAAATAGGTGGATCTACAAGAAGAAAACCGACATGGATGGTGAAATACAATCCTATAAAGCACGTTTAGTAGCTAAAGGTTTTACTCAAACTTTTGGCGTAGACTACGAGGAGACTTTTTCTCCTGTAGCAGACTTACGAGCTATTATGATTCTCATTGTTATAGCAGCATACTATGACTATGAGATATGTCAAATGGATGTTAAAACTGCCTTCTTGAACGGTCGCTTAGATGAAGATATCTATATGCAACAACCAGAAGGGTACGTTGATCCTAAATATCTAAAGCGCGTGTGCAAACTTCAAAGATCTATTTATGGTTTGACGCAAGCATCACGTAAATGGAATAAGCGATTTGATAAAGAAATCAAAAAGTTCGGATTTATTCAAAATCGTGATGAGCCATGTGTATATCGCAAAGCTAGTGGGAGTAATGTAGTGATCCTAATTTTATATGTCGATGACATATTAATCATGGGAAGTAACATTCCAAGACTTAAGGAAGTTAAGGATTATCTTGGTAAATGTTTTTCTATGAAGGATTTGGGAGATGCTGCATATATTCTGGGAATTAAAATCTATCGAGATAGAAGTAGGTGGTTAAATGGTCTTAGTCAAGATGCTTATATAGATAAGATATTGAAGAAGTATAACATGCATAACTCTAAGAAAGGTTTTCAACCGATGGAGGTTAAGCATGAGTTAAGTCATGAGAAAGATGCATCAACACCCGAAGAGGTGGATTACATGCGAAAGGTGCCTTATGCTTCGGCTGTAGGATCTATTATGTATGTTGTAAGATGTACAAGGCCTGATGTGGCGTTTGCTCAGGACTTGGTCAGTAGATACCAACAGAATCCAGGAAAGTTTCACTAGACTGCTGATAAGCATATTCTAAAGTATTTGAGAAGTACGAGAGATATGTTTTTGGTATTCGGGGGTAAACCAAACACAGAATTGAATGTAACAGGGTTCTGTGATGCGTCATGGAAATGTGATAAAGACGATACGAAGTCTCAGACGGGTTACATGTTTGTCATCAATGGAGGAGCGGTTGACTGAAAGAGAAGTAAGCAGAAGACCATTGCTATGCATGCGACTCAATCCGATTACATGGCCGCTTCAGAAGTTGCAATGGAAGCTGTTTGGATTAGGAAGTTTATTGGAGATCTTGGAGTGATGCCTTCAATTAAAGAACCTATTGATATATATTGCGACAATTCTGCTGCAATAATATTCGCCAAAGACCCTAGAGTTATGAAAGACGCCAGACACTTTAAACGTAGATATCGCTACGTTCGAGAACAAGGTGACGCTCGAGAAATAAATTAATAAAAGTTCACACAGATGATAACGTAGCTGATCCTTTTACTAAGGCTTTATCTAGGCCAAAGGTAGTTAAGCATGCCAAGGATATTGGGCTGCAACTAGCTAGCGAATTCATGCAATAAATCTATTGATCAGTATTTGGATAAAGGATGTACGACATTATTGAATTGATGAAATAAAGATTGGATTTCGTTTATCTTTCTGTTATTTTATTTTGTATCCTATTTTTACATGTTTTAATCCATGAGCATTATGATGTTTCTAAATGTTCATTGTCGATTAATAATATGGGAGTATTATTAAACTAAGACAATTCAAAATAGTGAAAGAGTATACTTGAAAGTATATTGGTCAATTTTGGATGATATTTGATGGATCAAATATTGGACTTATCCCAACTATGTGATTTTACTTTTGGATCTTTGTTATTAAGTAAATCATAAATAATTATCCTTAGACCTGAGATACAAGAAAACTGCATTGAATGTAGTGCATTTCTGTAAGGTAACCTAACGCTAAACGTAACTGGTAGCTATAAGGGTTATTTTCAGAAGTGTTGCAAAGTTCATGTGTTTTGCTTGTAGTCAAAATGGGATTTGTTTCCTTCAAATTATTTTGAAGTATAAATACAGCTGGGCCCCTCGGGGGAGTAGTAAGATGTTTGTGTGGCCACACCCAAATGTGTTTTGGTAATCTTACTATATCCGTAAACGAGAAACAGAATAGTTAATGAAAGGAATGACTGAGATCCATATCCCTATTAACGATGTATTTGAAATGAAAGGATAGTAATAATGATTATATATCATTAAAAGGTTCTGTATAGGAAACCTTACTCGAGTTGTACTAGTGACATTATTAGTGTAACTAGACGCTAATCAATGTGATCACGATATTCGAATTTTGTCCAAGTGGGAGCTGAAAGTTTATGGACTTTAAAATCGATTGTCGTGTGATAGGATCGAACTCGAGATCACAGGATTGCACACATTACGTAAAGGGTTAATTTATTTATTAAATATATTTATTATATTTATTAAATCAAACCGTAGCTTAAACTAACGATCATTAAATAATTAAAAGTTAAGTATTAAACGACCGTTATAGAATCTAATAGAAGCTAAAAGAAGGAGTCGGAAAAGTTCCGGAAACCCCCTTGTGGGCTTGTGAATATCCGGCCAAAGGATGAGACAAAAGGAAGGAGACAAGATTTTGTTTCCTTAAACTTGTTTAACCTTGGAGGAAAAGTTTTTCCAAGGTGTATATAAACAAACCAAGGATTCATAATTTTTTCACTCTTCCTCTCTCTTTTGCTCTTAAACCGCCGGCCAAAACACACCCAATTAAGGTTCCTCTTTGTTCTTCAATTAAGCTATTGTAGATCTAGTCCTAGCCCCTCTCTAGGGTTGTTTGGTAGATCTTCCATAGACTTAGAATCTCGGTTTTGTTCGTGCTAGACTCACGATTAACTCGCTGCATTACGTGCGTACAAGATCGTGGTGTAGTCTTGCTTTAGACTATATCCTGGTGATGTTCGTGATCTATCTCTACTGGTGACCGTTCCGTCGACTTGTAGATCTTGCTAGGATAAAGGTATGTAACCCTAATCTTGGTTAATTATAATTGTGTTAAATTAATGATCTTGTTAATTTGCTTCCGCTGTGTGTGCTTTGATCCATATTAAGGTTTTAAATAATTGTTATGATAAATATAAACCTTCAGGTTCAACCAGTTACTAAAAAATAATTAGTCATATCATGAAAAGGTTGTAACATACCTATAATTCAGAGATTATTCCCCTGCTCATGGGCGCAGGCTAATCTTCTTGGATTGGTTAAACTATGCTACATCATTGAGTTCGTTTTGCTTAATCTATTCTTCTTTTGCCTAAAAGAAGTTCATGCAAGGAATTGATATCATAAACAATACTAGAAAACGTAATCCGCAAAAAGAAAAACTCAAAATGTAGAAGAGTATCATGAGAATTGAGAAAAACAATAATACATAAACTCGCCTCGCCGGAAAAAGCTATCGAGAAGATAGTGATGGTTTATTTAGTTCATAAGAATTATAAAAACACAAGTAATGATAAAGCACGTAATAGCGGAAGCGGTTTAAACAAGATCATACAATAACACATTCATAACTAATTGATTAGGGTTACGTACCTTTTGCAATGCGTCTCCAACGAACAAGAAAAATCTCCAATTTAGGGTATATGAGGATCAATGATTAACCCCTTACCATTTTGTTAATCGATCCAAGATATAATCTATAGTGAGATTATATTACGTTCTTGTACAAACGTATAATAACGAGTTAACTGTAAGACTAGTACAAATAGAACGAGTATAAACGTAATGTGGAAAAATCAAACCGAAACTGATGGAGGATCATAAAAATAAACTGGTTATTTAGTTTAGTTTGTGGTATCTTTTATTTACTTTCCATATTTTTGGTATCTTTTATTTAGTTTTCTTATTTTGTGTTTTTTAAGGAAAATATTGTTATCTTATTCTCCAAGTTTAGTTTTCCTATAAAAATTAGGACTTCGGTTTATTGTATATTATTATTGAGATACGAATGAAAAAAATATGACTTTTTAATCTTCTATTCATTGACTTAAATCCGGGTTAGGATTTATTGTTTGATTTTCACCCTAATAATCAGTATTCGTGCGAATCGACAATTGTAGGAAGAGTTGTTTATGGTATTATTTGGAATCAACAGATTCAATTATTTATCCTTGTTTTTTGCTACATCAGTTGGTATCAGAGCCTGGTTATAAATAAAAAATGACTTTTTAGTCTTTTGTTAATTGACTTAAATCCGGTTTTGAGTTATGAATAAAAAAGTGACTTTTTAGTTTTCTGATAATTTATTTAAATCCGGGTTAGGGTTTATTGTTTGATTTTCAACCTAATAATCGGCATTCGTGTGAATCAATGATTGTTGGAAGAGTTGTTTCTGGTATTCTTTAGAATCAACAGATTCAATTATTTATCCTTGTTTTTTGCTACATCAGTTGGTATCAAGAGCCGAAGTTCCTGACTAAGATGTCTCCAAGGAGAAGTAGGAATCTTTCGGGTGTGTATGAACAAGAATTGGAGCAGCGTGTTATGGCAAGCTGGGAGGAGCAATTCGATCAGTTAACTAATCAATTGACTGTCCGAATGGATCACTTGATGAACAAGCATGGTGATCGTAACGGTTGGGGTACCGAAGGTGAAGAGCTAGAAAACCCATTTGTTGATCCGGATGACGATGATGATGACGGCATTTGTGGTGATTATGAAGCAGCCCCGGTTTATGATGAAGATCCCGAGGAAGAAATTAAGTTGCCATCTTCGGATGTTATGTTAGGTGTGGAAAAAGAATCGATGGCCGTTTATGATACCGATCTTGAAGATGTCATTGAGGAGGAACAAGGATTTTTTGGGGAAGGAAGATTTGGTGGCAAAGAAGACAACATCAAGTATGTTTTAGTTGTGGTTAATGATCTCAATGTTGAGTATTCAAAACCCGCTGTCTAAAACCCTTATGAGTTACCTTGGTTACAAAAAGTAAATCGATGGATGTTAGTATCTTGATTGAAAAAAACATATATCAAGAAGCCGCACGCATGATCGATAAGTTTTGTTTGAAGACGATCAAGGTTCGAGGTAGATTCATTATAAATAAAGGGAATTTGATGCAAGGGATACAAATTTGGATGCTATGAGTACAAGGTACGAGTGAGAAAAACTCGAGGACGAGTTTTTTTTAAATGATGGAGAATGATGGAGGATCATAAAATTAAACTGGTTAATTAGTTTAGTTTGTGGTATCTTTTATTTAGTTTCCATATTTTGTGGTATCTTTTATTTAGTTTTCTTATTTTATGTTTTTTAGGGAAATATTGTTATCTTTTTCCCAAAGTTTTGTTTTCCTAAAAAATTAGGACTTGAGTTTACAATATATTACTATTGAGATATGAATAAAAAATATGACTTTTTAGTCTTCTATTAGTTGACTTAAATCCGGGTTAGGATTTATTGTTTGATTTTCACCCTAATAATCGGTATTCGTGCGAATCAACGATTGTTGGAAGAGTTGTTTCTAGTATTCTTTGGAATCAACAGATTCATTTATTTATCCTTGTTTTTCGCTACATCTGAAACCCTTTGTGGGGAGTTCGGCCGATCGAGAAAGAGAGAAAGAGAAGAATGGGATGGAAAATTATGAGAAATCACATGGGAATTTACATGGTACTAAACCTTGGAGCCGAAGTTTAATAATTGTAATATAATTTGGATTAAAGAAAAAAAAATTTCCTTTTTCCTTCCCCTTTTGTTCCCACCGATTGGATATCACCCTCCAAGGGGATTCCAGAAGCTTCTTTTCTATACTATTATTTATCCACATTAATCATTAGTCCTTAACGTTTAATACTTAACGATCGCTAAATGTTTAAAGCTCGTTTAAATTAATAAATAAATAAAATACGTTTGTTAATAAATTAACTCTTTACGTATTATGTGCAATCCCGTAACCTCGAGTTCGATCCTAACACATGACTATTAAAATGAAATTCCATAAACTTACAGCTCCCACTTGAACATATTTTAATAGTGTGACCACATCGGTTAGCGTCTAGTTACACGCCGATGCCTCTAGTACAACTCGAGTAATGTCTCCTGGATAAAACCTATTAATGATTCATCTTTATTATTATCCTTTCGTTTTTAATACAATGTTAATAAGGATATGGATCTTAGTCATTCCTTACTTAACGATTATGTTTCTCGTTTATTCGATTAAGCAAGATTACTAAAACTTCTAAACATAGTTTTGAATGACTTTGGGTGCGGCCACACAAACATCTTACTAATCTCACAAGGACCCCAACTGTATTAAATATTAAAATAAATTGGGAGGAAAAAAATCACATATTGACTACAAGCAAAACTTATGAAGTTTGGAACACTTCTGAAAATAACCCTTATGGCCACCAGATACCAATAGCTTTAGATTGTTTCATAAAAATGCACTAGATCCACGACAATTTCCTGGTATCTCAAGTCTGAGAATAACTATTTATGATTTACTTGATAATAAAGATCCATAAAGTATAATCTGTTGGAAATACGTTTTTTCGTATTAAGAAAGTCTCGGTCACTCCAACTATATATTTATAGGCTCGTAGTATAAGTTTAGTTGTTATTTACATTAGCCCGACCCATGAGCATGTTCATGGGCCGGAAGCCCAAGCCCACTAAGGGACTTGGTATATAAACCCCTTTCCACCATGGAAAGAGGTGTTGGTTGTTTATTTCATTTTCACATAATAAAAGTTCTCTTTCTTTCTCTCTCTAGAAAAACAACAACCGTCTTGATTAGTTCTAAGATTATCATTATTCTACAATTGGTATCAAGAGCCATGGGATGATATATGGTTTTTATTGTGTTAGTTTTTAATTTTTATACTCTTTTAATCAAGATATATCAGTGTTTTCAATTTTTTTTTGTTTTTCACCACAAAATCTTTCTAACAAATTGCCTACATTGTTATGGTACAGATTTGTGTTATTCATATTGGTGATTTTCATACAAAAAGTTGGAATTTTTGGCTTGATTTTTGGGTAAAATCAAAAGGTACAAAATTTTTCTTATTTGGGAAATCAAGGTTTTACATGTCAGGTTACTAGGGTTTTGAAATATTCCGGATTGAGTGTGGATATCTTTTTTCGAACTAACAACAGATTTCATATTCCGAACTAGTTGCACGATTGTGTGTATTCCTAATTAGTACCAAGTTTGGATTCAGGATTGAGTGTGTATCTGTATATTCCGAATTAGGTCAGAACATCACCGGTTTCGAATTAGTTCAGAATTTCATTAAAAAGTGTGTAAACACTTATCCTTTTACCACTAAAATTAATGAAAAACAAGACCTAATCATGTGTTTAATATCGTAAAAGTCGGAATTACGCGTGGTTTTGTGTTTTTGTGTGAAATAGGTACAAAAGATAAAAAGGAAAGAAAACACGGGATTTCACGGTCAATTGTTAAAGAAAAGTCCAAGAAAGAGACAAACACAAACTCAAAGAACCAAAAGTGTACTGAAGATCACGAAAACCGGCAAAATCAACACGAATTTGAAGAAATGATCAAGAAAACCAAAATCAAGTTCGTTTTAGTGGATTTTAACTTAATGAAGGACATTTGGGCTTTGTGGGTCCTACTTTTGGTTAATGGGCTCAAAAGCCCATTTAAGGAACAATAGTTATTCACTTGTGGATATCAAGCCCATCAAAGGCCCATTTACAATATCTTATTGAGACGGATGGAGTTATTGGGCTAAAAGCCCAATATTACAACAATTTAAATTGAGACGGTGGAAATATGGGTTTAAAAGCCCATTAAGTCAAGTTAAACAAAAGGGACGGTTAAAGTGAAAAACAATTTCACTCGTTTGGTCAAACATCATAAACACATTTACCCCATTCACTCTCCCACTTTTCGTTACATCCTATGTAACCCCACTCCCCCTTTTCTCTCTCAACAAAACTAACGCAGCCACCCCTTTCTTTAACCCTAGCTAAAAATCAATATTGTGGGTTTTTTATTTAGAGCGTGTGTTTATACACACGCCTTAAATTAATTCCCCCTTTTATAGGAGCTTGAAGATGGTGGTCCTTAATCATCTACGTGGCACCCAGCCTTGATCTTGATTGGTGTATACACATCACCACAACCACTCCTCCAATAAGATGAGTCTACTTCAGCATCAAACTAGCATAAGAAACACAAACCCATCCACGGTGGCAATCCGTGTGATGGGTAATTGATTTCCATCCGTAGATCAAGAAAGAGAAGGAGAAAAGAAGGATTAAACGGACAAGATCGCAAGATGTGCTCACAAATCTTCATGATGAAGTTTTAGGGTTTGCCTATAAAACCCCCATCATTTCTATAATTTCGTGTGCCCTTTTTTTTATTTTCTAGTTATTATTCTAATTAGTTTTTAGATTAATTGTATTTTTCAATTTTCACAGTATTGTAATGAATTTCGTTTATTAATAAAATTTTTAATTTAGTTAAATCTTGTCTCATTTCTTTTCTGTTAAAGTTTATTATTACTGCAATTTACTCTTTAAACTATTAGTTATAATATTAATAAAATTTATTTAATCAAATTAATTAATAATTTGTATTAAATAAAGAAAGTAAAAAGGTGGATAGAAAACTTCCCTACTGGAAGTTTTTATTAAATATGGTTCGAGTTATAGAATTTTTGGTTCGTGATTCGAAGTTTAGTGGTGTTGATTTTAAATGGTGACGAAGGAAGGTGTTGATTCGGGTTAATAAGACGGCTCAACGCCGCATCTTCTTCACAAAGGAATTCTACATCAGGTTTTATCTCTTTTTATTTTTTGTTAATTTTAGATTAATATTTGTTCTAGTTTCTGTTATTAATCTTCTAGTGGTTGATTTGTTTTGATTTCCGTTCATTAGGTCTTCTAGCTTTAAGTTTTTATCTGATATTTGATTCAAGTTTTATTTGATTGCTAGTCGTTTTTTTGTCTGCTTAATTTGTTATATCTATTTAAAATTTGTTTAGATCTTGCTTGCTGTTAATTTACTGATATAGGTGATTGTGATTTCCTTTGAGTCTTGTTTAAATCTGTTGGATTATAGGTTTTTAGAATTGATAGTTAGCTTTGCGGAATTTAGATAGTCTAGCTTTGCTTATAGTATTGTTTTGCTTATTGGCAGTTCAGGTGTTAATTGCTTATTTGATTTTGTTTTGAGTTCTTGTTTTGCTGGTTTAATATCTTTGTTGTTATAATTTAGTTTTGCTGATATCTGTTAGATTTATTAGGTCTTGCTTATCAGTTCTTTTTAAATCTAATTTGCTTATTAAAAGTTTTTCTAGCCTTTAATTTGTTTGCCGATATGGTTATGCTTGCTGTTTAATTTGTTTTTCTTGATTTGTTAGTTTGGCTTACAGACTCAATTAGTTTGTGAGTATTATAGCTGATTTATCAGCTTTAAAAAAAATATAATTCACAAAAAGTCCTTGCGGGGACTCAAACCCGTGACCTTTAGTTTAACTGTCCAACGCATTTATCATCTTAGCTAGCCCCTTATTTGTGTGTTATCGTAGCTTTTGTTATTAATATAGGGTTAATTAATAGCTGTCATTTTTTTTAATTATATACATTTAATTTAGTTAATATTTTCTTTATAATTTTTTTTACTAAAATAGTTTATTTAATACTTTTTAATCAAAAGTTTTTATAAATTTACATTTATAAAGTTTAAGAGAAATAAAAAAAGAAATAAAAAAAATTTAAAAAAAATAGTTTACTTGTATTTAGTTAATTTTAATTAATAGTTTTTATAAAAATAGTTTAAAAAAATAGTTTACTCGTTTAATTAAGATTTAAATAGTTTTAAAATATTTTCTTTTTAAATAGGTTTATATTAATTTCTATTCAAATAATTTTAATTTTAAATAGTTTAAATTTGATTTTTAAATATTTAAATTAGATTTTTAATTATAGAAAAGTATTTTTAGTTAAATATTTTCTTTTTAATTAGATTTAATAGTTTTTAGTTTTTGTCGACGTACAGTCGGTATTCGGCCCGGCCAAACAGGCCCGCGGCCCACACGCACCTAACTTATCCTTCAAGAAACCCTAGCACTATATAAACAAGGCTAGGGGTCTCATTCTACATCAGGTTATCTCTTCTACTTACACCTCTCTACAATATTCATCACAATACTAACTTGACCGTCGGAGGTGGACCCCGGGGCTCCGGCCTCGGGTCCACGTCTAACCGGTTTACCTTTGTTTGCAGCATTACTCAGGACCGGGGAAGACGATTAACGGCCTTGGAGAGTCGTCGAACCGGCCTAGCCAAACTATGCTCCAACAAGTTGGCGCTATCCGTGGGACCATGACTAAATGGTGTTACGTGTTTTCGAATTACCGGAAAGCAAAATCAATGTCCAATTCGGTAATACTACTATTACTTTTACACTTTTTATACTTTTGTTCTTTCACTGTAAGGAACTATGCATTCTGTCATGCACCAAATCCCATCTAAGTCAGATTTGATGACGTCGGAGATACGCGTCATATTCTGTTAGAATATTATTATATAATCCATGGATAAAGTGCTAATTTATGTCACATAGATGCTAACGATAAGTCTTACAAATATAACGTGGCTATTGCTTACATTTTTTAAGCACAACATTTATTCCATACTCATTGTTCATAAGGATATTACCTACTAATATGTTTTTCTCTTTTAAAAGAAAAAGAAAAGGGAAAAAAGATTAACAAGATATATTATATATATCTCTTATGCGAATAAAAAATTATATTCCCCATATCTCTTTAAACTTGAATAATGTCACGAATTTTGAGAACGTAGAGTATTATTCGGCTAAAAAGTAATATGAATAGCCTTGTACGTATCATTAAAAGATACGATATATGTTTATCGTCGGATGTGTGATTTTATTTTTTATCCGCGGTCATGGCATGTCTAGTTGCGCTCGTTCGCACGTTTTGACATTTATTATCTAATAAAAATACAAAACCGTCTTTCCGTGACAATCCGCACGTTTGAACATATTTTATTTTTATCTTTTATCCGCGGTTATGGCAGGTCCAGCCGTGGTTGCTCGCACTATCGGGCATATATTTTTATTTTTTACTACGGTTGTGAGTCGCGTTCTTTCGCGTTATCCCACATCTTCGGATATATAGTTTATATTAATAAAAGATATTTTACATATCTTCTGAATTAATAAAAATATATTATTTTTCTTTTGATATTTGGTAAAAGTATAAAATATATATTACCCATATCTTTTATAGATAATAACATATTACGCATATTTTTAAATTCAAAAAATATATTATCAATATTTTTATGATAATAAAGGATATTATTTATCTTTTAAATTTGGTTATGATATATTCCGATATTATTTATCTATAAAAGATATTATATATATCTTTTAAATCAGTGAGATATATTACATATAGTTTCTTTAAATAATATATTTTGTTCATCATTCGCGGTCATGGTACGTCCATCCGCGCTAGTCCGTACACTCGGATATCTTCTGCCTACGGGCGTACATGTACACATCGTTCCCAGGTGGAATAAGAGGATTGAGTGAACCTAATAATTAAACTTGTCGTGTAAGAGGGATGCAACCCCAACGACCACGGATCATGTATCCTTGTTAGACACCTTGCTCACAAGACGTTGTAGTAAGTTTCAAAAACATACCGTGCCTCTCGAGCCGGACTTGTTAAAAGACATACTGTGCACGTCTAACAAAATTTTGTCAAAACTTTGACCGTCCTTATGGTAGTAGCCGTACGCCGCACGTAGTGGCATAGCTCATCCCATAAGTTAGTTAAGATACGTCTTATACTATGTGACAATTCGCGGTTATGGCAAGACCCATCCGCGTTGGTTCGCACGTTCAAACCCAATTTCTATTTTTTGTACGCAGCTATGGTACGTCCATTCGCGTTGGTCTACGCGACCGTAATTTTTTGAATAATTGATTAAGTTTAATATTACTAATCGAGTTTAGCACCATTAAACTTGGGGGGCTACCAGGGTATAATAATACCACTATTTCCGTGCATGACACGCAAATATCTTTGGATATATTCCTTTGCCGCAGAAGTCCGCCTTCTGCCGGTTTATTCCTTTGCCATGGAAGTATCTCTTCCATTGGCTTATTCTCTTCACCGCGGAAGTACTCCTTCCGCGCGCTTGTTTTGCGCCATGGAAGTATCTCTTCCATTGGCTTTTTCCTTCGCCGCGGAAGTCCTCCTTCCGCGCGCTTATTCCTTTGCCACGGAAGTACCTCTTCCGCTGGTTTATTTATGCGCCGTGGAAGTATCTCTTCCACGTGCTTATTCATGCGTCGTAGAAGTATCTCTTCCACGTGCTTATTATCTTCGCCGTGGAAGTGTCTCTTCCACGTGCTCGTTGTCTTCGCCGTGGAAGTATCTCTTCCACGTGCTTATTCATGCGCCGTGGAAGTATCTCTTCCACGTGCTTATTCATGCACCGTGGAAGTATCTCTTCCACGTGCTCATTATCATTCGCCGTAGAAGTATCTCTTCCAAGTGCTTATTGTCTTCGCCGTGGAAGTACTCCTTCCACTGGCTTATTGTCCTCGCCGTGGAAGTACTCCTTCCACTGGCTTATTGTCTTCGCTGTGGAAGTATCTCTTCCACGTGCTTATTATCTTCGCCGTGGAAGTATCTCTTCCACGTGCTTTTTATCTTTGCCGTGGAAGTATCTCTTCCGCGTGCTCGTTATCCTTCGCCGTGGAAGTATCTCTTCCACGTGCTCATTATCCTTCGCCGTGGAAGTATTCCTTCCACGTGCTTATTGTCTTCGCCGTGGAAGTTCTCCTTCCACTGGCTTATGTCTTCGCCGTGGAAGTACTCCTTCCACTGGCTTATTGTCCTTCGGCGTGGAAGTATCTCTTCCACGTGCTCATTATCCTTCGCCGTGGAAGTATCTCTTCCACGTGCTCATTATCCTTCACCGTGGAAGTATTCCTTCCACGTGCTTATTGTCTTCACCGTGGAAGTATTCCTTCCACGTGCTTATTGTCTTCGCCGTGGAAGTATCTCTTCCACTGGCTTATGTCTTCGCCGTGGAAGTACTCCTTCCACTGGCTTATTGTCCTTCACCGTGGAAGTATCTCTTCCACGTGCTCATTATCCTTCGCCGTGGAAGTATCTCTTCCACGTGCTCATTATCCTTCGCCGTGGAAGTATTCCTTCCACGTGCTTATTGTCTTCGCTGTGGAAGTATCTCTTCCACGTGCTTATTGTCTTCGCCGTGGAAGTATCTCTTCCACGAGCTTATTGTCTTCACCGTGGATGTATCTCTTCCACGTGCTTCTTCTCCTCGCCGTGGAAGTATCTTTTCCACGTGTTCATTATTTTCGCCGTGGAAGTATTCTTCCACGGCGCATCGTTATCTTTTGCCGTGGAAGTACGCCTAACACTGGCTCATTCTGCCATAGAAGTACGTCTTCTGTTGGTTCATATGTTGGTTACGGACATACGTCTTCCGTGACGAATTACTTGGCTCGGCTAAGAGTGAATGATGAGACTGTATTTATACATAGTCTCATCGTCCAAATCGGGCTTAAAACGCTTAAAATATCGTCAAAATACCCATATATGTGCCTATGTTTGTTCATTGTGTATTTTAGGTATGGATATCGTGAATTCACCAAAAGATCAAAGGAATCAAGCAAAAACAAACACGGGAAACGAAGCCGCACAAAGAACCGGGCCCAAGTTTTGAATTTCCAAAAATAGTCCTTGAAGAATTGAAGATTGGCAAGTTTGGTCCCTCAACTTTGGAAGACTTGACATTTTATACCCTTGCAAAACTCATAATTGCATTTGGGTCCTTATAATGTTGATTATGTGCAAGTTTGGTCCTTGAAGAATGCAAAATGTGCATTATGAGTCCTTGATACAAGCTTTGAAAAACCTTGGTGCCAAAAATGACAATTGCTGAAAGTTATTAACAAAGGAAATATAGAATTTGCCATTTAAATGCAAAGTGAAGTAAACAAGAAACTTTGGGGGGCATTTCTGCCAAGACAGCCAAACCCCACTAGCCACTAATATCATGACACCTCACCCACTGACCCGTTTACCTCACCCACTGACCCGTTTACCCTACCCACGACCCAACCAAACCCTTATACCCGGTTTCATTAATACTTATTTTTGAAATAATATTAATAAACCTAAAATTCCCTCTAAAACAGTTACTATTCCCCTAATTTGGATCTAATCACCAGTTCATACTCCATAAACCCTAATCTTCTCTACCACTCAAACCAAAGGGTTTTTAACCCAAACTGTCCAGAACCCACATTAAACCCGAAACTAACCTAAACCCACCCTCAAATCATCTCCCAACATCACCACATGGGCAGTGGGACCTCCCCTGGCCATCACTTTCGTCCCAAACCTAATGCCCCGACATAATCAACAGCTCACAAGCATTTCTTGGCCCCTAAGGAGTATATCAACGCACAAGATTGAAGATTCTCACTGGCAAGTCACATGACACACCAATTGACCAAGAAAAATTCAAACTCATCAAAGGGCAAATCTGGAATTCGTATTCTAGGGTTTACATATTTCTCTAGTTTCTAGTATATTCTTATCATTAGTATAAAAAGAGCCTTCAACATGTGAATGGCCTTTTGTTCCAGTCTTTGTAATTTTCTTTTTAAATTAATGAAAATGAAATAAAATTTAAAATACAATTTCTGAGTTCCTTTTACTGCTTTCTTAGTGTAACAATTATCTTGGTTTGCAATTTAGATATAGTTTTCAAAAGTTCTGTTTTTCAAGAGATTTTCAGAAAATTAGTGTAAGTATTCTTGGAGAATTGTTTTAAAAAAACTTGGATTAAGCTTTTTAGTGAAGTGAAAGTGGAACTAAAAGATTATTCCAAGGTTGGTTAAGGCGTTTTCAGTCATTGGTTTCAAGGTTTCAAGGAAAAATCAGTTTTTATTTTTTTTTTTATTTAGCTTATAAGCTAAAGCAGCTTATTCAATAAGCTTGCTCATAGCTTATTAGCCTTATCCACAGGTCACTTTTTGTGTTTCTTCTTTTTTTTTGGCAGGTTACATCAGCAAGCAATCCATTTCCATCTTCATTTTTTTGATATTTGAGACCCCTGGTTCTGTTGTTGAACCTCAGCAGGGGTCCACCACTTCACATAAGCTCCCTCATAAGCTCACAAGAAAGATTGTTAAGGAAGGCATCAGCTCTAAACAAGGCTTGAACCCCTTTTCCCTCTTTTTGAGATTTATGAGAAATTATGTGATTTTTTGTGTTTGAATGATACATGTTGTTTTTCTTGTTTTAACATGCTAAATATAGTTCTATATGCTTGTTTAGATAATTTTAAATCAGTTTGGTTGGCTTAGGATAGCATTTAGTTTATAAAAATTAAGTTTCAGAAAATAGAGGGGTGTTTGGGACTAGGTATAAACTGAGAATTGATGACAATTTGTTGGTTAAAACCTGCTTAAACATGTTCTATATGTGATTATCAGTAGTAGTTGTTATTTACTTTCTAGTTTGGTAGACTTTTAAAACAAATGCATGCTTAAAATTTGGCTCTCATAGCTCAAAATCTGTAAAGTGCCTTAATCTGCTTATTTTAGCTTGAATTAGACCATCAATCTCTGAAATATGTTAGATATTAGGGCATTCTAGGGATTTAGGTCACTTGTAAGTGATTTGGTAGTATAGTGTGCAAGATCTAAGCTCCCAAAATCCATATTTGTGCACCAAGCAAACTTCACTGTTCATCAGACCCCCCCCCCTTTGTATCAGCAACTGCATTTAGCTCCTTTTTGTGTTTTATTAGCTTTGAGCTTGTGTTTTTTTTGCTTTATTCTGACTCCCTACACTCCACTGAGTGTAGGGGTGCCCTTGTTGCCAATTAAATCCAAGTAACAAGAAAGTTACAAGCAATTGAATCCACAGACCCGTTTTTTTACACTATCAGTGGGAACTCCTTTCCCACTGATAGGCTTGTTGTAGCCACTGCTACACTACAAGACAGAAACAAGAAAAAAGGTCACTTTCAGTTTTAACTTTTTTTGTCTTTAGTGGTAAAAAATAGGAATTAGCACTTGATTCTTGTTCCATTATTTTTCTTTTTTAATCCTTGATTTTTTAGTTTAATTCATTTTTATTTTACTGTTCATTTTCCATTTTTTATATTTAATTGCTATTTTAATTACTTTTACTTAATCTGTTTTTGGCATTTAGTGCTAAAAAGTTTTATTTTTCTGTTTTAAAATTTTTCTTATATTTAGAAAATTAGTTTAAGATTTTTGGTTTTAAAAATTAGTTACTGTTCACTTTTTAATTATTTTTTATAATTAATTTAGTATAATTAGGGTTTAAATATTAACTAGTTTTGTCTTTTAGTGAAAATTTTTACATTTTTCAAACTTTTTCAATTTTCTACTGTTCTTTAGGATAATTTAAGATTTTTAAAATTGTTAGATTAATTTTGTCATTATTTTATTATTTTTTATGATTATTTTAATTTAAAAATAGTTTTAAGTCATTTAAAAATAAAAAAATAGTTTTTAAAATTTAGGAAAAATACTTTTTAGTCTTTAAATAATATAAGTTAGTTATTAGTTCAATAAATTAATATTTTGGGCATTTTGTTAATTATATTTAATTTTTGGGCTTTAATTAGCATTAAAACTTGAATATTTAATTAATAAAAGGTTTTAAAATATATTTGTTGGATTTTTATCCTTATTTATATTATTTTAGACTTAGTTTAATCTTTTAATTAATTTTTAGGTTTAATTTTTAATTTCGTCACGTTTTACGTAATTACGTTCGCGTTTTACGTCATTCGTCGTAGTGTAATCGTAGCGTAACTCGTCTTTACTTTTTCTCTTCTCAACCAAAAACGTCACTAATCCAAACATTGTTATTTTATTAATTGGCACACATAATACACACCTCCTTCGAGAACGAACCCGCATTTATTCGGTTTCGCGTTTTTCCTAAAGCGTGCAACTTAATACTTGCCACTCATACGCGTTTTTCCTAAAACGTGTACGAAAAACCTACATCAATTTTTGGCGCCGCTGCCGGGGAGGTGTTTTGTGTGCCATTACTATTAGTATCGTGTTTGTGTGAGTAGTGCGTTTTTGCTTTTCATTTTTGGAAAGCGTAAATATCGTACATACTCATTTTTGTTATTTTTCATTATTATAGTATAATATCCAAATAAATCGTGTTTAATTTTCCTAAGTTAAACACACAACAATCTTTTACTATATTGTAGATATATTGGTTTTCGTTTTTCTTGTGAATATATTATTAATATATTGTATCTACGTAAGAACAAATAAATATACAAGTACTCCAAATACGTGAGAAATCACAACCTTGATTCGGGATTTCATCACTCGATCATTGTATTCGAATCTAAAGCAAAAGTTTAAAGGCAAAATAGATAAATACTTTCGTGAGGCTTAATTTCAATTAACACAAACTATAAGGTGGGTATAAGGCGGTTGTATTTCACGACCTAAAGGAAAAAGGCTCTTAAGTGCTTCGCGCCGCCTCGTTTCCTCCGCTTGCTTGTGCGTGTTTTGAGAAAGAGGGCTAATCGAGGGTTTGCCGCCCAAGTATTATCTACGTATATTATATTTGCTTGTGTTTTCAAGATTAAACCCTCTTGAACGTTTTGGTATTCCACCAACGTTCTAAAGTCATCGAGAACGTTCACTCCACGTGATCGTTTTCATTCTTTGAGGCTCCTTTAATCGAGAAAGTCGATTCGAGGGGAGATTTGTAGATTTTTGTCTACGTAATACATTCAAAAATCCAAAAAAATTAAAAAACCAAAAAAAAATTGAAAAAAAAATCAAAAAAAAGCCGCAAAAAGAATCTTCTTTGCTACCACCCATTCTACGCTTAGTGCATGCGCACTCGATCGAAGGACTATTCCAATTCTAGTGAAGCTTCGAATCGACGCAATCGTAATCGAAGGAATCGACGACGTAGACGAGAATTAGAAACCGACGTTCCTAATATCGTTGTTGAAGAGACCGTAGAGGAGATGGCCGACAATCGTTCTATGATGGAATTGCTCCAAGCGCCCACCGAGGGTTATGGAGACGCGATCGTAATTCCCGATATCGAGGCGGAGAATTTTGAGATCAAGAGCGGAATGCTTTCGTTGATCCAAGCTACGAAGTTTCGAGGTCGTGATGCCGATAATCCTCACGACCATATTCGGAATTTTGATCGTCTTTTAGCCACGAGCAAGTTTAAGAACGTCGACACCGATGTCGTCAAGCTTATGCTTTTCCCTTACTCGCTCGATGGTGCCGCCAAGGATTGGTACGAGAAAGAGCCACCTAATTCGATAACTACGTGGAAGGATCTCGTTTCCAAGTTCGTTAATTATTTTTTCCCACCGTCTAAGACAACGTTTTTCAAAAACGAGATTACAAAATTTGAGCAAAAATCGAATGAATCTTTTAGAGACGCGTGGGATCGTTTTAAGGAATTGCTTAGGCAATGTCCTCACCATGGTTTTTCCGAGTTGCACCAAATCGATACGTTTTACAACGGTCTTAATTTTCACGAACAAGACTCGTTGAATTCCGCCGCCGGTGGCAACTTTTTGTGTAAGACTCCGAGAGAAGCTTTGATAATTATCGAAAACCGATCCAAGGTTTACCAACTCCGCAACGCACCGAGTGTTGCCAATGTCGCCAATGTTAGTAGTTCTAATCGCGACATTGAGAGAGTTGATGCAAAAGTCGACAAGCTTACGAATGTGTTCACGTCTTATCTCATTGAGATGCAAAAGAAAGACGCTCCCGCTACGGTGAAAGCGGTTGAGGTTTCGTGTACGTTTTGTGGTGGACCTCATAATTATTACGAGTGTGCGGCTACGGATGGCCAAACGTCGAATGTGAGTGCGTTAAACAACAATTTTTCTAATCAAAATCAAAATAACGCCGGTCCATCACAACAAGGCAATTATAACCAAGGCAACAATTTTCAAAATCGAAACAATTTTCAAGGAAATAATCAACAAGGAAATTTTTCGAATCAAAATCAAGGAGGTTATAATCAAGGTCGTAATATAACTTGGCAAAATTGAGACAATAATCAAAACTCGAATTTTTCAAACAACAACAATCAAGGCAACAATTTTTCAAGTGGTAATCAAGGAAATTTTCAAAGAAACAATCAAAACCAAGGGAACTTTAATTCTAATCAAAATAGTTCGTCAAATGATTTTCAAAATTACATGAAAACGAATGAGGTTAATATGAGACGATTAGAGGGAGAAATTGGTACTTTGAAAAACGACTTCACAAATACTTTGAAATTGCAAAACACGAAGATTGAGCAAGGGCAAATTGATATAAAAAAGATGTTTTCGGCTATAATGAACAAAGCCTCGGGTTCGTCATCAAGTTCGTTACCTAGTGACACCGTTGCTAATCCGAAAGAACAATGTAAAGCCGCCTCGTCTCGTGAGAAAGGTCGTATGATTACCCCTAACCTTGAAGGATTCCGTGTTGTTTATCCCTCTCAACCCTCGACTTCTAAGACGTCTTCTTGTTCTAAAGTCGATGGGGTGAACGTGGCGACCAAGGAAAGAAGTGCACACCCTCGTGTACCTCAAATTCCATCCACGGTTCAAAAAGAGAGCTTTGTCGACCTTACCAAAGTAACCCTTGAAGAAACTTGTGCCTCAATCCTTCTTAAAAAACCCAAAAGGCGTATGTCGAGAAAGGAAAAGGATCCGGGCCAATTTCTATTACCTTGTGATTTTTCCGAGATTGAGGGATGTTTAGCCCTTGCCGATTTAGGTGCTAGCATCAATCTTATGCCTCATTCTCTTTGGAAATTGATGAGATTGCCTTCGCTTACCCCCACGAACATGACTATCGAGCTAGCAAATTGTACACCGTTAATACCAATTGGAATAGCCGAGGATGTCTATGTTAGGATTGGAAAGTTTGTTTTTCCCGCGGATTTCGTTATATCCGATTACGAGTGTGACCCTAAATGTCCCATTATTTTAGGCCGACCATTCTTATCGACGGCTAGAACCGTAATCGACGTTCACGAGGGGAGACTTACTATGAGATATGGGGATGAGAAAATAGACTTTTTCGCTAGAAAATCCCAAGGATTTTATGAGAATGAAAAAACCGAGGTTTCAAAACCTAATGATTCAAATTCTAATGATTTCAAAATGTTTACTTTAGCGGAAAGAATGAAGCTTGATGCATGTTTTGAAAGAATTAAGAAAAACGGTTTTAAAGATGATGATTTTAATGATAAAGAATACGTATACCTAATTCAAAAGGGTATGTGTAAATTTATGGATGAAAACTCACTTTGGGATGTTTTTAGCGAAACAAGTGAAACACCAATTCCGAAGGGCGACGTTAGTGCCATCACGACAAAGACCAATATGGGCTCGTCTTCACCACCTTCGAAGGACCATGACTTTGAGGCCTATACTTCTAAACTCATTGAAGTGCCTCCCACTCCTAGCCCCAAATTCATTAAGGCTAAGGAAGTGGCCCAACCCAATGCAATCTCACCCATCAGAGAAATGTCACCTAAGCATAGTCATTCGACTTGTAAGTCCATGGTTGTGACTCTCGAGAAAACCACTCGAGAACTTGCTCACATCGACACTTTCTTTGATGACGATGGTGATTTTGCCGAGATCGAGCATATACTTGCTAAACCGTCATCCATCTTCGAGGATTTACCCTTTGATAAATCTTCAAATGAAGAGGACGATCTCATGTCGGAAATTTCTTATGATGATGAGAATGACGACACTTTCACAACGTACTCGAATTCCGTATACGAACCTATTTTTCATCATAATCCCATTTTTGATGATGAATTCGAGAACGTTGATGACCATATCATCGATCCTCCTTCGTTTCACAATTGTGATGATGAAGAATTCTTTAAGGAGGTCGATGATTTTCTTGCTATAGACACAAGTCCCATTCTCGAGGAGTTACCTTATAAACACTCCTCATTTGAGAATGACGTTTACCACATTCGTGAGGATCTAACTTATCAACGATCCCCACAAAAGAATGATGGTTTCGTGCTTGATCGTGATCTCTTCGAGAGAGTTTCTAAGATACTCAAGGAGGGGAATGACAAACCTTGGTTTGACAAGCCTATCTTTGATGAGGAAATCGATGAGATCGACGTTCATGAGGATGACGAGTATGTAGACCCCGAGGGGGCGGTGTTCTTTATTGATCGACGTTTTGAGAACTTATATAATCCACCACCCCCTAACCACGACTTAAATGTGAGGATTTTTAGCGCGACTAATTTTGAATTTGACACGCCAAATATTTTCGACATTATTCAATCGGGTTTTCATAAAGAGTTTAAAAACGATGAAAAAGGAAAGGATTTTAAAAATGTTTTAAATGATTTTTCTACATGTTTAACTCCGTCATCACATCGTGTTATGAGTACTACCACCTCGTCTACTACTTTTGACGATGGTGTGTGTGGATCTAGTGTAGGGGAAGCCCCAAATGTTCCCTCCCATTTCTCCACCGAGGACGAGATTTTTGATCCTGGAATTGCTTATATAGGGAAATCTCGGTCTTCCACCGATGCAATAAATGGAAAATCTTTTCGTTTGCTTGGTGTGAGTCTACCTCGAGTAGCTCATTATGTTGCCTTACCCATTGCCCCACCTTTCTACTTCTTATCTCTTTTCTTCTACCCCATTGGGGTTTGCGTTGAAGTAGCGTTGTTTCGTCTTTATTCCGAAAACGAAGACGCTATCTTTGACCCCGGTATACGTTTATCGGGTTTTTAAAGTACTCCATGTACTTTTGGGCCTTGTTTATCATGTAAGCCCCACCAAAAATGACCATACCATGATTATCCCTAAATGATCACATTTATGGGGATTCGAGTCGAGCTTTTGACTCGGTTATCAAAAACAAGGTGCCTCGTGGGGGATTCCCATGCTTATCCTTGTAAATATTATCGCTTTCTTAGTTAACGTAACAAGGGGACTTGTGCTCTTCCAACCTTTGTTCCGTGGTTGTTTGTGATTGTGATCTATTAGGTTCATCGTCATCATTGAAGCCTCTCGTGTTCGTTTTACGGATCACTCGAGCTTCGATCGTTGCCTTTGGAGATTCCGATATCCGATGATATCCTTTATGTTCTAACGTTTATCTTATTAGCATAATTCATAAACGGCTTTTAGGTTATTCGTTTTACCCTTTCCATGCTCGAGATTAAGCATTCGACTTCGTCTCTAGTATGGGGGTGTTTACACCCCTAGACTCGAAACATTGAGGACAATGTTTAGTTTTAGTATGGGGGGGGGGGGGGGGTGAGTAGATACTTCACCTTGCTTACGTCAACACGCTATCCAATATTCATCTTTTTGTTATAGTTTTGTTGCAAATAAGGCTAAAAATGGCCAAATTTTAAAATTTTTCTTGTTTTTCATAAGTGTTCAAGACACGAATGTAGGTTTTCCGATGGTGAGAACGAGAGTAATTTTTGACTCGACCGTGCGTGTTGAGCACTTAGCTTCGATTCCTTAACTTTTTAGGCTAAGTCTCTTAAATGAGGACGGGAAATGATAGAGTTATTTATAAGTCTCGTAATCGTCACGATCTTATGTGTAGTAATTATTAGCTTATTCTCCCAACGCTTTTGCATAAATAATTGTTAATAAATATTGATTTGGCGGTCTAGTCACTATTGTTGGGTTTCTAGTTTGTTTTGGTAGCTTCCATGTAATTAAATTGGGAAAACATTAAGGTATCGCCAGCGTCACGGTTTTGAAGTATTGGCACCCGAATAATCGAAAGCTTCACCTAATAATAAGATTTCAAGTGCTCACCTAAATTAAGCAAAAATTTGAAGCTCACAAGGCCGAAAAATCTATGCCCAAATTGAAAGTGAATTAAGCCTTAATCTTCGAAGCTTTAAAGATCCAAAATTCGCTTTAGCGTGAGGATATACGTCTTTGGCTAATAAAACCACCGATGAGGCGGATAATAAAAGGCAAGGCAAGACCGAAGTCATAATAAAAGCTTCATGGCGAAGTTGAATAAAAGATGGAGGTAAACCAAAGATAATAAGGCCCTTCCGTTAGGGGGCGTATAAAAGTCTTGGTAATAAGTCTCATGTTCAAAACCGTTATAAAATCGTGTTTATCGATCCTTCTTGTTGACTTAATTTTTTGACATCGTTGTCTATTGGGGTGAATTATTGATTTGATGATTTTGGTTACACCGTTAGGTTTCTATTTTTAGACTTAATCTCTATCCACGCATAAGTCGATGATGTATCCTCGTGATCATTAAGACAAAAATAAAATATAAGAGATACCATTTAGGAATAAGGGAGTTTAGGTTCGTAATTAACACTCATGAGATGTGTACGTGTTGCTAACTTATAATAACAATGATCTCGTCACACGCTTAGCATGGAATTGGGTGAAAATCGAGGACGACGAAATTATTTCTAACGAAGCATTCACGTGTTCTTGTTCTATGATCCCAAAAGTCACATTCTCGTGATGAAAACAATACATTATGTCTAAAACGCGTATAGTAGTTTATTTAAATTTATGTCTTGAATAAATGTCATCATAAAATGAATTTTGGAAGTGCTACGATACTTAATTCTAGCATTGCGTGGGGACACGGCAATGGTTTAGTATGGGGGAGTGATGAGACTGTATTTATACATAGTCTCATCGTCCAAATCGGGCTTAAAACGCTTAAAATATCGTCAAAATACCCATATATGTGCCTATGTTTGTTCATTGTGTATTTTAGGTATGGATATCGTGAATTCACCAAAAGATCAAAGGAATCAAGCAAAAACAAACACGGGAAACGAAGCCGCACAAAGAACCGGGCCCAAGTTTTGAATTTCCAAAAATAGTCCTTGAAGAATTGAAGATTGGCAAGTTTGGTCCCTCAACTTTGGAAGACTTGACATTTTATACCCTTGCAAAACTCATAATTGCATTTGGGTCCTTATAATGTTGATTATGTGCAAGTTTGGTCCTTGAAGAATGCAAAATGTGCATTATGAGTCCTTGATACAAGCTTTGAAAAACCTTGGTGCCAAAAATGACAATTGCTAAAAGTTATTAACAAAGGAAATATAGAATTTGCCATTTAAATGCAAAGTGAAGTAAACAAGAAACTTTGGGGGGCATTTCTGCCAAGACAGCCAAACCCCACTAGCCACTAATATCATGACACCTCACCCACTGACCCGTTTACCTCACCCACTGACCCGTTTACCCTACCCACGACCCAACCAAACCCTTATACCCGGTTTCATTAATACTTATTTTTGAAATAATATTAACAAACCTAAAATTCCCTCTAAAACAGTTACTATTCCCCTAATTTGGATCTAATCACCAGTTCATACTCCATAAACCCTAATCTTCTCAACCACTCAAACCAAAGGGTTTTTAACCCAAACTGTCCAGAACCCACATTAAACCCGAAACTAACCTAAACCCACCCTCAAATCATCTCCCAACATCACCACATGGGCAGTGGGACCTCCCCTGGCCATCACTTTCGTCCCAAACCCAATGCCCCGACATAATCAACAGCTCACAAGCATTTCTTGGCCCCTAAGGAGTATATCAGCGCACAAGATTGAAGATTCTCACTGGCAAGTCACATGACACACCAATTGACCAAGAAAAATTCAAACTCATCAAAGGGCAAATCTGGAATTCGTATTCTAGGGTTTACATATTTCTCTAGTTTCTAGTATATTCTTATCATTAGTATAAAAAGAGCCTTCAACATGTGAATGGCCTTTTGTTCCAGTCTTTGTAATTTTCTTTTTAAATTAATGAAAATGAAATAAAATTTAAAATACAATTTCTGAGTTCCTTTTACTGCTTTCTTAGTGTAACAATTATCTTGGTTTGCAATTTAGATATAGTTTTCAAAAGTTCTGTTTTTCAAGAGATTTTCAGAAAATTAGTGTAAGTATTCTTGGAGAATTGTTTTAAAAAAACTTGGATTAAGCTTTTTAGTGAAGTGAAAGTGGAACTAAAAGATTATTCCAAGGTTGGTTAAGGCGTTTTCAGTCATTGGTTTCAAGGTTTCAAGGAAAAATCAGTTTTTAATTTTTTTTTATTTAGCTTATAAGCTAAAGCAGCTTATTCAATAAGCTTGCTCATAGCTTATTAGCCTTATCCACAGGTCACTTTTTGTGTTTCTTCTTTTTTTTTGGCAGGTTACATCAGCAAGCAATCCATTTCCATCTTCATTTTTTTGATATTTGAGACCCCTGGTTCTGTTGTTGAACCTCAGCAGGGGTCCACCACTTCACATAAGCTCCCTCATAAGCTCACAAGAAAGATTGTTAAGGAAGGCATCAGCTCTAAACAAGGCTTGAACCCCTTTTCCCTCTTTTTGAGATTTATGAGAAATTATGTGATTTTTTGTGTTTGAATGATACATGTTGTTTTTCTTGTTTGAACATGCTAAATATAGTTCTATATGCTTGTTTAGATAATTTTAAATCAGTTTGGTTGGCTTAGGATAGCATTTAGTTTATAAAAATTAAGTTTCAGAAAATAGAGGGGTGTTTGGGACTAGGTATAAACTGAGAATTGATGACAATTTGTTGGTTAAAACCTGCTTAAACATGTTCTATATGTGATTATCAGTAGTAGTTGTTATTTACTTTCTAGTTTGGTAGACTTTTAAAACAAATGCATGCTTAAAATTTGGCTCTCATAGCTCAAAATCTGTAAAGTGCCTTAATCTGCTTATTTTAGCTTGAATTAGACCATCAATCTCTGAAATATGTTAGATATTAGGGCATTCTAGGGATTTAGGTCACTTGTAAGTGATTTGGTAGTATAGTGTGCAAGATCTAAGCTCCCAAAATCCATATTTGTGCACCAAGCAAACTTCACTGTTCATCAGACCCCCCCCTTTGTATCAGCAACTGCATTTAGCTCCTTTTTGTGTTTTATTAGCTTTGAGCTTGTGTTTTTTTGCTTTATTCTGACTCCCTACACTCCACTGAGTGTAGGGGTGCCCTTGTTGCCAATTAAATCCAAGTAACAAGAAAGTTACAAGCAATTGAATCCACAGACCCGTTTTTTTACACTATCAGTGGGAACTCCTTTCCCACTGATAGGCTTGTTGTAGCCACTGCTACACTACAAGACAGAAACAAGAAAAAAGGTCACTTTCAGTTTTAACTTTTTTTGTCTTTAGTGGTAAAAAATAGGAATTAGCACTTGATTCTTGTTCCATTATTTTTCTTTTTTAATCCTTGATTTTTTAGTTTAATTCATTTTTATTTTACTGTTCATTTTCCATTTTTTATATTTAATTGCTATTTTAATTACTTTTAATTAATCTGTTTTTGGCATTTAGTGCTAAAAAGTTTTATTTTTCTGTTTTAAAATTTTTCTTATATTTAGAAAATTAGTTTAAGATTTTTGGTTTTAAAAATTAGTTACTGTTCACTTTTTAATTATTTTTTATAATTAATTTAGTATAATTAGGATTTAAATATTAACTAGTTTTGTCTTTTAGTGAAAATTTTTACATTTTTCAAACTTTTTCAATTTTCTACTGTTCTTTAGGATAATTTAAGATTTTTAAAATTGTTAGATTAATTTTGTCATTATTTTATTATTTTTTATGATTATTTTAATTTAAAAATAGTTTTAAGTCATTTAAAAATAAAAAAATAGTTTTTAAAATTTAGGAAAAATACTTTTTAGTCTTTAAATAATATAAGTTAGTTATTAGTTCAATAAATTAATATTTTGGGCATTTTGTTAATTATATTTAATTTTTGGGCTTTAATTAGCATTAAAAATTGAATATTTAATTAATAAAAGGTTTTAAAATATATTTGTTGGATTTTTATCCTTATTTATATTACTTCAGACTTAGTTTAATCTTTTAATTAATTTTTAGGTTTATTTTTTAATTTCGTCACGTTTTACGTAATTACGTTCGCGTTTTACGTCATTCGTCGTAGTGTAATCGTAGCGTAACTCGTCTTTACTTTTTCTCTTCTCAACCGAAAACGTCACTAATCCAAACATTGTTATTTTATTAATTGGCACACATAATACACACCTCCTTCGAGAACGAACCCGCATTTATTCGGTTTCGCGTTTTTCCTAAAGCGTGCAACTTAATACTTGCCACTCATACGCGTTTTTCCTAAAACGTGTACGAAAAACCTACATCAGTGAATTTCCAAAATTTATATCGTTTATACTTAATTAGATGAAGCCTGATCAACTACGTTTAATCCAGGGAAAACCGTGACAAATTTTGGAAGTTGCTATCAAATGTCGTGGCCATAAGACGGATGCAATATCCGCATAAACATGCCACAGAAGTACGTCTTTTATTGGCCTTAAGACGAATGTAATATTCGCACTATGCTGCATCATAAGTGGTACAAGAAGTACACCTTTAATATACTCACGATGCAGCGTACGGGTTCCATCTCCACCTTCACAAAACCTTCTTGCCATCCTCACGTTAGAGATGAACAAGAATTAAACCTTGCCAAATGCCAGTGTTACCCCGGCTATAGAAACATATTTTCTTCTTACGGGGTCCTTACCGTCTAAACACGGGAAACCAAGCCTTAGGGAAAAACCACCCGTCTTACGTATACATGTTTTCCCATTTCTTTCGACGCGGATATGCTTACAGGTAGCGGATATGGTGTGAAGTCTAGTAACCTCGGTGACAACCTCGCATACTAGATTGGGGGGACATGATGGCGTATAGTGGCTATGCTCACTATTCGCAATCTCAGCCCATCATCTTTTTGCTAAAGGAAGCCCATTACGAGTGGAGCCATATGTTACGGACGACCCACGAGGATGTCCTAGTAGCAAGCCGCACGCGGTTGTTTAGTGAGCATGATACACGAATGAGTCTAGCATAACATGATCATGGACCATATCATACTAGACTGGGGGACATGTCGACGTACAGTCGGTATTCGGCCCGGCCCAACAGGCCCGCGGCCCACACGCACCTAACTTATCCTTCAAGAAACCCTAGCACTATATAAACAAGGCTATGGGTCTCATTCTACATCAGGTTATCTCTTCTACTTACACCTCTCTACAATATTCATCACAATACTAACTTGACCGTCGGAGGTGGACCCCGGGGCTCCGGCCTCGGGTCCACGTCTAACTGGTTTACCTTTGTTTGCAGCATTACCCAGGACCGGGGAAGACGATTAACGGCCTTGGAGAGTCGTCGAACCGGCCTAGCCAAACTATGCTCCAACAGTTTTAAAATACCCAACAAAGTATTTTTACCAAGAACAATTATTCCACGTTTAAATAGGATATCAATTCGAGTGAGTCGAGGAGAAAATGATACTATAAAAATCATATATTAAATTGGCGCCGCTGCCGGGGAACGAACCCGGGTAACCCGCGTGACAGGCGAGAATTAGTATTTAATATATGATTTTTATAGTATCGTTTTCTCCTTGACTCACTCGAATTGATATCCAATTTAAACGTAAAATAATTGTTCTTGGTAAAAATACTTTGTCGGGTATTTTAAAACTAAAAACTATTAAATCTAATTAAAAAGAAAATATTTAACTAAAAATACTTTTCTATTATTAAAAATCTAATTTAAACTATTTAAAAATCTAATTTAAACTATTTAAAATTCAAATTATTTGAAAAGAAATTACAAACCTATTTAAAAATAAAATATTTTAAAACTATTTAAATCTTAATTAAACGAGTAAACTATATTTTTAAACTATTTTTATAAAAACTATTAATTAAAATTAACTAAAAACAAGTAAACTATTTTTTTATTTCTTTTTTTTATTTTTCTTAAACTTTATAAAAGTAAATTTATAAAAACTTTTGATTAAAAAGTATTAAATAAACTATTTTAGTAAAACAAATTATAAAGAAAATATTAACAAAATTAAATCTATATAATTAAAAAAAAACTGACAGTTATTAATTAACCCTATATTAATACAAAAGCTATGATAACACACAAATAAGGGGCTAACTAAGATGGTAAACGCGTTGGAAAGTTAAACTAAAGGTTACGGGTTCAAGTCCTGTAATAACCTGAACTTTAAAATCAACATTTAGACTGAGATCTAATCTTATTCCTAGTAGTCGGATCAATATTTATTACCCGACTTTCATTTGTCATGTTCGTTCTACGAATAATATTTAATTATCAGCTAACTGGCAAGGTTAAGGCTTTAAAGTATCGAATACGTGTTATTTATTATTTATCGGCAAAGTTTATGTTCGTCATCGACCGTGAACATTTTCATTATGACATAGAAATATTTTCTATTGTCGTTATTTTAATTTATCATTTTATGAGAATTCTTGATAATTTACATTAAACCTTTAGGCGTCATTCGTCTAGGCGACGCGTTAACGTTTATTTAATTATAAGTCCTCCTTTATTTATTGAAATATCAATGTTCTTCGAATGTCAATGTTTTTATTTTATATTGAGCGTTTATTTTTCGTGTTTTACGCGTATCTTTCATATCGCGTAACGTTAAAAATATCGGGTTTCGATAATACCCGCTTTTACCCAATTTATACCTAATTCTAATGTAAATATATAAAAAAAAAAATAGTCCCACCGCCTCTTAGTAAGTTTGTCGTTCAACCCCATGTGTCATATGACACATTCATTTCAACATAACTTTACCACGTGGCAAAGTAAATTACATTCTTTGATTTTGGTATACAAATTTATTTGTTTTATGTTAGACATCAAACTTTTATCTCTTCTCTTCTTATTAGTTTTGGCCGAAGAATGCGCCATACAAACGTAAATTTAAACATACTTTTAGTACTTGTTTGGTATATTCGATCAAGGTTTGGTTGATGGTATTATAATAATTGTGAGATTTTCTTCATCTATTGTAAGAATTTCATTCTTATTTTGTATCTTCATGTCTATGTAATTTGTGATCATGTAAAATATTCTTTACCTTCAATAAGTAATATATGCAATAGTTTATTTATAGTGCTTAGGCATTGTATTCATGGTTCGGTTTTCAAACATGATGTTAAAGAAGCTCATAAATTAAGTTGTAATAGTAATGTTTTTTTAAGTAGAAAACGTATTATATCTTGATACTCAGTAGGTTTGGAACTTTGGAAAATAATATAGAGTTATAGGTATCTATTTTGTAGCAATTTGGCCGGGTGACTCGTCTCGTGACGATACCCGATGAATTAGATATGGTCAAAATACTGAAAAGTGTCGAATCTAATCTACCAGTTTTGCACGGCCAAAAACTCTTAAAAATTATATACTGACCTCTAAATATGTAAAACTAAAAGTTGTAGCTAAATTTATGTAGAATCTCCACGAGTCGAATGGTTTTCTATGGATAAACGGTTTGGAAATGGCGGCTAAAACGGTGAAACTGAAGTTGGCTGCGAAAAACAGCCAACTCTTCTAAGTAATAAAATGGGTAAATAAGCTATGATAATTATAAATTAGAGGTAATTGAACTTATAATAAGTAAACTAAATAAGTTAAGAATGACTTTAGTAAAAAAATAACTCATCTATATTATATACGGTTTAGGAGAAACGGTCTAATTAACGAGACATGCCGTGAAAATTGTAAGAATTAGACTATATTAAATTAAGGTAAAACGTGATGATTTTTATAAACACCGAAATGGTATGAGCCGCTTTTTAGTAAATATAGACTCGTTTATTTATTAATAACTAGAATACCCGAGACTCGGCCATCGTGGACATTAAGTTTACATCGTTATGAGGCGTTTTAGAACCCGTAATACATATAAAGTGGATTTGGGCCACAAAGCCTAACTTACCCTTATAATGGCTATTGGGCCATTATTGGACCTGAGATTAATAATATATATGGAGATCAATAATGAGTTTGAAATAGACTTAGGTTATATAAATGATTAATGGGTCACTAATGGGCTAGAATGGGCTTAATGGTCATAATGAGAAGATATATGTTAAATTGTTATGAAAGGTTTTATAAAACGTTTTATAAAACTTATGCAATGTCCAAATTTACTAAAGTGAACTATTTACATATATGTATGACTTATGTATATTCTCGACCCTAAGACGCGTCTCGTCATTATAGGTTCGTTCGGTCATATGTTGACCGTTGGGCATCTCGTTCTCGATCAGTGAGCGATTATTATCTCGTGAAGTCGTGTATCGACTATTGGACATTTGTTCCTTGATCTACGTGTGATAGCTATATCAGGTGAGTTCATAGCCTCACTTTTACTGCTTTATATGTGTTAATAAACCCGCGAGGGGGAATACATGCTCTTGGTATAAAAATATGATGTCTACATATATGCTTTCGAGAGAATACATGTTGTTGTAAATGAATGTAAGATGGTTGATTATATGCTTTTGAAAGATGAACACAAGCGTTGATTGTATTGATTGTGAACCGCTATTTGCTAAGTGCTGTATTGCCAAAATTTGGAAAGTCCCTATAAACCCATGAACCGTTAACTACCTATGATGGGTAGGCGCTGGTACAGACGGATGGATCCATCGAGGATGGCCCCAACCTGGGCAGGTCACACCTGTGGGTTGGAGGCTCAGCCAGGTGTGTTGTATTAGAAGTAAGGGGGTATTTGGCAAAATACCTGACTAGGGCATTATTATACTTAAGGCTTCGGTGTCATGGCTTAGTGGAATAGCGCGGACTTTGAGTATTGTATGTGTTACAATATTGACAGTGGATGATATTCTTGTGTTCAAAAGCTTTATGGTTTATTTAAAAACCCATTATTGTTTATTAAAAACCTATGAATTCACTCAACCGTTGTGTTGACATGTTAGCATGTATTTTCAGGTGTGTAGGTTTAAGAGCAGCTGGAGCATGGAGCCGCGTAGGATAAAGTAAAGGAAAAACAAACAACTTCCATTCGATACATTTGACGAATCTTTATTATTTCTTAAGGTTTGTATAAATTGGTAGGACCTCTTTTTTTAGTTAACTCTGATTTAATAAAATTATCGAATGGTTTATTTTATAAAACGTCTCTTTTGAGGTCGTTTTCTATGACTGTGTGTGATGTGCTATGAAGTAACGCCCAATGTTGATATTCCGCTGCCTTGTGAAATTGGGGGTGTTACAGATTGGTATCAGAGCACTAGTTATAGCGAACTAGGTCATTTTTTAAACCTAGACTATAACTGCTCTTTCGTAAAATTGTTTGGTTGCCTTACAAAGTATCCGCGCGCTCATGGCTCCTTGAAACCAAAGCTTGGTTGTGATATTGTGATCATGTGTGTATGTAGAAATGTTTGTATGTATATTGAATGTATATACTATGGTATTTAAGGGCATTGTGCATGAAGCAATGGTCCTTGCGTGGTTATCGTACATTTTATGATACGGTTTTATAGAGAGTTTGGCCTCGCCGCCAATCACCTTTCTCGATAATTAATTTATTATCCGAATGCGAGTATGGAACTCGTTTGATATTTTGAGTACATATATACTGTTTCATAATATATCGCATATCGACTAATTTAAGCTCGATTGTTGTCATCGCATCGTGATGTACCATTTTAGGACATCTCCTTTTGAAACGTAATTGATAAACATATTATTTTATTTATGTACTCCTTATGATTTTGAAGAATCATTTCTTCAAGGAGAAATCTTCTACGTAATAAGACGTTTAATTTATTATGTTTGATTATGTTTTGTTGGCGAAAAGGAGGATGCTAGTGTTGGACCTAAAATATATATATATACCCAATCAACTATATATAATTTGGGTACAACAAAGATATGCTCATAGTAGTCATTAGTTGAGCAACTTAAAAATTTGTATTTAAATGGAATGGGACATTTAAATATAGAGATTTTAAATCGCCCAACTATGTGTTGTTTAAGGT
This sequence comes from Glebionis coronaria, assembly GCA_025667525.1. Classification (NCBI taxonomy): domain Eukaryota; kingdom Viridiplantae; phylum Streptophyta; class Magnoliopsida; order Asterales; family Asteraceae; genus Glebionis; species Glebionis coronaria. The sequence continues at coordinate 291,150,355 of CM046881.1, read as the reverse complement.
TTTCTTATTTAATGGATTGGGACATTTGAATAAGAAAGTTTTAAACCACTGGACCATAGATTGTTTATGGTTTCTTTATTTAGATGGAATGGGACGTTTGAATATAGAAATCATGAAGTAAGTTTATTGACACCTTGTACTTGTCGTGGCATGTAATTTGGTTATGATATCGTGTTTTGTGACGGTATTACCTGAGTAGGAGGATTTATAATCGTCTTGTTGAAATAAATTGGGACGCCTTTTTATTTTAACAAGAAAGTTATAAGTTCCCTAACCATAAATTTATAATTCTTGTTTACATGGATTGGGACGCCTTTGGATGTAAACAACAATTTATAAACGAGTGGGCTCAAGTGTGCCTGACTTAGTTTTTGATTATTTTGTATATGAAAGTATTTCTTCGAGTTGTATTTCGTCGGTATGAATCGTTCGTTACTATCGTCATTGTAGTTATTATTTATTATCGTCTATGTACGAATAACCCGTGAGTCTTCTTTCGAGTTATGATTTGTCTTTATGGACCATTTCTAATGTATCCCAACTATTGCAAGCTTGATAAGCTAATACTTAAGAACCATTAACCATTCCGATAATAGACAACTTATCTAATATACACCAAGATTTAAGTATGTACTTGTGGGTCGACAGACGATTATGTTATAACCGACATCTTATATTAAATGAAAGATTTTGTAAATTTGCTTGTTATGTATTTATGGGTATGTGATTTAGTCGAGTGGTCGTACGTTGTGCGAGCTTGAGGCGACATTGTAAAATGAGATCCGATCGTGGGTAACGCGTACTCTGTATTTGAGATATGTATCCGTTTGTGTGCACCCTGTAATATCTTTTGGGTATGGATCCGTTTGTGAGCACCATGTAATATCATTTGGGTATGGATCCATGTGTGAGCACTTTGTGATGACAAACATATTTTTGGATATACATCCATAGCTATCAGGCCCGTGAATGTGACAACCGTGGTTTTGAGGTTCGTCACTTGGTCTTACTTTTAGGTTATTTTATGTGTGACTACTTGATTTTTGTGCTTACGTGTTTATTTTGTGTGAACGAGGTTGGTGTGGTTATCGTTTATGAGTATAGAGTACTCATAAGTAAATCGAGGAACGGTTATTTCATGTTCATGAGCTCACAAGTGGTGACTATGAAATGAAATAGTGATATTTTGGTGTTTACGTATACGTATATGTATTATAGAAAATCGTATTTTTACGATTTACGGTTTAGCATTTAGAGGTCTCGGATGAGGTAATTAGTCATATGGATATTTTTCGGGATGGTTTTAAGTCATTTAGGACTTAGTTATAAAGTTTATTTCAAAATTTGAGATTTTTTATAAAAGTGTATATTTTACGTCTTTTACGGTAAAACGCGTAAATTTGACTAGTTTTACGGTTTTGAGGTTTTGGGAGCTTTAGGAGCTGAAATAAATTAAGGTAAATTAAGGTAATATTATTAATACATATATTAATAATAAAAACAAATAAAAAACGAATTTTGAGGGGTAGGGTCGGTTTAAAAAAAAGAAAGAAAAAGGGAAAAGAGGAAAAAAGAAAACAAGTGTTATACTTGGACAAGGATTGTTTTGCTATATAAGAAACCCCCACACTTATACCAAACGAATTATATTCATACCCTGGAGTTTATAGTCGACTTATAGAAGAGAAAAATTAGGGTTCTTCATAAAATTGGGGTTTTCTCATCTTCCATTAATTTAAAGGTAAATCTTCAAAACCTTTTTTAATTAAATTGTTTTTATGTTTTCTTTAATAATCTTATGATGGATTTAGGTTAGGGTTTAATTTAAAAATAGTAAATTAATGTTATAATAATGAGGTTATAATGATTACATAAGTTAGGGTTTGTAATTAGTAGGGTCAGGGTTAATTAATTAGTTTAATTTGATTAAACCCGTTTTTAAAAACTGGGCAGAATTTTGAGTCAATTGTTTTGATCATATTGGGAGTTCTACAAACTCTTATTTTGCGATCCAAGTATCCCTGAAAAGGTAATTGAAGTGGCTTTCCAATGCAAGAAACTAGAACTAAATTGGAGGTAGGGAAGTGGGTCAAAAACAGGTTACAACAGTCTAAGGTCAAAGAAGTTTTGAATTCAGCCTGTTTTCTTTTTAAGTTTTGGGTTGTTTGGGGCACTTAGGGTTGCATTGGGATCTTTTCACGAACGTGAGAGATGGTTTATATGTTGTATTTAATATCTGAACTTGGGCTAAGGTGGTGGTTTAGGGTAAGACCCCTTAATGGTAACAAAATTTTAGTATGTTTAAAATCAAGAAATCTGGAATGACGAAAGTAGATATATATGTATCGGGGCCTTAAGAGTAGCTTTAAGGTTAGGGCAAGTGGGAGGTGTTAGCCAACATATGTAAGGGTGTGAATATTCCTTTTACAGAAACCATGGGTAGGTTTAAGTGGGCGTTTGACCTAAAGTTTTGAGACCTAAAAACTGGGACTGTTTTGGGTAAAATACGAACGGGTTAGTTATTAAACTTAACCAAGTTAAGGACTTGTTAAGGAAGGGTAATGGGGTAATTAGAGCTTATTAATGAGGTAAATATGTGAGAATGGGTTAGATGTCCATCATAGGTTAATGAGCCATCTTAGTGATTGGTTCGTTTATTGATTTCGTGTTTTTGGTTTGTTAGCTTGTTGTTAGTGCAAGGACGTGTGAAGGAGCTATCAGGTGAGTTTCATAGTCTCATGTTTACAATTGATTTTGACTTCCAGATGGGATGGAAGAGACACTGTGTTGAGTTGTTTCTAAATTGTTGCTGTGAATGTTTTATGGTTGTGATGGACTTGTGTGTACACTTATGTGATTAACTGCTATGTGATTTTTGATATGTTATTGTGGTTTGACAAGGTAGTGGCCTTGTGGTTTGACAAGGTAGTGGCCTTGTGGTTTGCCAAGGTAGTGGCCTTGGGATAGGTACATAGGGTGATCATCTAAGGTACCATGATGTTGTTTGGCAAGGTAGGAGCCTTGGATTGGTTTGGTATGATTGGTCTTGATTGATAGTTGTTAATACATAATTGTAACACATTGTCCATATGTTCTTTTGTTGATGATTGTTATTCACAGCTTGTAACTGATTTAGCGTTGGAGTCTAAACCTATGACTCTCACCAACTTTATGTTGACGTGTTTTAGTGTCTCTTTCAGGTGAGAATGTGGTTAAGCTTGAGGATAGAAGTGGCTAGACTTGGATGCCTTAGGATTGCATATAGAAGGAGATCCCCGTTCCTTCTTAGTTTACCTATATGTTTGTTTGGTTTATGTTTATTGTTTGTCTTGGGTAAGTGGTAGGACTGTTACCTACTTACCTAGACTCCTGCATTGTTGAGATATTGTCATGACATTTGTGTCGCCATTTATGACATTATATTTGCATTTTAGTATTCTCTATAGAGACACCATTTGTTGTGATGATATCCATACGTCGCGCCCCATATTCCGCCATTGGTGGGGTGTGACAGAATGGTATCAGAGACAATGGTTATAGAGAATTAGGTTGCGTAGTCGCGTAGCCTAGTCTATAGCTTAGGGGTCCCTGCATATAGGCGTCATAGGAGTATGTGTGCATTTTATTATAATTGATGTGTTTGAATGTTATTTATTGTGATGTTTTGACTGGTATGAATTAAACCATAGTAAGTTCATACTTAGCCACATGATATTTTCTTTTCGAGTTGTGAGTAGTGCGGGTTTAACCATAATCGTCCACGCTAGTCATTATCGTATTTTACTTATAATGTACATTATAGTACATAATTTGGTACATAGTAGTTTCTATCTTTTGTTGGGTTATTTTATGTACCTGAGGGGTATTATTTTCTTTTGATGTTTAATTCATGTTCCCTAAGAATCATGTGGTGGTTCGAGTTATTAGGAGTAGGTGAATATGAAGGACCTTATGCTATTTCCACACTTATGGGCGACATGACTTATAACTGATTATGTTTTCGTTTTGGATTTAGTCTAGGCTGTTTTAGCTAGACTATGGATTTTTGTATTCCAAGAGTTTTATTATGTTATTTTATAGATGGAGTTTTGGACCTTATTGGTTATGTGGTTATGAGCTTATGTGAGTAGATAGATTTATGTGTTATATGTTGTATTGATTCTTATAAGTGTCATCATAGGAGGGAGTGCATTGGGAAAGGGTAATTGTATAAGTATGGTGGCCAACATAGTTATACAAGTACCACAACTTCAATGGGTTCTCAAGTATGATTGCATGAAAGAGAATTAGTACATGCTTGTATATGGTGAGATGTAGATATTGGGTATACGTATAATATATGGGTTTATGTAACGGCTGCCTATGATATGGCTATTTTTATTAGTGTGTTATATGTTTTGGGTTATAGTTGTGTTGTGTGATTTTGGGGTCACACGATATGGTTTGGTTTTGGAGGTGGGTTTTATGCTTTGTTGTGGCACGGTGAGATGGTAATTACTCGTGTGGAAAAACGAGTGTATGACGTGATTGGTTGATCCGACATGTATGGTAACGAGTATGTTTTGGGTGATTTAATAGGTATATATATGCGGATGTATATATACTACTATGTGTTAAGTTATGGTATATGGTCGTTCACTAGTTATTATAACTTGAACGTACCTTGTGTTTGTTCGTGTTTTATGGTGCAGGAGTTGATGGAGTTTCAACAACGTTTCGAATTTTTTTTGAACTGTGTCTTGTAGCGTATTCTTTGAGTTCATATTTCACGTGTGCGTTTTAAAATGTCGTTCTGGGTTTTAAGTCCGTTGAAATAAATGGAGATTTCTTTTGGGATAATGAAATCTTTTGGGTTGAGTCTTACATTTCTTTTGGTTGGTATATGGAAAAAGGGGGGGACTTGGAAATCTACTATAGAGTTAGATAGTTGGTTGTATTCGGTAAAATAAGGGTAAGGTGTTGGAGTCATGTTTGAAACAAGATGTAACATAAGTTTTTTTTTTATCAACACTTATTTATTTCAAATTCTAAAAGACTTTCATTAAAATAAAGCGAAGTAAAATTTTTTTCTACTTACATAGTTTATATAATCGGATTTAACTGATTCATGGCATTTATAGTTATTGATACAAGGTTAAAAGGAGTTTATGAATATTTCACATACAATTATATCTCTCATTGAAAAGGATTGCATTGATCACTAAGTCTATTCTTTAGTTTTTTTAAAACAACTAGCATAAAATTGTTTTGGTCATAACTTGTTCGTTTTTAAAGCTTTTTGGGTGATTCAAAAGCCAAAAATTATATACTCGGAACGTACTTTTCAAATATTCAGAATGTATAGTCATGGGAGGTCAGTGGACTGGTCGGAATTGTTGTACAAGTGTCGGGTTCAAGGTTGAGTTTGAATAGTAGTTTTATTTTTATGATTTGGGATGCACGGGATACCTAGTCTTTGAGTTGAGTTTTGAGAACGTCTAGAAGGTTGTTTGTAGATGGTTTGAGTCACATAGATGTGGGGAGGTAAAAAATTTTTTTTTTAAAATATATATATATATATATATATATATATATATATATATATATATATATATATATTTATATATATATATATATATATATATATATATATATATATATATATATATATATATATATATATATATATATATATATATATATATATATATATATATATATATATATATTCTTTTGGAAAGTCGATCTTTTGCACGGTTTAAATAATATGTCGCGGGGCGTAATATGTTTTGGTTGCCATTGGGTGTTTCTTGGATTATTTTTTCGTTGTCATGGGTCATTTGGAATTGATACATGTTTTGGGTTTGAGTTTTCTTTGGAGTCTCGTGGTTTTTGATTTGTTTTAATTGGTGCACGTGAAATGTCGTTAGTTATCCGTGGGTTTAATTCGTCGATCGTATCTGGTGTATTCAGGATGTAGTTTTGGTTTTGTATGGTTTAGGAGCGTTGAGGTAGAACCATGAATAGAGCAAGTAGGAGAAGTGAGAGGATTTGTAGTTAGTGTCATCCAAGGCAAATCGTTGATGGAGTGAATTAAGAACAAGAGCTGTTAGAAATTGCCAGGATTTTATTCGTATTGCCGCTAAGAGAGGGTGTGAGGAGAACATAGTTGAAATTGCTAAGGATGTTGTATGAACGCTTTGGGTTTACGGTTATGCATTTGGCTTCGCCAAAGCACTAGCGGTTTTCATGGAGTCAATGAACCGAGTGTGCATGAACGTCTATAAACGAGTTGTCATCGGGAGCATCGACGACATCTTGATCTACTCAAATCTTAGAAGGAGGATGAGGCGAATTATGTGTTGGTTTTGGAGTTGTTAGTAAAGGGAATGAAACGTGAGATTTTTAAGTGTGAGTTTTAGGATTTAGTTGGCCAGGACTAGTAGTCAGAGATGATGGCATATCGTGGAACCAGCAAGGGGCGAAGTGAAGAAGGACGAGGAAGCATTTTGGAGGCTGAAGAGGTGGATTGGATGATGAGCAGATCTTGGCATTATCGGAAGGACTGGATGAAATCGCGAAGCATGACGATACGTGGAGCAGGGATTTGGACGCGTACGAGGACGACAAAAAAGGCGATCGCTTATACGTTGCAGGAACTGAAGATTTGGAAGAACTGGATAGCATTAGTTAGTGGAGCTGGACTGTTATATCTGCCTAGAATGCTAGAGGCATTTGGTGTACGAGACGTGGAGAATGATCTATACGGATCATGAACGTATCCAACACATATTCAATCATCTTGATTGAACATTTGGCAAAGGTGATGGGTGGAGTTAATTGATGAAAGAAAATTGCAAGGCCAAGTACCATCTGGGAAAGGCAAGCATGGTCGATGAGACATGGAATAAGAAGGATGAGGTGAAGCTGAGATGAACTTGAACTATAGGGATGATGTATTAGAGTGGTTTGGATGAAGGATGTGGGTTGCACGAGTTGAGTTGTCTAAAGCAGTGAACGCGTCAACATTTATGTTGCGTGGCTTGGACAATCGTAAGGAGGAAAGGGACGTAGACTATACTTCCTACATGGATAGGAGTAGTTTAGAAAGGGCGATGTAAGGACGAAGTTGGTGGAAGGGATACATAATGCGGTGGGGGATTAAGTACGATGAGAGTTGGGTGATAGTCGATAGACTGACTAATTCATCACCTATTTCAAGAGGAATGAGAAGTCACGTAGTTGGGAAGTTGGAAGAATTAATGGATATGTGAAAGACCGTCATAGGTCACTTTGTAAGGAAATTGGAATTTAAAGTAGTTTGGGATACGGACTGGAGGGAGTTGATGAACGTAATTGGACATGGGTGATTGATTTAGAGGTAGTTCGGAAACTCGTTAGCGATGGCTGAGTTTTCATATAATGATAGTTATCGTACTAGAAGTCGATAAATGCCATTTGAGGAACGATATGAAAGGATAGGGTGAGTTGTCCTCATTGTGGACTAGAATTGGTAAAAGAGGCTACTAATGTGGTAATGGTGTTTGTGGACAGAATGAGAGCAACAAGGGATGCTATGTAGAAAAGGAGGAAACCACTAGATTTAGTTACAAAGTTATGTATGGAGTTTCACCCATAGTAACGGGTGGTATGTTTTGGTAAAATAAAAGAGTTTATCTAGAGTTTTGTAGGTCCATTTATGATCTTTGGGAAGATCAGACCATTAGCTTATGAGCATAGAATTACCTGGGGGAAATGAGTTGTATACATGATACATTTCATGTATTGGGATTGGTAAATGTTGTTTGAGGATGCATATTTGCATGTCCGGTTATTCGGGTTTTGTGCTAATAAGAGTCTTTGTTTTATCGAAGAGTCATTTGCGAGATTTATTGACTGTGAGGTCAAGAGTTTGGCAATGGGTTTAATTTTGGTTTGTACATGTGGTATCTTGAAACTTGAACTGAAGTTCACGTGGAAATGAGAGGAGTTCATTTAGAACAAGTATCATCGTGTGATTTGTTGTCTGTGTGTTGATCCTAAGGATTAAATCTCGGGACGAGATTTCTATTAGGAGGGAGTGATGTGACAACCGTGGTTTTGAGGTTCGTCACTTGGTCTTACTTTTAGGTTATTTTATGTGTGACTACTTGATTTTTGTGCTTACGTGTTTATTTTGTGTGAACGAGGTTGGTGTGGTTATCGTTTATGAGTATAGAGTACTCATATGTAAATCGAGGAACGGTTATTTCATGTTCATGAGCTCACAAGTGGTGACTATGAAATGAAATAGTGATATTTTGGTGTTTACGTATACGTATATGTATTATAGAAAATCGTATTTTTACGATTTACGGTTTAGCATTTAGAGGTCTCGGATGAGGTAATTAGTCATATGGATATTTTTCGGGATGGTTTTAAGTCATTTAGGACTTAGTTATAAAGTTTATTTCAAAATTTGAGATTTTTTATAAAAGTGTATATTTTACGTCTTTTACGGTAAAACGCGTAAATTTGACTAGTTTTACGGTTTTGAGGTTTTGGGAGCTTTAGGAGCTGAAATAAATTAAGGTAAATTAAGGTAATATTATTAATACATATATTAATAATAAAAACAAATAAAAAACGAATTTTGAGGGGTAGGGTCGGTTTAAAAAAAAGAAAGAAAAAGGGAAAAGAGGAAAAAGGAAACAAGTGTTATACTTGGACAAGGATTGTTTTGCTATATAAGAAACCCCCACACTTATACCAAACGAATTATATTCATTCCCTGGAGTTTATAGTCGACTTATAGAAGAGAAAAATTAGGGTTCTTCATAAAATTGGGGTTTTCTCATCTTCCATTAATTTAAAGGTAAATCTTCAAAACCTTTTTTAATTAAATTGTTTTTATGTTTTCTTTAATAATCTTATGATGGATTTAGGTTAGGGTTAAATTTAAAAATAGTAAATTAATGTTATAATAATGAGGTTATAATGATTACATAAGTTAGGGTTTGTAATTAGTAGGGTCAGGGTTAATTAATTAGTTTAATTTGATTAAACCCGTTTTTAAAAACTGGGCAGAATTTTGAGTCAATTGTTTTGATCATATTGGGAGTTCTACAAACTCTTATTTTGCAATCCAAGTATCCCTGAAAAGGTAATTGAAGTGGCTTTCCAATGCAAGAAACTATAACTAAATTGGAGGTAGGGAAGTGGGTCAAAAACAGGTTACAACAGTCTAAGGTCAAAGCAGTTTTGAATTCAGCCTGTTTTCTTTTTAAGTTTTGGGTTGTTTGGGGCACTTAGGGTTGCATTGGGATCTTCTCACGAACGTGAGAGATGGTTTATATGTTGTATTTAATATCTGAACTTGGGCTAAGGTGGTGGTTTAGGGTAAGACCCCTTAATGGTAACAAACCTTTAGTACGTTTAAAATCAAGAAATCTGGAATGACGAAAGTAGATATATATGTATCGGGGCCTTAACAGTAGCTTTAAGGTTAGGGCAAGTGGGAGGTGTTAGCCAACATATGTAAGGGTGTGAATATTCCTTTTACAGAAACCATGGGTAGGTTTAAGTGGGCGTTTGACCTAAAGTTTTGAGACCTAAAAACTGGGACTGTTTTGGGTAAAATACGAACGGGTTAGTTATTAAACTTAACCAAGTTAAGGACTTGTTAAGGAAGGGTAATGGGGTAATTAGAGCTTATTAATGAGGTAAATATGTGAGAATGGGTTAGATGTCCATCATAGGTTAATGAGCCATCTTAGTGATTGGTTCGTTTATTGATTTCGTGTTTTTGGTTTGTTAGCTTGTTGCTAGTGCAAGGACGTGTGAAGGAGCTATCAGGTGAGTTTCATAGTCCCATGTTTACAATTGATTTTGACTTCCAGATGGGATGGAAGAGACACTGTGTTGAGTTGTTTCTAAATTGTTGCTGTGAATGTTTTATGGTTGTGATGGACTTGTGTGTACACTTATGTGATTAACTGCTATGTGATTTTTGATATGTTATTGTGGTTTGAAAAGGTAGTGGCCTTGTGGTTTGACAAGGTAGTGGCCTTGTGGTTTTCCAAGGTAGTGGCCTTGGGATAGGTACATAGGGTGATCATCTAAGGTACCATGATGTTGTTTGGCAAGGTAGGAGCCTTGGATTGGTTTGGTATGATTGGTCTTGATTGATAGTTGTTAATACATAATTGTAACACATTGTCCATATGTTCTTTTGTTGATGATTGTTATTCACAGCTTGTAACTGATTTAGCGTTGGAGTCTAAACCTATGACTCACACCAACTTTATGTTGACGTGTTTTAGTTTCTCTTTCATGTGAGAATGTGGTTAAGCTTGAGGATAGAAGTGGCTAGACTTGGATGCCTTAGGATTGCATATAGAAGGAGATCCCCGTTCCTTCTTAGTTTACCTATATGTTTGTTTGGTTTATGTTTATTGTTTGTCTTGGGTAAGTGGTAGGACTGTTACCTACTTACCTAGACTCCTGCATTGTTGAGATATTGTCATGACATTTGTGTCGCCATTTATGACATTATATTTGCATTTTAGTATTCTCTATAGAGACACCATTTGTTGTGATGATATCCATACGTCGCGCCCCATATTCCGCCATTGGTGGGGTGTGACAGTGAAGGTCCTTTAACTTGCAAACTTTCCTTTGACAGGACTTATCCGAAACATCATATCAAATATTTTTATTTATCATGTGTTGGCTATCTAGCCAGCATGAGTTAACTTGATTGAGCTTATTGATTTGGCATGGCTTGGCTATTTTGCAAACATGTCGTAATGTGATTATATGTGCTTAGTGATGGCTTTTATATTTGATTTCGATCATAGTTCCTCTGATCGAGTAATGTATACTCCGAACGATTTCCGTGTCGATGAATTCGCTTTTGACGAAATAAGTTTCCATGTTCGAGATCAATGCTATTAGGTGATTTTGTATGACTAGTACTAACTACCTTGTCTTGATTATTTGGTAACTTTTCGATGGAGGTCTGTGCGATTCATGCAATTCTCTGACGAAACTTTTTTTTTGAGACCCTTGGACGATATCTATTTTGATTTGGTCGATGTGATCAACGATCTTTTGAATTGATTACCTCATTGAAAATATTTTAAATGCGCCCACTGTTTTTCCACTGTTTTTCCACTGTTTCTGACTCGTTACTTGTCGTGAGTAAGTGTTTTGAGCTCATATCGATCGTCACATGTTTGATAAGCTAGTAGTAATGTACCTTGAAACACTTCTAAAAATTCACGATTTGTCAAGTTTTTGCTTCAAATCGCTTATTCTTCGAGTTATGTATTATCCTTTTCTTATAAGGATTGAAGCTACATTTAAACCATTCACTTTTGTACCTTAAGTATTATCGTTGCTTTGATTTTTGTTTATCCAACCTTCGCTAGGAATCTCGGCAATGATTTTTCTATTCCTCGCATCTTCGCCTTTTAACCGAAGGCTACTGAGACAAATTAAGCGCCGGGACGTCGCTTCCTAAAGGGTTAGATGATGTAATAACCTGAACTTTAAAATCAACATTTAGACTGAGATCTAATCTTATTCCTAGTAGTCGGATCAATATTTATTACCCGACTTTCATTTGTCATGTTCGTTCTACGAATAATATTTAATTATCAGCTAACTGGCAATGTTAAGGCTTTAAAGTATCGAATACGTGTTATTTATTATTTATCGGCAAAGTTTATGTTCGTCATCGACCGTGAACATTTTCATTATGACATAGAAATATTTTCTAGTGTCGTTATTTTAATTTCTCATTTTATGAGAATTCTTGATAATTTACATTAAACCTTTAGGCGTCATTCGTCTAGGCGACGCGTTAACGTTTATTTAATTATAAGTCCTCCTTTATTTATTGAAATATCAATGTTCTTCGAATGTCAATGTTTTTATTTTATATTGAGCGTTTATTTTTTGTGTTTTACGCGTATCTTTCATATCACGTAACGTTAAAAATATCGGGTTTCGATAATACCCGCTTTTACCCAATTTATACCTAATTCTAATGTAAATATATAAAAAAAAAATAGTCCCACCGCCTCTTAGTAAGGTTGTCGTTCAACCCCATGTGTCATATGACACATTCATTTCAACATAACTTTACCACGTGGCAAAGTAAATTACATTCTTTGATTTTGGTATACAAATTTATTTGTTTTATGTTAGACGTCAAACTTTTATCTCTTCTCTTCTTATTAGTTTTGGCCGAAGAATGCGCCATACAAACGTAAATTTAAACATACTTTTAGTACTTGTTTGGTATATTCGATCAAGGTTTGGTTGATGGTATTATAATAATTGTGAGATTTTCTTCATCTATTGTAAGAATTTCATTCTTATTTTGTATCTTCATGTCTATGTAATTTGTGATCATGTAAAATATTCTTTACCTTCAATAAGTAATATATGCAATAGTTTATTTATAGTGCTTAGGCATTGTATTCATGGTTCGGTCTTCAAACATGATGTTAAAGAAGCTCATAAATTAAGTTGTAATAGTAATGATTTTTTTTAAGTAGAAAACGTATTATATCTTGATACTCAGTAGGTTTGGAACTTTGGAAAATAATATAGAGTGATAGGTATCTATTTTGTAGCAATTTGGCCGGGTGACTCGTCTCGTGACGATACCCGATGAATTAGATATGGTCAAAATATGTAAAAATTATATACTGACATCTAAATATGTAAAACTAAAAGTTGTAGCTAAATTTATGTAGAATCTCCACGAGTCGAATGGTTTTCTATGGATAAACGGTTTGGAAATGGCGGCTAAAACGGTGAAACTGAAGTTGGCTGCGAAAACAGCCAACTCTTCTAAGTAATAAAATGGGTAAATAAGCTATGATAATTATAAATTAGAGGTAATTGACTTTATAATAAGTAAACTAAATAAGTTAAGAATGACTTTAGTAAAAAAATAACTCATCTATATTATATACGGTTTAGGAGAAACGTTCTAATTAACGAGACATGTCGTGAAAATTGTAAGAATTAGACTATATTAAATTAAGGTAAAACGTGATGATTTTTATAAACACCGAAATGGTATGAGCCGCTTTTTAGTAAATATAGACTCGTTTATTTATTAATAACTAGAATACCCGAGACTCGGCCATCGTGGACATTAAGTTTACATTGTTATGAGGCGTTTTAGAACCCGTAATACATATAAAGTGGATTTGGGCCACAAAAGCCTAACTTACACTTATAATGGCTATTGGGCCATTATTGGACCAGAGATTAATAATATATATGGAGATCAATAATGAGTTTGAAATGGACTTAGGTTATATAAATGATTAATGGGTCACTAATGGGCTAGAATGGGCTTAATGGTCATAATGAGAAGATATATGTTAAATTGTTATGAAAGGTTTTATAAAAAGTTTTATAAAACTTATGCAATGTCCAAATTTACTAAAGGGAACTATTTACATATATGTATGACTTATGTATAGTCTCGACCCTAAGACGCGTCTCGTCATTATAGGTTCGTTCGGTCATATGTTGACCGTTGGGCATCTCGTTCTCGATCAGTGAGCGATTATTATCTCGTGAAGTCGTGTATCGACTATTGGACATTTGTTCCTTGATCTACGTGTGATAGCTATATCAGGTGAGTTCATAGCCTCACTTTTACTGCTTTATATGTGTTAATAAACCCGCGAGGGGGAATACATGCTCTTGGTATAAAAATATGATGTCTATATATATGCTTTCGAGAGAATACCTGTTGTTGTAAATGAATGTAAGATGGTTGATTATATGCTTTCGAAAGATGAACACAAGCGTTGATTGTATTGATTGTGAACCGCTATTTGCTAAGTGCTGTATTGCCAAAATTTGGAAAGTCCCTATAAACCCATGAACCGTTAACTACCTATGATGGGTAGGCGCTGGTACAGACGGATGGATCCATCGAGGATGGCCCCCACCTGGGTAGGTCGCACCTGTGGGTTGGAGGCTCAGCCAGGTGTGTTGTATTAGAAGTAAGGGGGTATTTGGCAAAATACCTGACTAGGGCATTATTATACTTAAGGCTTCGGTGTCATGGCTTAGTGGAATAGCGCGGACTTTGAGTATTGTATGTGTTACAATATTGACAGTGGATGATATTCTTGTGTTCAAAAGCTTTATGGTTTATTTAAAAACCCATTATTGTTTATTAAAAACCTATGAATTCACTCAACCGTTGTGTTGACATGTTAGCATGTATTTTCAGGTGTGTAGGTTTAAGAGCAGCTGGAGCATGGAGCCGCGTAGGATAAAGTAAAGGCAAAACAAACAATTTCCATTCGATACATTTGACGAATCTTTATTATTTCTTAAGGTTTGTATAAATTGGTAGGACCTCTTTTTTTTAGTTAACTCTGATTTAATAAAATTATCGAATGGTTTATTTTATAAAACGTCTCTTTTGAGGTCGTTTTCTATGACTGTGTGTGATGTGCTATGAAGTAACGCCCAATGTTGATATTCCGCTGCCTTGTGAAATTCGGGGTGTTACAAGTCCCTGCAAGGACTTTTTGTGAATTATATATTCTTTTTTTTTAAAGTTGATAAATCAGCTATAATCTCACAGACTAATTGAGTCTGTAAGCCAAACTAACAAATCAAGCAAAACAAATTAAACAACAACGCATAACCATATCGGCAAACTAATTAAAGGCTAGAAAAACTTTTAATAAGCAAATAAGATTTAAAAAGAACTGATAAGCAAGACCTAGTAAATCTAACAGATATCAACAAAACTAAATTATAACATCAAAGATATTAAACTAGCAAAACAAGAACTCAAAACAAAATCAAATAAGCAATTAACACCTAAATTGCCAATAAGCAAAACTATACTATAAGCAAAGCTAGACTACCTAAATTCAGCAAAGCTAACTATCAATTCTAAAAACCTATAATCCAACAGATTTAAACAAGACTCAAAGCAAATCCCAATCACCTATATCAGTAACTTAACAACAAGCAAGATCTAAACAAATTTTAAATAGATATAACAAATTAAGTAGACAAAAAAACGACTATCAATCAAATAAAACTTGAATAAAATATTAGATAAAAACTTAAAGCTAGCAGACCTAATGAACAGGAATAAAAACAAATCAACCACTAGCAGATTAATAACAGAAACTAGAACAAATATTAATCTAAAATTAACAAAAAATAAAAAGAGATATAAAACCTGATGTAGAATTCCTTTGTGAAGAAGATGCGGCGTAGAGCCGTCTTATTAACCTGAATCAACACCTTCCTTCGTCACCATTTAAAATCAACACCACTAAACTTCGAATCACGAACCAAATGCTATAACTCGAACCAAATTTAATAAAAATTTCCAGTAGGGAAGTTTTCTATCCACCTTTTTACTTTCTTTATTTAATACAAATTATTAATTAACTGATTAAATAAATTTTATTATTATTATAACTAATAGTTTAAAGAGTAAATTGCAGTATTAATAAACTATAACAGAAAAGAAATGAGACAAGATTTAACTGAATTAAAGATTTTATTAATAAACGAAATTCATTACAATACTGAGAAAATTGAAAAATACAATTAATCTAAAAACTAATTAGAATAATAACTAGAAAATAAAAAAAATGGCAAACGAAATTTCGGAAATGATGGGGGTTTTATAGGCAAACCCTAAAACTTCATCATGAAGATTTGTGAGCACATCTTGCGATCTTGTCCGTTTAATCCTTCTTTTCTCCTTCTCTTTCTTGATCTACAGATGGAAATCAATTACCCATCACACGGATTGCCACCGTGGATGGGTTTGTGTTTCTTGTGCTAGTTTGATGCTGAAGTGGACTCATCTTATTGGAGGAGTGGTTGTGGTGATGTGTATACACCAATCAAGATCAAGGCTGGGTGCCACGTAGATGATTAAGGACCACCATCTTCAAGCTCCTATAAAAGGGGGAATTAATTTGAGGCGCGTGTATAAACACATGCTCTAAATCAAAAACCCTCAATATTGATTTTTAGCTAGGGTTAAAGAAAGGGGTGGCTGCGTTAGTTTTGTTGAGAGAGAAAAGGGGGAGTGGGGTTACATAGGATGTAACGAAAAGTGGGAGAGTGAATGGGGTAAATGTGTTTATGATGTTTGACCAAACGAGTGAAATTGTTTTTCACTTTAACCGTCCCTTTTGTTTAACTTGACTTAATGGGCTTTTAAACCCATATTTCCACCGTCTCAATTTAAATTGTTGTAATATTGGGCTTTTAGCCCAATAACTCCATCCGTCTCAATAAGATATTGTAAATGGGCCTTTGATGGGCTTGATATCCACAAGTGAATAACTATTGTTCCTTAAATGGGCTTTTGGGCCCATTAACCAAAAGTGGGACCCACAAAGCCCAAATGTCCTTCATTAAGTTAAAATCCACTAAAACGAACTTGATTTTGGTTTTCTTGATCATTTCTTCAAAGTCGTGTTGATTTTGCCGGTTTTCGTGATCTTCAGTACACTTTTGGTTCTTTGACTTTGTCTTTGTCTCTTTCTTGGACTTTTCTTCAACAATTGACCGTGAAATCCTGTGTATTCTTTCCTTTTGATCTTTTGTACCTATTTCACAAAAAAACACAAAACCACATGTAATTCCGAGTTTTACGATATTAAACACATGATTAGGTCTTGTTTTTCATTGATTTTAGTGGTAAAAGGATAAGTGTTTACGCACTTATTAAAACCCCTACACTTGACCATTGCAATGACCCCATGCAATGCATAATTTTAAAGCATAAAGTTACATTTTTCCCATAATTAACCCATCTTGGCCTTTATTAAGATATACTATTACTACTACGATGAAAAGATAAAAACTTTAAAGGAAACAAAAGTTATAATAATTAATTCATTAACTTTGAATTTATTTGATGGAAGAAACTCGTAAAGAAATCTAAGACTTTAAATTAGGGCTTTGGTGTCATGAATATTAATCATCCTTAAGTTTCACGTTCCCCATATCAAGCTTAAAAACGAGATCATTGTTTACCATAAGTTCTTAAGTTAAAACCACTTATATAAGACAAATGTGTAATACTCTTTCTCCAATTTCTAAGTTGTATCTCTAGCTTTTAAGGATTGTCATTCACCCGTAGGCTCATTTGACTTATTTAATAATTATTAGTCCAAAAATGAAGGCAAAACGGTGCAAACCAGACACTCAAAACCTAACCTCGTCCTAAAAAACGTTGTCACTAAAGTAAGCCCACATCAAGGATAATTTAACACAATTTGGGGAATAAATTCCCGGATCTGAAATTTGGCCAATAGTACTACTTATTTATTATTCCTCCAAAGTCATGTAGACTTTATGTGGAGTTTAGCAAGTCACATCATATACCCTTAGGCTCTTTAAGATGTAAAAATGCTCCTCATCTATTGTCCACACCCTAAGGCTCCTTGAACGATAACAAGGGAATTGATTTTTTGATCAATTTTTATTCAACACTTACCATGCCATACACCCTAAGGCTCTAATGACAAGGTTCGTGCTACATGCCCCACACCCTAAGGCTCTTTGAGGTCATGTTTTAATCTTATTCTTTCTTATTTATGATATATATAGTAGGCCAAATTCCGCGGTCCCATGGTCTGAATACCTCCTACTTAGTGGTTATGAGCCACCTTAGTCGGAAGTCCACAACGCTGGCACCCTCAATGTGTTCATGCTTTAATTACAAGGAGATAAAAGATTTGGCTAAGAGCTAAGATATAGAATCTACACCGCAAAAATCCTCATTTATTAAGCAATTAAATATACAAGCGGGAAGAAAGAGCCACAAAAACTCATATAAGCAAGAATTCACCCTTAAACTAGTTATCAACTCTATCATCTCTCGTTCTCCATAATTTAAAATCTCAAGGAATGAGACTCGTGGATGCTTAGCCTAATAAACCAATTAAGGTCCATATGGTTAAGGATACTAGCTAGAGTAAACTTGGATAAGTAAACTCGGGTTGAGTCAAAATATTCACGACGGGCCTAATATATCAAAGATATCTAAACTTGTTAAAACCATTTTATTCATTTATTTATTTTTTTGACTTTATTCTTGAAATGGAATTTATCCATACGATGTGATGACAAAAGGAAATAAAATAAATGGAAATACTACTAGGCCAAAATAGATCAAAAATTTAAAAATGTTGAAAAAATTAAATTTTTCGGTTAAATGAGGTCAAATTCTTGGAAAAGTCCACTAAAATTCGATAGAAGTCCCCCTACACTTAATATAAACATTGTCCTCAATGTTTAAGCATGTGGGAGGATAAACTCCCCTACACTTAGGACATTGAGTACGTTGTTTAAATCAAGCTAAGGAAGAGACAACTAAAGTGATTACATTTATTCATCTTATTTATATACATGTATGAATCACAATAGTTTTGATAGAACCGGGTACACGGGAACACGGGATTACGGGTAGCGCCAAAAACACCAAAAGTGGATCATGAAAGCACACATCCCTGCCCAACATCACAAAACAAACAACCTACTTGGCTCCCCCCACACTTATTGGTGGAAATGGGTGAAGGTGAAAAAGGGTGGAAAGGGTGGAAAAGGTAAAAATCTAACCTAGTTATACGATGCTTGGTTTATTTATTACGAGTCTCTAGCTCGACTCGATTTCCCGAATTAATTTAAGGGAAACGTGGAGAGGGATGGAATCATCTAGTGAGAGATGTCCTCTCCAATGTACAACTTAACCCGTTGGCCATTAACCTTAAAGTTGGGCCCATTTGGTTGGGATAACTCAATGGTGCCATATGGGAAGATTTGGGCCACGGTGAATGGATCGGACCAACGGCTCATAAGTTTACCCGAAAAGATTTTCAACCGAGAGTTAAAGAGTAAAACTTGATGACCAACGTGGAACTGTCGGTTCTTAATCTTGGAATCATGAATGAGCTTAGTCTTCTCCTTGTAGATTAATGAATTCTAATAAGCCTCATTCCTAAGTTCATTGAGTTGGATTTTCCTAAGATCATCGGCTTTGTTTATGTCAAAATTAGCCCATTTCAAAGCCCAATAAGCCTTATACTCCAACTCAATGGGGAGGTGGCATGCCTTTCCGTACACAAGGCGATAAGGAGTACAACCTATTGGTGTCTTATAAGCGTTACGGAAAGCCCACAAAGCAGCATCTAATTTATCGGCCCATGAAGCAGGATGCTCTCCCACGGTACGCTCTAAGATTCACTTAAGTCCACGGTTGGAAACCTCGGCTTTACCATTAGTTTGTGGATGATACGCGGTGGAAATTCGGTGATTGACACCATACTTAGCCATGACTCGTGCAAATTGATCATTGCAAAAATGAGTCCCGCGATAACTAATAATAGCACGAGGCACACCGAATCAAGCAAACAATTGTTTCAAGAAGTTAACAACCACCCTTGCATCGTTAGTAGGTAAAGCCTTTGCTTCAACCCATTTTGATACGTAGTCAATGGCTACGAGGATGTACTTGTTCCCTTTGGATGATGGAAATGGCCCCATAAAGTCGACGCCCCCTACGTCAAAGTTTCACACTCTTGGATGAAACTTTGAGGCATATCATCTTTATGTGTGATCTTGCCTTGTCTTTGGCAAGCATCACAATGCTTAACCATTTCATGAGCGTCATGATAAATGGTGGGCCAATAGAATCCGGAGTCGAAAACTTTCTTAGCGGTGTAGTTAGGACCAAAGTGACCACCGGTGGGTCCTTTGTGGCAAGATTCAAGGATTTGTAAAGCCGCCGGCCCATCAACACATCTACGAATGATTAAGTCCGCACATTGCTTGAAAAGATAAGGGTCATCCCAATAGTACGTTTTTAAATCTTTAAAGAATTTTTTCTTTTGTTGAGACGTTAACCCTTCGATAAGAACACCACCCGCCAAATAGTTTGCAATGTCCGCAAACCATGGGGTATCATCAAGATTGGAATTAATAGACATTAAGGTTTCAAGGGGAAAAGATTCATTAATCTCTTGATTTGGAAGTTCCCCTTGATAAGGATCCTCAAGTCTACTAAGATGATCTGCGGCTAGGTTTTCCGCTCCCTTTTTATCACGAATTTTGATTTTAAATTCTTGTAGGAGCAAAACCCAACAAAGGAGTCTCGGTTTAGCATCTTGCTTGGTCAACAAGTATTTCAAGGCGGAATGGTCGGTGTAAACGATGGTGGTGGAAAGCACAAGATAGGGGCAGAATTTCTCAAAAGCATACACTACAGCTAAAAGCTCTTTTTCAGTAGTGGTATAATGCAATTGAGCTCCCGTCATTGTCTTACTAGCATAATGAATGGGTTGGAAATGTTTATTAACTCGTTGACCTAAAACCGCTCCTACCGCGAAATCACTAGCATCGTACATGAGCTCGAAAGGTGACTCCCAATTTGGAGAGACTAACACCGGTGCCTTAGTTAATTTACCTTTAAGAAGTTCAAAAGAGTCGAGACAATCTTGAGAAAAGATGAAAGGAGCATCTTTCTCTAAGAGATGAGTCATTGGACGAGCTATTTTAGATAAATCTTGGATGAAACGTCCATAAAATCCCGCATGGCATAAAAAACTTCTAACTCCTTTGACGGTGGTAGGTGGAGGTAACTTAGCAATGACGTCAACTTTAGCACGGTCGACTTCGATACCGGCTTTGGAAATTTTATGACCAAGGACGATGCCTTCTTTTACCATGAAATGGCATTTTTCCCAATTAAGAACAAGACGAGTGTCTTCACACCATTTAAGCATACGTTCTAGATTGGCAAGGCAAGAAGAGAAAGAATCACCATAGACCGAGAAATCATCCATAAAGACTACCATAGTTTCTTCAACCATGTCATGAAATATTGCCATCATACACCTTTGGAAAGTCCCTGGAGCATTGTATAAGCTGGAAGGCATTCTTTTGTAAGCAAATGTTCCATAAGGACAAGTGAATGTGGTTTTCTCTTGGTCTTTTGGATCGATAGGGATTTGAAAATATCCGGAAAAACCATCTAAGAAGCAATAGTAATCATTACCCGCTAAACGCTCGAGCATTTTATCCATGAAAGGAAGAGGAAAATGATCCTTACGAGTGGCATCATTGAGCTTACGATAGTCTATGTAAACTCGCCACCCATTACAAATCGAGTAGGAATCAACTCGTTGTTTTCATTGGGAACAACGGTTATTCCGCCTTTCTTAGGCACACAATGGACGGGACTAACCCAGCATCTAGAAGTTTAATAACTTCTTTCTTAATGACTTCATGAATTTCTGGATTGACTCTTCTTTGGTTTTGGATTGCGGGTATAAGGCCTCTTCCATGAGAATTTTATGAGTGCAAAAAATAGGATCAATTCGGCGGATGTCGGAAATTTTCCAAGCAATTGCTTTCTTATGATTTTTTAGCAATTCGACAAGTAAAGATTTTTCATCTTCTTTTAAGTCCTTATCAATAATGACGGGTAACTTATTATCCTCTTCTAAGAAAACGTACTCTAAATGAGACTGTAAATCCTTAAGCTCTAAATCCGGTGGATTGTCGATGGAAGGGTTAGTCAAATTTGGATCATCGTTTGTAACTTCCTTATGAGTCGGTGGAGAAATATGGTCCTCATTGAGAAGTCTCTCAATGGTACGAATGTCTTCTTCCCAATCGGTGGGAGAATCGTCATATTTTAAATCCACGTCCCCTAAACTTGCTTCAAATTCTTGTAAAAGAAAGTCACTTTCTCCAAATGGAGTCAATGAAGGAGCAATAGAAGCCACGGTCTCAACATGAGGTAAATGAGAAATACCTCTCTTACAAGCCTCGTGAAAATGTTCTTCACATGCTTCGTCGAGCACATCGATGTAATTCACGGATTCGGGCTCACCGGGAAGTTTGGAAAGTTTACACATGTTAAAGACGATTTTATCATCCCGTACCCTCATGATAAGCCGGAAGGTATTCTTTTGTAAGCAAATGTTCCATAAGGACAAGTGAATGTGGTTGTCTCTTGGTCTTTTGGATCGATAGGGATTTGAAAATATCCGGAAAAACCATCTAAGAAGCAATAGTAATCATTACCCGCTAAACGCTCGAGCATTTGATCCATGAAAGGAAGAGGAAAATGATCCTTACGAGTGGCATCATTGAGCTTAAGATAGTCTATGTAAACTCGCCAACCCATTACGAATCGAGTAGGAATCAACTCGTTGTTTTCATTGGGAACAATGGTTATTCTGCCTTTCTTAGGCACACAATCGACGGGACTAACCCATGGCGAATCCGAAATATGGTAAATCATTCTAGCATCTAGAAGTTTGATAACTTCTTTCTTAATGACTTCATGAATTTTTGGATTTACTCTTCTTTGGTTTTGGATTGCGGTTATAAGGCCTCTTCCATGAGAATTTTATGAGTGCAAAAAATAGGATCAATTCGGCGGATGTCAGAAATTTTCCAAGCAATTGCTTTCTTATGATTTTTTAGCAATTCGACAAGTCAAGATTTTTCATCTTCTTTTAAGTCCTTATCAATAATGACGGGTAACTTATTATCATCTTCTAAGAAAACGTACTCTAAATGAGACTGTAAATCCTTAAGCTCTAAATCCGGTGGATTGTCGATGGAAGGCTTAGTCAAATTTGGATCATCGTTTGTAACTTCCTTATGAGTCGGTGGAGAAATATGGTCCTCATTGAGAAGTCTCTCAATGGTACGAATGTCTTCTTCCCAATCGGTGGGAGAATCGTCATATTTTAAATCCACGTCCCCTAAACTTGCTTCCAATTCTTGTAAAAGAAAGTCACTTTCTCCATATGGAGTCAATGAAGGAGCAATAGAAGCCACGGTCTCAACATGAGGTAAATGAGAAATACCGCTCTTACAAGCCTCGTGAAAATGTTCTTCATATGCTTCGTTGAGCACATCGATGTAATTCACGGATTCTGGCTCACCGGGAAGTTTGGAAAGTTTACACATGTTAAAGACGATTTTATCATCCCGTACCCTCATGATAAGCTCACCCGCGGCTACATAAAATCAATGTACGCCCGGTTCTCAAGAAGGGTCGTCCCACAATTAAGGGAACACGGGGATCCATCTCATAGTCGACTACAACGAAATCGGCAGGAAAAGTTAATTTGTCGACTCCTACGAAAACATCCTCGGCTATCCCCACCGGATAAGCAACCGTACGGTTAGCTAATTCCAAGGTCATACGAGTGGGGACTAGCTCGGGTAAAGATAATTGTTTCCACACGAACAATGGCATAAGATTGATACTCGCTCCGAGATCCGCCAAGGCCATTCAATTCTCAACACCCGGAAAATTGCAAGGAATAAGGAATCGAACGGGATCTCCTAACTTAACAGGTAACTTTCTCAAAAGAACCGCGGAACAATTCTCATTCAATTGGGTATTGGCGATACCGAGCAGTTTTTCTTTATCACTTAAAAGGTCCTTAAACATCTTAGCATACTTAGGCATGTAAGCGAGAGCCTCGGCAAAGGTGATATTAAAATTCAATTGTTTGAACATTTTTAGGAAGTTCGAAACTTGAATATCATCCTTATTCTTAAATTTCTATTTCCTCAACCTTGAGGGATAAGGTATATTGGGTTGAGATGAAGACTTTGGAGTGGATTTCTCACTCACATCCTTTGGTGGAGGAGGGGTAGAAATGGAAGGTGAAGGAACCGGTTTGGGAACCGAAGGTGTGGTATAAGATTTAGGTAAAGGTGGAACATAAGGTGTAGACGAAGGCATAACGGGTGGTATGTCACAAGTAGAAGGTGAGGGAGGGTGGGTAGAAGAAGAAGGAATCTCGGGTCCTTGTTTAGGTGGGGAATAAGAGAAGGTTCTTCGTGGTCTTACCGCTCCTAGTAGTGATGGCATTAATGTTAGCCCTAGGTTTGGTCACGGCGTTAGAAGGGAGGGCACCATGGGGACGAAGGGTTTGAATCATTTGCAAAAATTTCTTATCGGTCGATTCTTGCATCTCTCTCATAATTCTCTCATGTTCGGTTAATTTTTGTAGAACCAAGTCCATTTGAGGATTATGCATGTTCATTTGATTATACCCGTGATTAGGAAAACCTTGATTAGGAAAACCTTGGTTTTGATATTGATTATAACCTTGAATAAAACCTTGATTTTGAAAACCTTGGTTATTAAATCCTTGATTTTGATTATTAAACCCTTGGTTTTGCCATTGAAAATTCCCTTGATTTTGATTAAAACTCCGTGTATTAGAATTCCCTTGAAAATTACCCCGTTGAGGACCTTGGTTCCTATTTTGGGCGGGTGGGGGTGGTCTTTGTGGAGCTACAAAACCCAGGGGAGCCAAATAGTTATTAGACTTATAAGACAAATGGTTAACATCAACATTTGGTTTGAAATGAACCCGCTCATTTTCATTGTTATTATAAGCATAAACTTCTTGTTGTTGATTGTAAACCTTGACACAATTATAATACGAATGTGGTCCACCACAAGTTTCACACGTTTCACAAGTCTCTTTTAAGGCATTAACTTGCACAATGATGGCTTTGGTATTGTTAGCAGTTTGTAGAGCAATTGATTCAACAAGCGAAGTAAGCTTATCAATTCTCTTGTCGCTCTCACTGGTACTAGCACTTGCCATAGTAGCCCTAACACTCTTGGTTTGTACTTTTGCCTTGTTTTCAATTATTGCCCAAGCCTCGTTCATGGACTTCACAAGAATATTACTCCCCGCGGAACTATTAAGTGAGTCTTGGTCATTAAGAGTTAAACCATTGTAAAACGTATTGATTTGATGCACTTTAGTGAAACCATGTTGTGGACATTTTTGTAAAAGCTCCTTAAAACGATCCCAAGACTCACTAAGGGTTTCCCCATATTGTTGTTCAAAGGTAATTATGTCATTCCTTAAATAGGTGGTCCGTGATGGTGGGAAAAAGTAGTTAATGAACTTAGTCTCTAAATCAATCTATGTAGTGATACTTTGGGGTGGTTCCTTATCAAGCCAAATCCGGGCTTGTCCCTCGAGGGAAAAAGGAAAGAGTTGTAAACGAATGGCCTCTTGTGGCACCCCATTGTATTTGACGGTGTTTGCCAATTGTATGAAATGTTTTATATGAGCGTGTGGGTCATCATTAGTACGGCCTAAAAATGGTGTAGCGAAAACCATTTGAATAAAACCCGTTTTTAGTTCAAAATTATTCGCTCCAATATCCGGCACCACAATCGCGTCATCATTTCCTTCAACGTGAGATTGTAGAATCTCAATCATTGGTCGATTATCCGTTGCCATTGTGTTGTTCAAAGCTCGATTCTCGGGATCGGCTTAATTGCCGGTCTTTTTGTTCTTCTTCTTCTTTTTGGAAGAATTAGAAGTATTTGGTACACCACTCGGTATGTGTGCATGCGCGCGAGTGCGCATACAACTAAACTCAAGGAATGAGGTAGGAGACCTCGATCGACTTTGAGAGGAAAGGGATTATCTCTCCCGAGGTTCAATTTGAAAAAGCTACAAAAATATATACGTAATACTACTTGAGTTGGCAAACCAATAATCGGTTGTCCCTCTCAATATACGCACAAGCAAGCGGGGAAACGAGGTGGCACAAAGCACTTAAAAACCTTTTTCCATAGACGGCCTTTTATAGCGCGTCGCCTTATACCCACCTTATAGTTTGTATAAATCGAGTTCAAACTTTTTACTAGTATTTATCTATTTTGCCCTTTTTTCTCGTTTTGGATTTGAATACAATAGCTAGGCGATGAAATCCCAACTAAGGTCTTATTTGAAAGTAGGTAAGTTGATTGTTCTACGTAATATAATATAGTAAAAGAAAAATATTTTTGTATTTTTTATAAAAATATACATTCACAATAAAAAGCGAAAGAAATCAAAATAAGAAAAATAACAATAATACGTAATATTTTTGTTGTAATACTTTAGGAAAAGTATTACTTTTGGGTTTTTTAATTTTTTTGGTGCAAATCTTAGGAAAGAGTTTGATTTTGATGATTTTTTATTTTTTTTGTATTTTTAAGTTTTGGATTTTTTATGTTTTTGATTTTCTTTTTTATTTTTTTTCAGAACATCATTAATTCCGAATTAGTTCAGAATTTTATCATTTCCGAATTAGATCAGAACATCACCGATTCCGAATTAGTTCAGAAAATCACCGATTCAGAATTAGATCAGAACATCAGAACATCACCGATTCCAAATTAGTTCAGAATTTCACTGATTCCAAATTAGATCAGAACATCACAGATTCCGAACTAGGTCAGTGTTTAACAGATTCCGAACTAGATCATTCCCTCACAGATTCCGAACTAGGTCAGTGATTAACAGACTCCGAACTAGATCATTCCCTCACAGATTCCGAAATAGGTCAGTGATTAACAAATTCCAAACTAGATCATTCCCTCATAGATTCCGAACTAGGTCAGTGATTCACAGATTCCAAACTAGGAAACTGATTCACATTCCGATTTAGATCATGTTTGGGACTTTGTAATTTTTGGAAGAATTCTACATCAACTCACAAAAAATTTCACAACCTTATTTCATTGCTTGATCAAAAGATAATATTTTTTTTGCAGCAAGTGTTCAAAAAATGAATCCTCATTCATTTATGCCTACAATGACATCGCTTACCTATATTTCAATCATTTCGGGTACCGATACTCGCCCACCGTTGCTCATCAAAGACTTATTTGAAGCAAGGCAGGGTCGCATGAGAACTTACATCATGGGTAAACCCAATGGGATACTTATGGTTCAATCCATTGAGAAAGGTCCACCCGATTGGGGAGAAGTTACTGTCGACAATGTGATGCGGCCAAGATTGTTTCATGAGTTAACGGATGCTAACAAACTCATTGCCGATGCAGATGAAAGGGCCGCTCAGACAATACTTCAAGCTCTTCCACCCGATATCTATCGAATGGTAAGTGAACACACAGTGGCAAAGGATCTTTGGGACTGCTTAACTGTTTTGTTACAAGGGACTTCACTAACTAAGCATGAACGAGAGTGTCAATTGTATGACTTGTTTGATAGGTTCACATACATTCCAGGGGAAACACTTCATGACTACTACTAGCGTTTCACTACTTTGATGAATGATTTGAACGTGTATAATCTAAGGATTGCTCAGTTTCAACTAAACACCAAGTTCTTGAACACGTTACCCTAAGAGTGGCGCCAATATATCACCGATGTTAAAATGATTCGGGATTTGCACAAGTCAAATTTAGATCAACTTTATGCCTTCTTGTAGCAACACGAGAAGCACGTGATTCAAAAACGCATCTCTCAGGGATCTTATCAAGAACCATTGGCATTAATGACAAATCATCCAACTTTGTCATATCACAACTCTCCGTTTCCTTTGGGACACCAATCTTCCTACCAACCATTGTATCAAACTCCAAGCTTTCCATAGTATTCGATATTGCCACAACCACCTACATATTATCAGTAACTATACAAGCAACCATCAACATCATCACAAGGAGACTCGCATCATTTACCTTATGCTTCACAATCATATTCACCTTATTAACCTTCAACAAACCCTGCAATCCCCAATCAACAACATGAGGCTCCTCAACCCCATTACTCACAACATGTTAGTGCTCCTTCAAATCAATTTGTAGCTCAACCAGCACCAGTATTCTATGGTGATGATGAGATTCCAGTCCCTGAGTTTAGACAAGGGGATAATCCTACTAATATAATTGCTCAAATGTCAACTTACATCACTCAAGCGTTGAACAAACAAGGTTACAGAGGACCATCTCCAACAAACAATCAGCTGAGGAACTCTTCTAACTCTCAACAATAGGGGAGACCAATTTCATTTAATACTGGCGCACGTCCATCTAACATTGCTGCTACAAGGGGTAATAACACTGGCAAAATGAAAATGATCATATGTTATAACTGCAAAGGGGAAGGGCACATGGCTCGAGAGTGTAAGCAGCCAAAGAGGAAAAGGGATAGCAAATGGTTTCAGGAGAAGATCTACTTGGTGAATGCTCAAGCCCAAGGACGAGAGCTCGATGAAGAAGAGTTATCATTTCTCACAGATCCTGGAGTTGCGGACACTGACGGACTCACAGCAGCCATCACGAACAATGCCACATATCAGTGTGATGATCTTGATGTCTACGATTCTGACTGTGATGATCTCAATACCGCCAATGCAGCTCTCATGGCAAATCTTTCACTTATACGAAGGTGGTAATATTTATGTTCTAGAGTCTTTGCGTACAATGGTTTATAAAACCAAAACGGTTCAATCGGGGACTTATAATATAAGGATATATTATAATAGTTATCAATTAATTATAATAAATTAATCAACATATACGCTTAGACTGAATTACCATTGATCTTGTAATATTTTAAAATCTTAGTATAAGATTTCTAGGATTTATTTGGATTTCATTACGATATCCACACGTTTTTAGGCAGTTTATTTATGTTACTGTATATTAGTTAAATACATAGTTGTGCAAGTATTAATAACTTCCATTTTAAATTTGTTATTAATAATATCATTTAAGTAAAAGTATTTTACTTACAAGTGTTGTATTTTACTTTTGTGTACATTATGTTTCATATAGCTTATATGAACAGCTTATTAAAATAATAGTAGGTTATTAAATTTAATTAATGTCCCCAAGTTTCCGTAAGTTAATAAATAACCCCTTTGATTACAAGTTTGAGAAAGTGACGGTTCTAGTCCTTTTTAATTTAGGATTCATTCAAGTTTTTAATTCATTAGATGAAATAAAGGTTCTACGGTTTGCTAAATTTTCGGTTATTTGGAAAACATGTCCCTCTATATTTTACCAAATGTATACTTTCCGGTTCTTAACAGCTTTAGTCCTTAGGGTTTCTAGTATTTTTGGGAGAGGGTGAAAATAGTCCCTCCAGTTAACATTTGTTTTATGACTTCCAATAAACGGCGAACTAATCCTTAGGGCTTCTAATTGTTTTGGTTAATTACACAATTAGTCCTTAGAGTCATGAAATGACAGTTTAACTTCCAAGATTTTACAAAAGTGGTCCTTAAGGTATAATAAGTCACGAATGGCACTTAATAATCCCTAGACTTTCAAGTATTTACAATATTTGTTCTTGTAATTACTATTTTATCAAGACAAGTTTCAAATGTCATGGTTTTAATCCATAAGTCTTATAAACTAACATTCTTAGTCTAAAAGTTTTTATAAATTATTTTTGGTATAAAAAATTTATTCAAGTATAACATCACTAAGTGGGCTTATTAAATTTGCTAAAAGAGTTAATGGGCTTCCCAAACCCTTATTAAGCTTACAAGATCCATTAACAATTTTTGAGCTAAGTACTTCTTAATGGGCCCTATTACATTTTTAGATCCATTAATATTTCAAGATCTACTAAGTGGGCTCACAAGGCGCTAAATGGGCCTCTTCAAGTTTTAGGCTATTGCTACATAGTCTTAACTAGTCCATTAATAATATTAATCATTTATCTAGGTGTGAAGTTTATGAAACCTTACAAGCTTATTACTGGTTTATGAAGATTAAGTCAAGATCTCCAAAGAATAATTTATAAAATCTAATTTTAGATTTTTCCCCAACATTTTATTAGATTTTTCAATATTTATAAAATCTAATTAAGTTTACTAAATTATAAAAATCTAGTTTAGATTCCCTCAAGATTTTGCAAGACGCATATTATTCAGTTAGATTTTTATGAAAATCAATTTATATTTTCCAAGATTGAGTAAAATAGATAGATCTATTTAGATTTTTAGAGACTTAACAATCTTCTTAGATTTTCTAACGGGTTCTAGAGATTCTGTTAGATTTCCAAATGTTTCCAAAGATTTTATTTAAATTTTCATTTAAATATTTCCAATGGTTTGTTATGTATTATATTATTCGTGGTTACAATGCATTGTTCAGGCCATCATACTTTAGAATCCATTCTATAAACGTTTGAGGAGCGAGGGCACTTTAAATCATAAACCCAACCACTCAGTCAAAAAGTAATATAGAGATGAAACATCTTTAGTATAAAGCTCCCTACTAACATGACATGTTTATTTGTTTTATTAAGTAACTTGAGTATTTAATATTTCTATAATAAATATTAAATAGTCATAATACGTAAATACGTACAGAGTTATCATATAATACAATCATATATCAATGCATATAATAATGAATGCGCACTTAAACCATATAGTTATGCATGCTCTCTATGCTATATGCTTTCTAAGTATGTCGCAAAAAAAATTCCCAAAAGATTTTTGTAAAGTTATAGTCAAGCTTTTAAATAAAAGAAAAATATTTTTATTCTTATTTTATTTAAAAATTTATCTGGTTCGCTATAACTAAATCTCTGATACCATTCTCTGTAACACCCCCAGACCGGGTATCAAAGTGGTGGATCGATGAGCGAATAGCTTACAAATCACAAATCATAATTATATGATTTTTGAAATACAATTGATGTAAACATTGATTTGGTACAATCGTTTAAATTGTTGAATATCATTTGTTTCAATCATCCTAGTGAAAAATAGACCCCCTGTCATTTTTATGCTCCTAAATGATGCTCAACCCATGCTCAAATAATCTTGCTAAAAAACCTGGGAAAAACATGCTTAAAACAGTCAACATAAAGTTGGTGAATTCATAGAGTTTTGTAAAAGTCATAGTTTTGGATTTTAAGTTGTCCTACATGGTGTTGTTCAGTATTTGATATAAAAGTCAAATTCAAAGTTTTCAATTATTCCATACCTTAATGTACTAAGCAGTATAAAATCAAGTTCAGTAAGTATTATTAAGCAGTGCAAGATTAGGTTTAGTATTTCCTATATTTCCATTTCAGTATTTTACTAAGCAGTGCAAAATAATCAAGTTTAGCATATCCAAATATTTCCATTACAGTATTTTACTAAGTAGTGTAAAATAATCAAATTTAGTATATCTAAATATTTCCATTACAGTATTTTACTAAGTAGTGTAAAATAATCAAGTTTAGTATATCTAATACTTTCATTACAATATTTTACTAAACAGTGTAAAATAATCAGGTTTAGTTTATCTAATACTTTCATTTCAATATTTTACTACACATGGTAAAATAATCAAGTTTAGTAAGTTTTACTAATCAATGTAAAGTAACCAAGTTTAGCATTTCCATTATTCTCATTTTAGTATTTGTTAAGTAGTATATGATTAAGTTTATTAATGCAAACCTTATAGATAGTAGCAATGCACAAAGCATTTATACAAAAGATAATTACATTTTCTATTACTCGAAACTGATGCTTAACCTTCCATAGTTCTCAATAGATGAGAACGTAGTGTCCTACGAAAAGACACGCAAACCTAGTTCCAACATGGTATACATCTGTTGGCCCGGCCAAGGCACAGTAAGCATGACTCACCCAGATGGGGATGGTCAATCCCAAATAGATCTATTTATAACATTCGGGCAATTTCCCATAATTTATCAGTTTCTATAATAGGTAATCGTAATCAAGAGTATCATTCAATTTGCGTTCTGTAGAATAAATATCTATCATATTGTTTAAACAGATTACAGTTCTATTTACGTTCTATAATCTAAATATCTATCAATCATATTATCAAAACCGGTTACAGTTCAATTTATATTCTATAAATAAATTATAGTCATATTATCAAAACAGGTTGCAGTTATTTAATAGCATGTCTCCCCCTCGCGGGTTTGAAAAATCATAAAAGATTTAAAATGCGAGGCTATGAACTCACCTGTATAATACAGCTCGAGGATGATCAAGTATACAATCACTAAGCACATAGTACATCAAATACCTAAGCAATTAAGTACGTCTCAGTATATGCATAAATAATAAATGCATGCAGTCTAATTGGTCATACGTTTATTTGTGTCCTTAATATATCACAGTATATTTAATTATTAAATATACTGTTATGAAGATGGTTAAGTGTGTATGTTGTTTATTCTCTGTTTCAGTATATTCCAGATGTTTATAAAATGCGTATGACATTATAGTCTTTAAAATAAATTATTAATTTTATTAAATAATTTATTAGATTCCAAAAATAATAAATATATTATTATTAATTAAATCCTGATTTATGACATGTTGATAAAAATATAATATTTTTATTCTAAAACTTACTAAAATAGTTTTTGTGTACCAACAGTGGCTATTTTATAAAGACAGTGGGAATAACATGAAGACAGTGGCTAGGTTAGTCTAGCAGTGGTAACTGTATAGCTAGTAGTGGAAACTATTAAGCTTAACAGTGGGAACTGTAAAGCTAATAGTGGGAACAGTTAAGCTAACAGTGGAAACCTTTTGATAGTTTGATGGTCAGTGGTAATATATAACTAACAGTGGGAACATTACAACTATCGGTGGAAATACTACATGCATGTCTATATTACATCATAAGCATACCCCTAAGCTATAACCTGCAAGCTAGCACATCCTTGTCGTTATCAGCAATCCCAAACACTACTTTAAGGCTGCTGTTAATCCCAAACAGCCCCTTAAACCTTGCATGCAGTCCCAAACACCCCCTTATCAGCAGATCCAAACGCCCCAGAAGCTTCTTAACAGTAGATCTTCGATCCAAACGCCATGCATGTCGTTCTATTAGCAGATGCAAGCAGATCCTTACGTATCTAGGCTAATCCAATACACCCTTAATTGTTTCATCTCCTAAAACTAAACACCCCTTTATGTTGTTTGTTAATTGCAGATCCAAACGCCCCTGGTGGGCTTGTAAACGCAATAACAAACACCTCCAACAGAGATGAAGATCTTGTGGTGGTGGGTCTGTGGTGGCTGCATGCCACGAAAATGGTGGCTGGGCATGATGGCAGTAGGGATGGTGTCGTGAGGGGTGAAGGAGGGTGCTGATGATGATGGCAGCAGGGGCTACGGTGGATGAAGGTGACAGCCGCGTGGTAACCACCACGGCTATGGTGGTATCATGGTGTCACGGCTGATGACTAGGAGCCACAAGATGGTGGTGGCTGATGGGTGGGAGGCAGCAGGAGGGCTGCTGTGGTGGTGATGTTGCTACGGCGTGGCGGTTGTGATGATAATGGAGAGGGCTGCTGTTGGTGATGGAGGCCACGGCTACTGTTGGTGATGGAGGCCACGACTGTGGTGGATCCGAGATGACCATGAATGGTGGTGGGGCCACGAAGGAAGATGAGGGTGGCAGCTGGGGCATGAATCCAAGACAAACACCCACATAGGGGTGGCAGCTAGGGCATGAATGGTGGTTATATGCATAGATCTATTGATCTATATATATTAAAGGTGGCGGTCGAGATTTATGGTGGCCAGAAGATGTGGCGGCTGCCATACTAGATGGAGAGAGTGTGTGTGTGTTGAAGATGGAGGCTAGGGTTAGCATGAAATGGAAGTGAAACCCTAGTTGCCCCTTTTATACCCATTCAAAGTTATATAATCTAATTGCAAGATTTATAATAGTAGAGGAGTTTGGGTTGCAATTTTTCTGCAGGGGCTTATAGTGTAACATATGTCGTACACTTGTTAATAAACGGTTCGGGACACGTTCGTGGTTTATGAAATTTGACGCATCTTACGAGGATCGCGTAACTGATCTTAAAATCATTTTTCCAATATAATGGAGTATTTATATGACATAAAAATACGAAGAACGTGTTCGTTTATCTAAATGACAATAATTTATCATTTATCGTTTTATAGCGCAAGTATTGTTTTCATACGGATACTTCTCGTTTAACCTCTCCGTGGATAAATGAAATATTACACAACTTAATCAAATCGTTTATCAAGTATCTCTCGACAATAATTTATGTATTTAAATTATTAAATTGTCGGTACACGGGTTATACGACTTTTGTCTTGTTTTCAGTTCAAATAACTTTTGTATTGTTTCAAAAAGGGTTTTGAAACATACTTCATTATTATTTAATGAACGAAAAATCTCGGGTTTTACACCATCCACATGCCATTTTGAGTTTCGTCCTTGAAACTCAATTAGTATTACTAGGTTGAGAAATGATCTAGGATCATTGGGTAGACTTTTATTACATTTTCCTCATGGTAAAATCATGGATTTTACAAAGTGGCCCAAAATATGGTGCCAACACACGTGCGAGTCAACACCACCACTTGGTCTAATCCTGGAAACCCGGTCCAAAGTGAAAAGAATATATATTATCTAACCCTAAAAGTTAGGTCACTACTCATCAACCCTAACCTAATCTCTCTTTAGAGACCTCCGCCCCATCTTTTTCTCTCAAATGAAACTTTGTCTAATCATTCTTTTTATCCACGAATGGTAAAGAAAAACCCACGAATGAAGAACAACCGAAGATTTTGGCTTCTAGATCTTGTAAAACAAGGTCTCGGGTAGGTTAATTGTTTGATTGCATGTTGTCTTTGGTTTCTTTTAAAGAATCGAAACGAAATATTTATTATAACAATATTTTTATAAATCTTTATTTTATTTCGTACATAAAACATGGTTATACCAAACACAGATCTGTGATGAATAGAAGTTTCGTGTGAATGGATCTAAAAAGATCATGTCATGTCTTTGTAAGACACGAACAAAACTCAATTCTGAGATTAATTAACTTCTGAGTTGTCCTTGGTTTCGAGTCTAGATTGGTGTATTAGGAGATGGATGGGTTGAAGGATAGATAATTGGTGTTTTGGTTTGAGAGTTGGGTTTAGAGTTGTGGGTTTTTGAAGAGTCTATCTTTTTGTTGAGTCGAGTCGAGACGGTTTGGAAAAGAGTTGAGTCGAAAATGAGGCGAAAATGAGTCTTGTTGAGTCGAATTTGGGATTTTCTTGTCGAGAGTCAAGTTAGTCAGTTGAGAATGTTGAGTCTAGTGTTGTGTCAAGTTAAGTGTGGTTTGTTTAGTTTTGGTTGAGGCTGTGTCAGTTCTTGAGTCTTGTTTTTATCGCAATATTGAGTCAAACTAAACAGTTACAAAAGTCATCGCAATAATAGTCATTGCAATAACAGTCATCACAATAACAGTCATCGTAATAACAAGTATCGCAATAACAGTCATCGTAATAACAGTCATCGCAATAACAGTCATCGCAATAATAGTCATCGCAATAACAGTCATCGAAATAACACTCATCGGAATAACACTCATCGGAATAAGGCCATCGGAATAAGTGATCGCAATGTAGAAACCCTTAGGTTTTTGCGATCAGAATACTTGATCAGAATCCCACAAACCCTTATTGCATTGCGATGTGATTAGTTTCGCAACTGACAAAAAGTGACACTGATCGCAATATTAAAAAATATATCCCCGCGACAAAAGTTGATAAAGAGAAAAAATTATACCAAAGACATAGATCGAGACAAAATAAGAGACAATAGACGAGAAATTATGACAGTTAGGACAAAATTGTGATTGAGTAGGATAAAAGCTGAAATGTTGATAAAAGATGATAATATAAAGTTGATACCCTATAAAACTGATACCCTATCACAATAAAAGTTGATAATAAGAATTGTGACAAAAACAATAGGATAAAAGTTGTTTGGACAGATTTGAGACAAAAAAAACTTATGATTGTTTGGAAAATACTGAAAATCCAGTCACAAAATTTATACCATATTCAGAACGAAAAGAAAAAAATTTGAACACCAAATCAATAGATAAAAACACGCCAATCCTAAGATTCAACCATAGCTCTTGATACCAATTGTAGGTTTGCTTTTTAGTATAATCTAGTGGTCTTGGTGGGTGGTGATAAATGGTGGCAGCCATTGATGAGTTTGGAGAGAGGGTTGTGTGTGTAAAGAGAAAGAAAAAGTATATGGAATGAAAATGGGGAAAAAAAAACAACAACCAACCCCTCCTAACATGCTAGGAGGGGGTATATATAGCCCACCCTATATGTGGACTTGATGGCCTATATAGTTTACATATTAGATCACGAGCCCATACCACGTATATATTGTTGGAGTGACCGATCCTTTCTAAATACGTAAAAATGTATTTCCAACAGTTTGACACACAACCGAGACCAACCACGGTCTCGACGCCAGCTTGGTTCACCAACCGAGACCCCAAGGGCTCGGTTTGGTTGTTTCGGACATCAAGGGAAACCGAGACCCCCCATTCGGGGCTCGGTGGTGTTCTCGGACAGAAAAGAAACCCCCGGCTTACGTTGAGGTGTGTTGTTTGTTTCGGGCAACGACTCGAACCGAGAGCCTAGGCTCTCGGTGAGGTTGTGGCTCAGACGAGGGGCTCGGCAACGGGGCCACAGCCTTCGGGTTGTGGTACCCGATTGGTTTACGGTCACGGGATTCGGGTCTGGGAATTTTTAAAACTAATATGCGCATGTAGTTAATTTAAATACATGTATAGTTAAATTAACATTTTAACTTAGGTTATTTTTATTTAATGAAATAAAACATGTATAGCCTAAGTAATTTATTTGGGCTTAATTAAATTAAACTAAGACTTAGGTTTATTATTAAGTTAATAATACATGATTATAACTTAAGTATTTTACATGACTTAATTTAATTAAAATCACATAAGGTAAAGTTTATTATTAAACAATGATACTATATTAATTAATAAACCATGGACTATTATTATTAATTAATAATCATTTTAACCTAAGTATTTAAATTTAATAAACTTTACTAATAATCATCATGACTTATAATATATAACTAATAATCACAAGCTTATATCATTAGCTTATTAATCCAGCTTATTCATATTTATGGAAAGTTCTACTTCAGAAAACTTACTATTTAAGAAACTGATTATTTTTGGAAACTTTCTATTTTTG
This sequence comes from Glebionis coronaria, assembly GCA_025667525.1. Lineage (NCBI taxonomy): Eukaryota > Viridiplantae > Streptophyta > Magnoliopsida > Asterales > Asteraceae > Glebionis > Glebionis coronaria. The sequence goes on along the minus strand of CM046881.1, from coordinate 291,113,500 downwards.
GAAACTTTCTATTTTTGGAAATTTTCTATTTTTGGAAACTTTCTATTTTTTGAAACCTGCTATTTGTTGGAAGTTATTTATTATTACACTACAAGTATAATAATACAAGAATATATGAAAATACATAATTAGAAGACATGAAATACATGAATAATACACTATACCATTAAAAATGGTTATATAAGACAAGAACATATAAAATAAGTTAGGATATACAAGAACCAGTAACACACTCAGATATCAGACAACTCATATATGTCCATTATTTATGTAGCACTGGTGAGGTCGGAGTAGGACTATTTCATCCTTTCATCTTTCCTCGTTCACTGGATAAGGTACGGATATTCCGTCCTTCAGTATGGACATTATTTTCCTTATTAGGATTCCCCGTTTGCAGCCAACTGTTTTCCCCACGTATTTGTTTTATATGTTTTGATCTGCTTATGTTTGTTTTAAATGCCTAAGCCATATACATGCATGCCATGTCACCTAGTTATGGAGGTACCATAACCATAACACTGGAGGCACCAGTGTTATGACTTCCCCACGACGGAGTGATTGCTCGTGGCATCCCTTTACAGTTTTGGCCATATATTTATATTATCATGTGTGGCGTATGGGTGCATCCTAGTCGCATGTTTTTATAGGATTTTCATGGTGAATGTGGTGTGTCCCTTGCATCCATCACAAGGAGTTGATCCCTCCTACCCAGACTAATTTAATTAGAGGCATCCCCTCTAATTGCATGATGAGGTCACCCCTCCAAGTATTCATGCACGGTGGAACCTCATGACCTATATGGGCTATTGGCTAATTAAATACAGTTTTCATATTAAAACATACGTCTTTTCAAACTATAAATTTTTTTTTTGAACATGTTCCAGGTTATCTAGGACTTATACATTTTCCGCTGCTATTAGTCTTATTATGCTTATGTCATTTCATGCTATACTTGTATATCCGTTCATTGAGCATTTTTCTCAGCCGTTTTCCTTTCATGTTCCCAAACGGAAGGCACTAAGGGACGCAACTAGGACATGAGAGTATGTGCATACGGATGGAACCTATCTAGCCTTCATTACTTTATGCATTTTCCATTCATTAAATTACTTCATTTCTTTGGACATTGTTTTGTCCTTTTCCATTTCAGTACTTATATTCATGTGTGTAAGCTTATGTTTGGACTATCGATGTTTGCTTTTCCTTTTATGGTCATTTAATGTTTTTGGACATTTACCTTGCATGCTCTGATGACACGCTATAATTATCCTTTGATATTCCATTTATCAAAATATGGTGTTACAATTATGGTATCAGAGCCTAGGTTTCGACCTGTAGGCTCCAAAAGTATGAAATGTGATTAGTGGGTAATCACCATGGTGTTCCTAACAATGACAGTTGTTTTCATGCATTTGTTTCATGTATCATTGTTGCAGGAATTTTGACTAAGTAATAGTTGGTACATGACTAGCCATATTTTGTCGTGTGTTCTTTTAACCGAATAATTTTGTTTTGATGAACCGACCCATAGGCGTTCATCCTCGTCATGTCATTTTGTTTTGGTAAACCAACCCATAGGCGTTCACCCAATCCCATGTCATTTTCGTTGGCCATGCATTCATACACTGTATCACGCATAATTTTTTTTCATGTTTATATGCGTAATTTTTTTTTCATGTTTGGATATTATGTTCTAATCAGCTTAATCATTGCATTTTTTTATACTGTCAGATGGTTCTCACATGTGAACAAGAACAACTGAATGCAGCAGTCCAAGCTGCTATGCAAGCTCTCCTTCCTCAACTGAGGAATGAGATTTGGGCCGAGGTGAAAGCCGCCAACAACCAACACCCTCACCAGAATCAGAATCCTCCTCCTCCACCTCCAGCTACCCTGATCACATGGCTGGAAAGGTTTAATAAGCAGCGGCCGAAATCTTTCGAGTAGACTGACAGCCCCGCTGAGGCTGAGAGCTGGATTGCTCACATTGAGAAGATCTTTGACGCTATGGGATGCGACGCTATCTTTAAGGCAAGGTTAGCTTGCTACAAGTTTGAAGGAGACGTGCTTGCATGGTGGAAGGCACTTAAACTGTCGAATGGAGGCAACGACTGGCTGACTGGCTTGACTTGGGCACAGTTTAAGGAGTTGGTTATGGGGCAGTTCTTCCAGAAAGCTGAACAGGATAAGCTCAAGAGGGAGTATCATGGTATTAGGCATAAAGCTTAGGAAAATAGCAATGAGTTTATGCAGAGGTTCCTTTGACTGGCTGGATTCCTTGGCGCAGCAGCCGGGACTGTAGAGGAGCAGGCGTATCACTTTCGCTAGGCTCTTCGCACGTCTGTCGCCAATAACTTGGTGTGTGCTACATTTAATACTGTGGCACATATGGTAGATGCAGCCTGCAAGTTGGAGATGCTGCAAGAGAGGGATGAGTTTGGAGAGGTAGAAAGACCTTACAAGAGGTATATCTTCGTCATCAGCGGTGATCATATCATTTAATTCAGCACTATTCAATATTTATCTTTCTCTTCCCTATTGCATCTTTCAGGCAAAAGACTGGGGACCGGTCCCAACCGACCACTCAACAACAGAACCAGCCAAAGGTTAACGGTCAGACTCAGGACCGTTCTGCTTCGGATAGGCGTGTCGGTAATGACAATTACCGTAACAACGCCAACAACTCCAACAGCAGCAGGTCCCTAAATTTACTCATTTCTATGTTATGTGCTTTATGATTAATAAATCCTGACACTTCATCATCTACTACCAGGAATACTGGAAACGGACGGGAGTAGGACCGCAGAGGTTCACAGCCCAACCGTGCAGCTACATCTGGTATTACATTTTAATTTTTATACATTGTCCAGTTTGTACCCGATAACCATGTCTCACGTATACTTTCTCAAAAAAGGCTCCCAACCAGCTAGGGAACTTGTTGGAGGGTATACTCACCCAATTTGCACCACGTGCAACCGCATACATCCAGGGTCGTGTCGTCGTGCTAGTGATGCTTGCTTCAAGTGTTGCCAGCCAGGCCATCGAATAAAGGACTGTCGTAAGGGTGAGATTAAGGACACTTCTGGACATGCTGACTCCAAGCCACCTCTGACTACTGGACGTGTGTACACTACCTCGCGTGACCAAGACAACAAGTCATCATGTACCATCACTAGGATGTTGTATATGTATGGTCAAGTTGTATACATATTATTTGACACGGGTGCTACTCATTCGGTCATATCCACTACTTATGCCAATCGTGTTAGGATATCCCCTATGCCACTAGAAAATGTCTTAAACATTTCCACGCCCTTAAAAGATTCTATACGCATCACACATGGGTACATAATTCTCTCCCTTGAGTTTGACGACAAAATTCGTTCAGTTGACGCGCTTCCATTAGACATGTGTGATTTCGACATGATATTAGGCATGGACTGGTTATCCAAACACCATGCCACCATAGTTTTCCATTCATATCAGGTAATTTTCGGTGATGTAAACGCGCCAGAGTACATTCACAACGGTTTTATACCAGGAAAGTATTGACAAATAATTTCAACCTTATTAGCACGTGCATCATTGTCACATGGTTGCGAGGGCTTCTTAGCTATTGTTCATGATATGGAGGCTGAATCTCCATCCATCCAGAATCAGCTTATCGTGCCAGAATTTCCCGACGTGTTTCCTAAAGAACTCCCGGACATACCACCTGTTCGTGAGGTAGTTTTTAATATTGAGCTCATTCCAAGAGCTGAGCCAATTTCCAAGACTCCTTACCGCATGGCTCCCATCGAGCTTAAGGAGTTAAAGGAGCAGCTACAAGAACTTTTGGAGCGAGGTTTTATCCGACCTAGATCATCTCCATGGGGTGCACCGGTTTTATTCGTAAAAAAGATGGACGACAGTATGCGACTCTGCATTGATTATCGTGATCTTAATAAGATCACGATCAGAAATCAATATCCTGTGCCACGCATTGATGATCTGTTTGCCAAACTCCAAGGTGACAAACATTTCTCTAAGATCGATCTGAGGTTTGGTGTGACAACCCTAGATTTTGGATTTGTCACGTTTGACTGTTTGACTTTGATTATGTGCTTAGTGTGCGTTTACGTGCAATATGTTTATATTTGAGCCTTGGATTGGATGTTAGTCATCGTTCGTGTATTGCATGGTATATTATATAATGTTATGATGGGGTTAGTTCATGATCATTTGTTCACTTGGATGTAACTATGATGGAATGCGATGCTTTTCTAGGATTTTATGTGTACGTATATATATTATAGTAAATCGTAATTTTTACGATTTAGGGTTTAGCATTTTAAGGTCTCGGATGAGGCATTTAGTCACGGGAATAATTTACGGGATGGTTTTAAGTCATTTATGACTTTGTTATAAAGTTTATTTCATATTTTAAGAATTTTCATAAAATTGTATATTTTACGTATTTTACGGTAATCGCGTAAAATTGACTAGTTAAAAGGTTTAGGTGTAATTAATTAATTAAGGGATTAATAAAAAAATTAATTAAGGAAATAATTATTAAAAAACGAAATTAATAATAAAATTAAAAAAGAAATTATTTTTGGTAAAAAAATTATAAAGGACGGTGGAAAAAAATAAGGAAAATGAAAAAATATAAAAAGGAAAGTATTTTTTGTATTGGGCTAGGATTCTCATTGTTTTAGTATAAAAATAAATCAAAACACATTATTTTCTCCAGCTATTTTTTGGTCGACGGTTTCTAGCAGGTTTTTAGGGTTTCATAAAAAATTTCTTTATTCAAGGTAAGTGATCAATAATTCATGTTTTTATTAATTAATCATGATTCTAATGTTAATTAACCATCATTGAGATGATTAGGGTTTTACTAATTTTCTGGAAAATATAGTAGTTAAGATCCATTAATGATTTTAGGGTTCTTGTTTAATAAATTAGGGGTAATTAATGATGTTTAGAGTGTTAGTGCATAAAGGCGTAAAAAAGTCTGATTTTTAGGGCTGTCTTGTGTCGACCTTGCCGGGCAGTAGGTAGCACCTTTGGTCGAGTTTCTTTTTTTTTTTAAAATTAAGTTTAGAGAGTCTACTTTTTAAAAATGTAAGGTTGGTCGAAAATGGAGTTCGGGAAGATCGTCAAATAATTTTTACAAAAACAATGCGCTGTTCAGGAGTAAATTTGGATTTCGGGCATTTTAGTCAAAACCTAACCAAACGAATGAGATAGCCAAAGATTTTTGATTTGGGAACTCTTTATAATATATATGAAGTTACTGGAGGTTTTCAATAAAAGTTATGGTGTTTAGGTCGGGCTTTTTGTGACAAACATTTAGCATATACAAAAAATAAGTCTTGGTGAAAACGACTTTTAGCGTAGAGACTAAACGAAAGGGTTAAACGTGTAAGTAGAGAGTAAAATTGGTTTTTGGAGTTCTTAGATCATATAACAACATAAATCCAGTAGGGTAGGAGCCACGTGTGGTGTTAAGTTCACTTCATGTGATTGTCTAGTGACTAGTAAACCGTATCGGGGAAAAACTAGATTTTTACGTATAGAATAGCTTGTAGTATGAGAACTAGATAGTGGGGATCGGGGGATTAGATTCATCTCCTTGATTGTTATTAACTTGGGTGTTAAGAACCGAGCTAATGGTTTCGTGTATGATTTTATAGGTTTGCATGAGTGCTAGCTTGTTGTTCTATCAAGTGAGTTCATAGTCCCATTTTCACTGAGTTTTTAAATGTTTTCTTCTAGTATGGGATGGAGATGACACTTGTGGTGTTCTTAAAATATTTTGGTACTATATTTTTATAAATATTTGGACATAGATGTGTTATTGTGTGACATGCGTGCTTATGTGTTCTCATATGTGCTTTGATATATGTTCTGATATGTGAATCTTGTTTGGGTTGTGATTGGCTTTGGTACATAGATGTATGGGCGTCTATGGGACCAGTTGTGATGTGTGTGGAGCATAGGGCACGATCCGTCCTGGGTACTTTTGCATCGTCTCTTCGGAGGCAAGATATCTCGACGGAGATATGGTTCATCTTCCACTAGTGGTGTGGGAAAGATCCGGATAGTGTGGTGCATTGTTCTTGTGTGTGTGACGGGATACTTCTTGATTGTTATAGTGTGGTGCATTGTTCTTCATGTATCATAGTTTCTTAGGATTGTATATGTGTTATGATTATCTAAAGAAGGAACAAGATAAAGAACTAGAGAGAGAAAGCAAGATAGAGAAAGGAGAAAAAAAAGAGAAAAGATGGAATGTTGAATTGAATGAATAAGTGCTCAACCCATCCTAACATGCTAGGAGGGGATATATATAGCCCACCCTACATGTGGGTAATATGGGCTATATGTTTATATATTGGATCACGAGCGCAATACTTGAATATATCGTTGGAGTGACCGATCCTTTCTAAATACGTAAAAACGTATTTCCAACAATCTCCCCCTAAGGGAGGTCACTCCAAGTTACAATGTCCTAAATAGTCTATAGCTCGTGATCTATGCTAACAATGATGTGACCGATACTTTCTTTGGAAAAATGTATTTCCAACAATCTCCCCCTAAGGGAGGTCACACCATTTTACAAAATCTTAAACCTAGCATACTATGCTTGAGTCTTCGATCTTGTTCTTGTGAATATGCTAGATGTGATCTTTGACTTTAGTCTTGAGCATGTTTCCTTCCCTTGACCTTGTGCATTCATCCCTTGTGATATTAGCCTCCTCATGAATTCATGTTCCACATACTTATACCTTTATAATTCGTGAAAGCTTTAGAGTTTTATACAGCGGAAGACTTGACTTTTACGCTTTCTTGAATTTGTTGAAGTATTAAGTGCAGAAAGCATAAGCATGTGTTTACGACTTCTTCTGGATTGAACACCGCAATGCCACCTTCTTGTTACTCTGCATAAGACAGTTAGCAACAAAACATATACACGAATGAAATGGCCTTGAACATTTCATTCTAATTCGGTAGCATTTTACCTCCGGTCGGTGACGACCGTTGGACGATATAAAATATCGTACTTGTGGCAAGTAGTTTCAATAAAGAACCTCCTTGACAAGATTTCGCGGGTAAACCCATTCTCTTTATTCGATCGTCCAAAGCTGACTGCGAACATAAAGAGTGAATCATTTGGATAATATTATCCGCATGATTTGAAGCCGTCAAATCCGATTCCTGGAACAAGTTTTATTCATTAAAGAATCTCACCATCGTTGCTTTCTAGTTGTCACGAGCTTGATTCATATAGAATCTTGCAAGTTACCTACCAAGTGATGTTTGAGGTTAACACTAGAAGGATTTACACTCATCACTGTGAACACTAAGGTATCATTCTGAGCGTTCTGGCAAGATCACTAAGATACTGCGTAGAGGCCTGGAACATGTTTAAATTCAGTTAAGAATTAAACCACTGTTGCTTTCCAGTTATAAGAAGCTTGATTCATAAAGAATTCCACAAGTCACCTACGATGAGCTTTTTGATATTCGCTCAAGAAGGATTTCCATCTTCATTGTAAATACTTTCATATTACTCGGATGTTCAGGCAAGATCATGAAGATTTTGCGTAGGACTCTTAATATCTTTCTTACTTTTCACAGTGTGTGAAGAAGCAAGGAATTATGAAAGTGTGTCCTAATGAGATATTTGATGATCTCAAATGGCTCTAGACTCGATCGTGCATTTTGGATTTTAGTGATCGAATGCTGGAGAGGAGTGCCACCATTTCAATACTAATTTATTCGGAGTGAATAAATCAATAGATAATGCGTTGTCTCCGTGTGATTAAAACAAATATCTTTTGAGAGATATCTGAGTTAGCTAGTATGGGTTGTGGATTGCATCACTGGGTCCATGATGTCTATCTTTAATATCAAGAATCATTAAAAATGATCTCAATAGCATATGAATTGACTAGGTTTCTGCCTAAGTTGTAAGGAGGGCTACTTTCTTTACACCCTTTATCTTTACAATTCTTTTTCATTCTTCAAACCCTTCAATGCTTACCAATACGTAATAACTAGCACCTTGTTGTGATTGTTCCAGTGCTAACTTAAATACTTGGTCGGCATTCAGCTACGTTCACAATCTTTCTCCATCTTTCCTAAGGACTACTATTTCTAGCTATGGAATGTCCTTGGGAAGATTCCTCCAGTTCTATAAGAATCATTCGACTTTAACCTATCCTACCATCCTTATGTCACCACAATATTCACCGTCGTGAATAGAGATGTTTTGGGTAAGTGTATGTCACCATGAAATCCATTTTGGTATCCAAATTCATTTTGCTCCCCCTTAACATATGCCACGATATCCAAAAACATTTCACACATGTCGGGATGAGCTATCACGTTAAGTCAAACCATTTGTGATTAAACATTTCGCATATTAAATCACATTTCTCTCCCATATTAAAAATATTAACCCAATTGATGTTTTTAATATCAATTGATTTAATAACATTTTAAGAAAATTTTGGAAGAAAAATACAAATCCAATTATCTTCATGCTTTACACAAGATCCCCCTTAAATTAAAGAGGGTGTACTTAAAATGTAAATAAAATACCTTTTAAACACAAGTTTAAGGTACTTATCACGTGCAAAGACCATATATGATAATGTATTCACAAGATTAGAAAATTACGAGGTTGGACCTGAATGATGGAGAACATCATATAATAGAATCATATGGTTCTTGTTCACAAATGTTGGTCGCCGCGTCACGTCTGAAGTTATCTCTTGAAGCCATGTACGATTGATATCGTTGTCTTGACACCAATATGTGAACTTGGCACTTTCGGCGTCAAAGATTCTGAATGCTGGACAATTTCTCCCCTCATTTGTTGACCCGTGTTCTATTGAAAGAGCTGTAGTCGCCGTTTGAGTTGTCGCATCGTCAAGTATGTAGATATTAATTGTAAATTGCTATGATTGGTGGAGATGATAACTTCATAAAAAACAAGATTTATCTTGTTTTAACAAATAAATGCACTGAAGCGTACATAAATTCGTGTTAGATTGTGTTATTACGTAAATACAATCCCTTACATGTCTATAAAGTAAACCATGCCGGAGAAAATGAATTCCCGTTGTTGAGTCAAAGCTTTCCAGTGAAATGCTTGACTCGAATATCAAAAGCGGGTAATTATCTGAAAAATAGCAAATCATTTTGAAAATGCTTTAAATCATTTAAACTTCTGCTCAAACTTTATTTTCAAACCCGTGTCATTATTGAACGACATTTCTAGGTTCGTAAATATCATCGATTGCAGAAACATGTTCTTTTTATCAAAACATTTTTGAACACACAATTTTGAAAGATTTAGAAAAACCTTTTGAGAAATTCTCGAAAAATTGTATTCAAAGTTTTGAAAACCAATTACTTGAGCTTAAGATGTGGAATATCTTACAAAACGAGCTCAAGTCCGAGAAGTTAACCTTCCCGTTGTTAAGGATAAGTTACCATCGGCGATAAACTTTCCTTTTAACTGAAGAACGAGTCCTAAGTTGAAATTTACTTAGAATTCGTTTTCATGAGCTTGAAAAACTTTTAATGTTTTAACGTAAAGCTCATGACCGAGAAAGATGAATTTCTCGTTAAGAAGAAAAGTTATCTTATTTAAAAGATACACTTTACTTTATGAGCTTAAAACTTGGAATGTTTTAATACAAGCTCATAACCGAGAAAATTTAATTTCCCGTTATGAGGATAAGCTATCTTTAAATATAAGCTTTCCTAAAATTAAAGTCCGAGTTACATTCTGATATTTAACTGTAAGTCATAGTGCATGAGCTTAAAAAACTTCGAATGTTTTTAATATAAGCTCATGCCCGAGAAAAATTAATTTCTCGTTGTAAGGATAAGTTTTCTATCGGCGATACACTTTCCTTTCTTTGAGGTCCAAGGCATAATCTGAAATATAATTATACGCCATTTACACGAGCTTAAAACTTTTGAATAGTTTTAATGTAAGCTCGTGTCCGAGAAAATTTAATTTCTCGTTAATGAGGATAAGTTTATCATCGGCGATAAACTTTCCTTTATTTTAGGAACGGGTCATTGTATGACATTAACAATGAACCGTATACACGAGCTTAAAACCTTTGAATACTTTTAATGATAGCTCGTGTCCGAGAAAATTTAATTTCTCGTTAGTGAGGATAAGTTTATCATTGGCGATAAACTTTCCTTTATTTGAAGAACGGGTCATTGTCTGACATTTAACAATGAACCATATACACGAGCTTAAAACCTTCGAATATTTTTAATGATAGCTCGTGTCCGAGAAAATTTAAATTCTCGTTAGTGGGGTTAACTTTATCATCGGCGATAAACTTTCCTTTATTTGAAGAACGGGTCATTGTCTGACATTTAACAATGAACCATATACAAGAGCTTAAAACATTTAAATAGTTTTAATGATAGCTCGTGTCCGAAAAAATTTAATTTCTCGTTAGTGAGGATAAGTTTATCATCAGTGATAAACTTTCCTTTATGTGAAGATCGGGTCATCATCTGAAAGTTAATGATGAGCCATATACACGAGCTTAAAAGGTTTGAATGGTATTAGTGTAAGCTCGTGTCCGAGAAAACTTAATTTCTCGTTTTGAGGGTAAGTTATCGTTGACGAGATAAACTTCCCTTTCACTGAAGTTCGGGTCACAGACTGTGATTTGACTGTGAGCCATATATACGAGTTTAAAAACCTTTGAATAGTTTTAAAATAAACTCGTGTCCTAGAAAATTTAATTTCTCGTTAATGAGGATAAGTTTATCATCGGCGATAAACTTTCCTTTCTTTGATGAACGGGTCAGAGACTGTGATTTGTCTATAAGACTTTATACACGAGCTTAAAACTTTTGAATGGTTTTAGTGTAAGCTCGTGTCCGAGAAATTAATTTCTCGTTTTGAGAGTAAGTTATCGTTGCATAGATAAACTTCCCTTTATTTGAACTCCGGGTCATCGTCTGTCATTAAACGATGAGCCATATACACGAGCTTAAAACCTTTGAATGGTTTTAATGTAAGCTCGTGTTCGAGAAAATTTAATTTCTCGTTTTTAAGGATAAGTTTATCATCGGCGATAAACTTTCTTTTCTTTGATGAACGGGTCACAGACTGTGATTTGACTGTGAGCCATTGTGCATGAGTTTAAAAACTTTGAATGTTTTTAATATAAGCTCATGCCCGAGAAAAATTAATTTCTCATTTTGAGGATAAGTTTATCATCGGCGATAAACTTTCCTTTCTTTGATGAATGGGTCACATACTATGATTTGTCTATAAGCCTTTGTGCATGAGCTTAAAAACTTCGAATGTTTCTAATTTTAGCTCATGCCCGAGAAAACTTAATTTCTCGTTGTGAGGATAAGTTCATCATCGGCGAAAAACTTTCCTTTCTTTGATGAACGGGTCACAGACTGTTATTTGTCTATAAGCCTTTGTACATGAGCTTAAAAACTTAGAATGTTTTTAATTTTAGCTCATGCCCGAGAAAACTTAGTTTCTCGTTATGAGGATAAGTTTATCATCGACGATAAACTTTCCTTTCTTTGATGAACGGTTCACAAACTGTTATTTGTCTATAAGCCTTTATATAACTTAATTGCGAGTCCCTTGAGACACTTGTTTCTTAGATATCAGCTTCTTCAGCAACCAAACTCTGAGAGTCTCCTTAGTTGTACGGTATACAATGATTGGAACGCTGTGTTCTTGTTGAACGTGGACTTTGGTACCTGCATTCTCATTAGGAGTTTGTATGCTTTTATGTGTGTTAGCGATATCTATCTTAGAACCATTCAGGGATTCACAGTTTTCCTTACTTGTGCAGAGGTGACCTGAGGAGATGATTCACTTGTCTTAGTTGGCAAACGTTTCCTTTTAAAGAAAATCTTAAGTTCAGGCTTAAGTGATGTATCATCCTTTTCAAATTCCTCCCGAGTAGTCTTAGTAGAATCAAACACTATCCTAGTTAAAGGGCACTCGTTTCCTACAAGAATGAAAGTTCTACCAGTGGGGCGCCACATTTTATCATATCTTCATGTATTTGGTTCTCTTTGCTATCCAAATAATGATGGTGACAATTTGGGAAAACTTCAACCAAAGGCTGATATTGGTATTTTCATTGGTTATGCACCCACAAAGAAGGCATACCGAATCTACAATCGTAATTCTCGTAAGATCCTCGAAACTATGAATGCTGATTTTGATGAGCTGACGGCAATGGCTTCTGAGCAAAGCAGCTCTGAACCCGCACTTCATGAAATGGGACCCAGTAACATTAGCTTTGGTCTTGTCCCAAACAACCCTACTTCATCATCATTTACACCACCTTCTAGGAATGAATGGGATACATTGTTTCAACCGTTCTTTGATGAATTCTTTACTCCTCCAAATATTGTTGCTCCAGAACCTGAGGTAATAGCTCCGGTTACCGAAGTTGACCCTCCAGCAACCAAAGCACAATCAGATATGTCTGCACCAACAATTGGTCAAGATATACCTTCAACAAGTAATTCTCAACCAACACCCGAATCAACTACCCATGTCATGCCTATTGATGACGAAGAGGATGATGATGATCACGATTTGGAATTTGCTCAAATGCATGAACTTCCATTTTTTGGTGTACCAATTCCCGACCATAATGAAGCCGGGTCATCCACCTCAGAGGAGGCTCCTACTACGGTTTACTCCAATCCACAGATTCGTGAACATGACAGCAACTGGACAAAGGATCATCCTATCAATTCGGTGACCCTAATCGTCCGGTATCCACACGAAGTCAGTTACAAGAAAGTGTAATGTTTTGTCATTTTGATGCTTTTCTCACTGAAGTTGAACCTAAGACATGGCAAGAAGCTTTTACTCAATCCTGTTGGATAGAAGCTATGCAAGGAGAACTTAATGAATTTATACGTCTTGAAGTATGGGAACTTGTCCCATGCCCGGATCAAGTGCAGTTACTCACTCTAAAATGGGTTTACAAGGTGAAACTCGACGAGTTAGGCGGAATATTGAAGAACAAATCCGACTAGTAGCTCGTAGATACAAGAAATTATTAGGCATCGACTTTATGGAATCCTTTGCACCTATTGCCCGTTTGGAAGCTATTAGACTATTCCTCGCTTATGCAGCCCACATGAATATGATTGTCTATCAGATGGATGTGAAGACGGCATTTATTAATGGTGAAATCAAGGAAGAGGTCTATGTTCAACAGCCGGATGGTTTTGTGAATCCTAAATATCCTAATCATGTGTACAAGCTTAAGAAGGATCTCTATGGGTTGAAGCAAGCTCCACGCGCATGGTATGATCTATTGTCACAATTCCTCATTACTCAAGGCTTCGTTAAAGGCAAGGTAGATCCAACGCTGTTCATTCAGAAACGAGGTAAAGATATGATTATGGTACAAATATATGTTGATGATATTATATTTGCTGCCTCGACCCAAACCTTATTCGATGAGTTTGGGACACTCATGTCTTCCAAGTTTAAGATGTCAATGATGGGCAAGGTATCATTCTTCCTAGGACATCAGCTATCTAAGAGTCCTAGAGGCATCTTTATCAATCAATCCAAGTATGTCCTTGAATCGCTTAAGAAATGTATGATGGAATCTTACGACCCCGTGGATACTCCAATGGTGGAACGAACTAAGCTAGATGGAGATCCACATGGGATTTCCGTTGATCCGACACTTTATCGTGGAATGATCGATACCCTTCTATATATTACAGCTAGTCGACCCGACCTTCAGTTTGCTATATGTATGTGTGCTCGGTATCAAACTAGGACTACTGAGTTACACTTAGCAACTGTTAAACGAATCTTTCGGTATCTTAAAGGAACCATCAATCGGGGACTTTGGTATTCGAAGGACTCTTCGATTTCAATAATGGCATATGCAGATGCGGATCACGCGGGTTGTCAAGATACAAGGCGTAGCACGAGTGGAACTTTGCAACTACTAGGAGATCGACTAATCAGTTGGGCATCGAAAAGGCAGAAAAGCACTGCAACTTCAAGTACGGAAGCAGAATACATAGCTGTGTCCGGTTGCTGTGCTCGAATTCTTTAGATGAGATCGCAATTAACCGACTGATACTCTTGTTTTCATTGGGGTTCAGAATTAAGTCTCTCGGAATCTCCTCGAATTGATCACGGTTCAAAGTGGAATGATTTGTTCTTGGTTAATAAAAAGGTGTTGGTTTGTTTATCTATTTTAAACTAATAACAATTAAATGTAAATTTTATTGAGCGAAAAGAGTTTTAAAGGTTAAACTAAATAACGAGTTGAAAATAAATGCTTGAAAACTTAAAGACAAATTTAGAAAAATACTTGAACACTAAATAAAACTAACACTTGTAAACTTTGTAAAAACAAGAAATTTAAACAATCAGAAAGTCAAATCGGAAAGATGTAATCGGAATAAGCAAAATGACACTGATCGGAATATGCAAAAAGGGATTCTGGTCGGAATGTTGTTGTCGGAATAAGGCAATCGGAATGCCAGAAAAAGGTCCAGATCGGAATATATTCCGATCTGTTGATCGGAATATGGCAACACCTCCTGTCGGAATATCTTGAAACCCACAATCGGAATATCTAAAAATAGCTCAAAACGGAATGAATGGAAAACACCTAATCGGAATGTCTCAGAATTGAATGCAATTGGAATGTTCAAAACAGCACCAATCGGAATATGGGAAAAACAATGCAATCGGAATATATAACAAACCCTACAATCGGAATACCCAAAACCCTTTTCCGATCTATGTGATCGGAATAAAGGGGGTGTTGATCGGAAAGAGCTGATCGGAAAAGGGTTTATCCCTTTTCCGATTTAAGTGGGATTCGAAACTTAAGCTAGGGTGATAAGCTATTGGAATAAGCTAATACCCAAATCTAAAACGAATCAATAATGAACCGGATTAAATAAGCTCAAATAACAACTTATCTAAACTTCAAATAAGCAAACTCATAAATCAAATGATAAAAAGATAAACTTTTTAAGAAAACTTATAAAAAGTAAATAAGCTAAACATGTAAATAAGCCAATAAGCACAAGAATGTTAAAGCTTAATTAAATGAAAGCTTATGTAGGAACAAAAAGATTAACTTAATAAGCACAAAAACATTAAGAACAACACGGATCAAATGTATTTTGCACCAAAAGTTAACTAAAATCCAGAAAGGTAGAATGAGATTAAAGATTAAAAGCTTGAACTTAAACTTGATAAATGAAAAACAATACAAAGGTTTAATCTTGAAAGAAAGATAGATGAAAACTAGTGAGAGAAAGTTGAGAACTTTCTCTCTCTAAAACTAGAGAGAAAAATGAAAAGTGAAAACTAACTACAAAACTAAAACTAGCTCCAAAATTGTGAAGTGGAATCCTATATATATAGGCGTCTCTTGTGGGCTTTGTGAATGCGCTTTGGTTTTGGGCTTCTTTTCTTCTTTCTTCTTTAGTCTTCACGTTTCTTTAAATAAACGTTTCCGACTTTGGATTTTTAGAAGTGTCGGTGAATAATTCCAACTCGTCTTATAATCTTTTGTTTAATAGACTCGAGTTCTTCGACATATAAGAATCTTCCATCTTTGGCTCTATTCTTCGATAAATCTTTAAATAGGAACAATGACTTCAAATCTTTTGCATCTCTTGGACAATAGACTTCGTCTTGAGTCTTTTTCTTCGATAAAACCTGTGCAATCCCATGTTTTCTTTGATATTCATCCGGTTGACTCTGAAAACATAATAAACACAAAAACCACGCATAATTCCAAACAAATGATATTAAATACGTGTTTCGGTCTTGTTTTAGCTAGAAATAAGTGGTAAAAGGATGGGTGTTTTCACACTTATCAAATCCCCTACACTTAACCATTGCCATGCCCTCATGCAATGCTTAGTGATAAAGCAAATTTACACTTTTCTCATAATCAATCAACCTTGGCCTTATTAAAATACTATTAAACAAAAATTAAAGTACTAAGAGAAATTAAAACTTTAAAGCAAACAAAAGGATAGAAAACCATTTTCACTTGAAAATAGCTATATGGAAATAACTTGCAAAGAGATCAAGGACTTACATTAGGGCTTTGGTGCTGCGAAGATTTATCACCCTCAAGTTTCACGTTCCCCAAACTAAGCTTAAAAACGAGATCATTGTTATTATAAGTTAGCATATCAGACACTTTAACACATGGCTTAATTAAATGCTTAAACTCCCTAATTCCTAGGTGTATCTCTTATATTTTATTTTTGTCTTAGAATGATCATGAAGATGCATTTTTGGACTTATTTCGATAGTTTATTTAGGCTGAAAGCAAAGTAGGACGATTTGATCAATAGTTAGCTAAAGGACAAAATCTCTTAAAACTGCTTGTCGGGATAACAAAAAGTTCATATCTTGGCATAACTCGATCCACGATTTGAGACCTTTCTCGGGCCGATATTTGGCAGGTACTTCATACTTCATATCTTCGAGAGACGTGCTTGAGATAATGGTCTTCTCTTCGTTATAGAGTTTCTTCACTTGGAGACTTTTGAGGGGTACTCCAACTTTGTTGACCATGACTTCATGATTATTTCTTCAATCTCTAATTGGGATTTTGAGATACAACGATCCGCCTCCTTTTCGGACTTGGATCTATTTATCCTCATACCTTGTTAGGGTCTTTTCGGATAGACTTCTCCATGATCTTTAAGGGAGTTGATTGCTTTTCTTCGTGAGTCTTGATCCTTCATATCGATTTTGGGAATAATGCTTTTCACATCACTTTTGGATCTTCAGCAATAAAATGGAATCCTCATGCCTTGTTAGGGCCTTTTCGGACTCGCCAATCTTCGCGCCCCACTTCATAAGTTATGCCTTGGCTATGAACTCTTATCATTACCGAGCAACTTTTAAACGATCTTGGGCTAGAAGCTAAGTAACTTTTCAAATCGTACGACCTTACTTATTGCAGATAAATTATTAACAAGTGATGGGAGAATAGGCAGATAATTACACCAAGTGAGCATCCACAAGAATAACGACTTATACTCGACTCTATCATTTCTCGTTCTCCACAATTCAAAATCTCAAGTAATGAGACTCGTGGATACTTAGCCTAATAAACCAATTAAGGTCTACATGGTTAAGGATACTAGCTAGAATAAACTTGGATAAGTCTATTCGGGTTGAGTCAAAATAATCGCAACGGGCCTAATATGTCAAAGACTTCTAAACTAGCTACACCACTTTATGAATATTATTGCGGGATATATACATATGAAAGCAACGATAAAAATTTAGAAATTACGACTACATGGCCAAAGTTAATTAAAAATTTGAAAAATGATGAAAAATATGATTTTCTGGTTAAATGAAGGCATTTTCATGGAAAAGTCCACTTAAAACTTCGATAGAAGTCCCCCCTACAGTTAATATAAACATTGTCCTCAATGTTTAAGCATGTGGGATAAGTCTCCCCTACACTTATGACATTGTGCACGTTGGTTAACTCAAGTTAAGGAAGAGACGACTAACGTGATCATTTTCAAAATGTGAGTATGAAGAAAACTGAATCACGATAGTTGAGAGATAGAACCGGATTTCGGATAACACGGGAGCACGGTTCTTCAAAGGTTCCAAAAGTGCATTCATCCCTGTAATCACATCACCACACAAAGACAAACACCTATAGAGGTCCCCCTACACTTAGGAGGTTAAAACAGAAAAAGATAGATACTCGGGCTGCCTCCCGAGGAGCGCTTGTTTTTGATAACCGAGTCACGAGCCTGACTCGACCCAAAATTAGTTCAAGGGAAACGTGGTGAGGGATGGGATCATCTCATGAGAGATGTCCTCACCAAAGTAAAACTTCACTCGTTGGCCATTCACCTTAAAATTCGGTCCATTAGGTTGAGCGAGCTCGAGAGTACCATATGGAAAAATTTGGGCAATGGTGAATGGGCCGGACCAACGAGATTTCAGCTTGCCCGAAAAGATTTTCAACCGAGAGTTAAAGAGCAAAACTTTGTCTCCAACTTGGAACTCTCGGTTCTTAATCTTGGAGTCGTGAATGAGCTTAGTCTTTTCCTTATAGATCAAAGAATTTTCATAAGCCTCATTACGGAGTTCATTCAGCTCATTGAGTTGGATCTTGCGTAGGTCACCGGCTTTGTTGATATCAAAATTAGTCCACTTCAAGGCCCAGTAAGCCTTGTGCTCCAACTCAATGGGGAGGTGGCATGCTTTCCCGTACACGAGACGATATGGTGTACAACCAATCGGAGTCTTGTAAGCGGTACGGAAAGCCCACAAAGCAATCATCAAGTTTATCGGCCCATGAGGCACGATGCTCTCCCACGGTTCTTTCAAGAATTCGCTTTAATCCTCGGTTGGATATTTCAGCCTGGCCATTAGTTTGTGGGTGGTATGCGGTGGAAAGACGATGATTTACACCATACTTAGCCATGACTCTTGCAAATTGGTCATTGCAAAAATGAGTCCCGCGATCACTAATAATGGAACGAGGCACACCGAATCTAGCGAATAGCGATTTCAAAAAGTTACAAACCACCCTTGCGTCATTAGTAGGTAAAGCTTTGTCTTCAACCCACTTTGAAACGTAGTCAATGGCTACAAGGATGTATTTGTTTCCTTTAGAAGAAGGGAATGGCCCCATAAAGTCGATACCCCAAACATCAAAGATTTCACATTCTTGAATGAAATTCTGAGGCATCTCATCTTTATGTGTGATCTTGCCTTGTTTTTGGCAAGCATCACAACGTTTAACCATCTCGTGAGCATCACGGTAAATGGTGGGCCAATAAAATCCCGAGTCAAACACTTTTTTGGCGGTGTAGTTGGGACCAAAGTGACCACCGGTGGGTCCTTTGTGGCAAGCGTCAAGGATTTCTAAAGCTGCCGGTCCATCAACACATCGGCGAATAATCAATTCGGCACATTGTTTGAAAAGATACGGGTCATCCCAAAAGTAAGTCTTAATGTCTTTGAAGAACTTCTTCTTTTGTTGGGATGTTAACCCGTCAACGAGAATTCCACCCGCCAAGTAGTTTGCAATGTCCGCAAACCACGGGGTTTCATCAGGAGTCGAGTTGATAGACATTAAGGTCTCCAGGGGGAAAGAGTCATTGATCTCTTTGGTTGGATGGTCCCCTTGGTAAGGATCCTCAAGTCTGCTGAGATGATCCGCGGCTAGGTTTTCCGCTCCCTTCTTATCATGAATTTCGATTTTAAATTCTTGAAGTAGCAAAACCCAGCGAAGAAGTCTTGGTATGGAATCTTGTTTAGTTAACAAGTACTTCAACGCGGAATGATCGGTGTAAACGATTGTGGTGGAAAGGACAAGATAGGGGCGGAACTTTTCAAAGGCATAGACAACAGCTAAAAGCTCTTTTTCGGTTGTCGTGTAATGCAATTGAGCCCCCGTCATTGTCTTGCTAGCGTAATGGATTGGCTGGAAGTGTTTGTTCACTCTTTGGCCCAAAACCGCTCCAATAGCAAAGTCACTAGCATCGCACATCAAGTCGAAAGGCAGCTCCCAATTAGGGGTAACCAAGACGGGTGCCTTAGTTAGCTTATCCTTAAGCAAGTTGAAGGCTTCAATACACTCTTTGGAAAAGATAAAAGGAGTGTCTTTTTCCAAGAGGTGGGTCATCGGGCGAGCGATTTGAGAAAAATCTTTGATGAATCGACGGTAGAAGCCCACATGACCCAGGAAACTTCTCACACCCTTCACGGTTGAAGGTGGAGGCAACTTAGAAATAACATCGACTTTGGCACGGTCTACTCAAGACCGGATTTGGAGATCTTGTGTCCTAGCACGATGCCCTCTTTTACCATGAAATGGCATTTTTCCCAATTAAGAACAAGGCGAGTGTCTTCACACCGCTTAGGCATACGTTCTAAATTGGCAAGGCAAGCAGAGAAAGAATCGCCATAGACCAAGAAATCATCCATGAATACTTCCATAGTGTCTTCCACCATGCCATGGAATATAGCCATCATACACCTTTGGAACGTCCCAGGAGCATTACATAAACCAAAAGGCATGCGTTTGTAAGCTAATGTTCCGTAGGGACAAGTGAATGTGGTCTTCTCTTGGTCTTTGGGATCGATGGGAATTTGAAAATGTAACACCCCCAAATTCGTACAACTTAATACAGCGGAAGACTAGTTGGTGTTACGGGATAGCACATTACTCACATCATAGACAACGCATAAAAATTGCGTCGTTTATTAATAAAGTATTTCCATTCATAAATATCAAAGTTACATCGGTCCCAAGTCATTACATTTCATACAAAGTTTTTTGAATGGAAAAATATTGTTTAAGTGCGGGCCATGAATTCTTGTCGTCTTCCCGAGAATTACCTTCAAGTACCTGAGATAAAACATGTTAAAAGAAAAGGTCAGCGATAATGCCGAGTGAATTCATAGAGTTTAATAAAATCCATCAATATAATATCAGTATAAAATTATTACTGAAAATCATCTTGTACAAATCATTTTAATAGGCCATAGAATAGCCAAAGTCATTTTATACAAATCTTTATCGAAAATCATAATATAGGCATTTGCCTTAAAAATCGTTATACGAATCATTGTCGTTAAAAACACCATACAATACGTTTTTGCAACGTTGTATAGATTAAATAAAACCATTATATGAATATGGTTATAAAAAGCCTTAAAATCACCGCCACAAGTATATACTTGTTTCCCTTAGAGGATGGAAAAGGTCCCATGAAATCAATTCCCCACACATCAAATATCTCACACTCTTGGATAAAATTTTGTGGCATCTCATCACATTGCGTAATTTTTCCTTGTCTTTGACACACATCACAAAATTTCACCATTTCATGGGCATCTTTGTAAATGGAAGGCCAATAGTAACCCGAATCAAAGACTTTCTTGGCGGTATAGTTGGGCCCAAAATGTCCACCCGTAGGTCCTTTATGACACGCTTCTAAGATCTTAAATGCCTCGGGCCCATCTACACACCTTCTAATGATTTGGTCCGCACATTGCCTAAAAAGATATGGATCATCCCAAAAGTAGTACTTAACTTCCTTAAGAAACTTCTTCTTTTGTTGATAAGTAAGACCCTCAATAAGCACATCGCCCACAAGATAGTTTGCGATATCCGCAAACCAAGGAGTGGCATCCTCTTGGGAAGAGATAGACATGAGCTCCTCTAATGGAAAGGATTCATTGATTTCTTGATGTGGTAAATCTCCTTGAAAAGGATGCTCAAGTCTACTCAAGTGATCCGCCGCTAAATTCTTGGCCCCTTTCTTATCACGAATTTCTATCTTAAACTCTTGAAGCAACAAGACCCATCTCAAAAGCCTAGGCTTAGCATCTTGTTTTGTCATAAGATACTTGAGAGCGGAATGATCCGTATACATTATGGTTTTGGAGAGCACAAGGTATGGTCTAAACTTCTCAAAAGCATATACTATAGCAAGCAACTCTTTTTCCGTGGTAGTGTAATGAAGTTTTGCACCGGTCATGGTTTTACTCGCATAGTGTATAGGTTGAAAATGCTTATTAACTCTTTGTCCTAAGACGGCCCCCACCGCATAATCACTAGCGTCACACATAAGCTCAAAAGGTAATTCCCAATTTGGAGAAACCAAAACGGGAGCCTTAGTCAATTTTTCCTTAAGAGTCTCAAAAGAGTCCAAACAATCTTGGTTAAAAATGAAAGGAGCCTCTTTCTCCAAGAGGTGAGTCATCGGTCTAGCTATCTTAGAAAAATCTTGTATAAAGCGCCTATAAAATCCCGCATGACCAAAAAAACTCCTCACACCTTTAACCGAGGTGGGTGGGGGAAGCTTAGCAATCACATCAATTTTAGCTTGATCAACTTCTAATCCCTTGTTGGATATTTTGTGTCCTAAAACAATCCCCTCTTTCACCATAAAGTGACATTTCTCCCAATTAAGCACTAAACGTGTTTCCTCACAACGTTTAAGCATTCTCTCAAGATTGGTGAGACATGAGGTAAATGAATTTCCAAAGACGGAAAAGTCATCCATAAAAACCTCCATGGTTTGCTCTATCATATCATGGAAAATCGCCATCATGCACCTTTGAAACATCCCCGGTGCATTACATAAGCCAAAAGGCATCCTCTTGTAAGCAAATGTACCGTAGGGACAAGTGAATGTGGTATTTTCTTGATCCTTAGGGTTAATGGGTATTTGGAAATAACCCGAAAAGCCATCAAGAAAACAATAGTACTCATTTCCCGCTAAGCGTTCAAGCATTTGATCCATAAAAGGAAGCGGGAAATGGTCTTTCATAGTCGCCTCATTGAGTTTTCTATAATCAATACAAACTCTCCAACCGGTCACAAGTCTCGTGGGAATAAGCTCATTGTTCTCATTAGGCACCACGGTGATTCCACCCTTCTTTGGAACATAATGAACCGGGCTAACCCATGGAGAGTCAGAAATGGGGTAAATCATACCCGCATCTAAGAGTTTAATCACTTCTTTCTTAATAACCTCATGGATTTTTGGGTTAACTCTCCTTTGGTTTTGAATGGCGGGTTTATAGTCATCCTCCATAACGATTTTGTGTGTACAAAAATGTGGATCAATTCCCCTTATGTCGGATATTTTCCATGCTAAGGCTTTCTTGTGTTTCTTAAGGACTTCAATAAGTTGCTCCTTCTCATCCTCTTTCAACTCTTTAGCAATGGTTACAGGTAATTGGTCTTTGCCCTCTAAGAAAGCATACTCTAAGTGGGATGGAAGATCCTTAAGTTCAATAGGAGATGGACTCTCTATGGAAGGTTTTACTATGGAAGGTTCCTCAATGGTAACTTCTTGTGGAATAGGAGAAGGGATAGGGTCCTCATTGAGCAACTTTTGGATTGTAAGAATATCTTCTTCCCAATTAATGGGAGAATCATCATCACCAAGAAAGTTTAACTAAAATTCCTCCAAGAGGAAATCACTCTCTCCAAATGGTGTTAAAGAGGGAGCAATTGAGGCCACGGTTTCAACATGGGTCATCTCATCACTAGTACTCTTACAAGCATCATGAAAGTGTTCATCACACACCTCATCTAGCACATCAACAATGTTAATAGTCTCACAAGGTCTAGACTCCTTAACCTCTTTCCTATCACAAACTTTCCCTAACTTAAACACCACTCTCTCATCTTCTACTCTAATAATTAGTTCTCCTTCCGCCACATCTATTAAAGTACGACCCGTTCTCAAAAACGGTCTACCAACAATCAAAGGCACTCTAGGATCCATGTCATAATCAACCACTACAAAGTCGTCCGGAAACGTAAACTTAACCACACCTACAAACACATCCTCCGCTATACCTACGGGGTAAGCTATGGTTCGGTTGGCTAGTTCAAGAGTCATCCTAGTGGGAGTGAGCTCGGGAAGAGAGTTTTTTCCAAACCGATAAAGGCATGAGGTTTATGCTTGCCCCTAGATCTGCCAAAGCCATGCAATTTTCAACACCGGGAAAATTACAAGGTATCAAGAAGCGTCCCGGATCTCCATGTTTTGTTGGTAAGGTTTTAAGTAGCACCGCGGAACAATTTTCATTAAGGGATGTGTTGGGCAAATCAACCAATTTTTCTTTGTTGGAGAGTAAATCCTTGAACATCTTAGCAAACTTTGGCATATAAGCAAGAGCTTCCGCAAAGGATATATTGATGTTGAGTTGCTTGAACATCCTTAAGAAATTGGAGACTTGGATGTCATCCTTGTTCTTTAACTTGTCCTTTTTCTACCTTGAAGGATATGGAAGAGTAGGTTTTGGTGTAGGTGAAATAGGTGTTGTAGTGGAAGATTTGTCTTTGTTAGCTTCTTCATTGGGAAGTGTGGAAGGTAAAGGAGAAGTATGAATAGGTTGAGAAGGTGTGTCTGAGTGAATAGGAGCATTTTGAGGAGGTGAAGTAGAGGTAGAAGGCTTGTCACAAGTAGGAGCACAAGTGGGTTGAATAATAGTAGGTTTAGGAGGTGAAGGATCCTTTGTTGTTGTTCCACTCCTTGTTGTAATAGCATTGACATTTGCCCTTGGATTAGTTTGTGTGTTGGAAGGTAAAGCCCCTTGTGGTCTTTGATTTAATGCCATTAAAACCTATTGGTTTGTTCCTCCATTGTACGTTTCATTTGGTCATTCATTTTCTTCTCAATAGCTTGGAACCTCCTTTCATTCTCTTGATTCATTTTGTGCAAGAAATCCATTGTGTTATAATCTTGTGACACATTTCCTTGAAAACCTTGAGGTTGGAAAGGTAGAGGTTGAGCATTAAATCCTTGATTTTGTGGATAAAAGTTACTTGCTTGGGGTTGAAATTGATTGGGTGCCTTGTAGTTATTTCCTTGATAAGGTGGTCTTTGCCCTTGATTCCTTGGTAAAATTTGAGGAGGATTTTGTTGAATTTGGGTGGGTGGTTGGGGTGGGAATCCCGGTGGAGTAAGGTAGTTTTGGGACTTGTAAGAAAGGTTATTTGGATTGATATTTGGCTTGAAGTGTTCACGATGTTCCTCTTGATAAGCATAGCATTCCCCTTGATAAACTTGCACCTTATCACAATGTTCATAAGAATGGGGACCTCCACAAGTGACACAAGAAAGAGTAATGGCATTCACATTATTTGAAGAATTGTTCAATGAAGCGGTCTTAAGGGCTTGAACTATCTCTTGAGTCATTTCTTGTTGACCTTGTTTGACTTGTTGAAGGATCTCTTGGTGATATTTAAGGAATTGGTTATCACAAGGTATTTGAGAGGTGTTTTGGATAACATGAACCCTTTCTTCAAATTGATTGTTTGTTTGAACCATTGCTTTAGTCTCAATGATGTCCAAAGCCTCTTGCATGGATTTAAGAAGAATATTCCCTCCCGCGGAAGCATTGAGTGAATCTTGGTGATGAGGTTTAAGGCCATCATAGAAGGTATTGATTTGGTGAACGTCATCCAATCTATGGTTAGGGCATCACCTCAATAACTCACTATACTCTTCCCAAGCATCACTAAAGGATTGACTAGGTTTTTGTTGAAAGCCTATAATTAAGTTCCTCAAGGCCATGGTCTTAGATGGAGGAAAGAACTTGTTCAAAAACTTAGTGGTGAAACCATCCCATGTGGTGATACTATCGGGTGGTTGGGAGTCTAACCAATGCTTAGCTTGTCCCTCAAGTGAAAATGACACTAACATCAACTTAATAGCATCATGTGGAACTCCATTGTGCTTAATGGTATTGCAAAGAGAAAGGAATATCTTAAGATGAGCATGAGGATCATCATTCTTGTTACCATAGAAAGGTGATTGTGAAACCATAGTAATCATAGACGTTTTTAGCTCAAATGTATTTGCGGGAATTTCGGGAATCCTAATAGCACTAGCATATCCATGAACATTGGTTTGCATACGTTCCATCGAAGAACGATTATCAACAGCCATGGCTTCTTGTGGTGGAGGAGTCAAAGCACGATTCTCGTGATCGGCTTGATGGACGGTGGTGGTATTACTCTTTCTCTTTTTCTTCCTTTTCGGAGGAAGAGGTTGTACACCAATCGGTATTTGTGCACGCCCGCGAGTGAGCATGCAACTCAATATGAGGAATGAGAGAGAAGCTCTCGTGTGACTTTGAAGAGAAATGGATTATCCTCTTCGAGTTTCAATATTAAATATCCACAAGAAAATAACAATATATGTATGTACTACTTGGGTGCAAGACCCCCAATGAAGCCTTCCTTCTTAGAATACTCACAAGTGAACGGGGGGTTAGGTGGCACGAAGCACTTAAGTACCTATTGACCCTTAGATGGCATTTTATAGCACATCGCCTTTCTATTCACTTAAATGTTCGTATTCTTCGAATTGTTGCTTATTGAGAGTGTTTATCTATTTTTTCTTTATTTTGTTGATCGATACACGTGTCAAGGACCGGAACGCCCCTCAACACTGTGTATTGCCTTGGCAATACTTATGGAGAATATGTAGATTGGTTGTTCTTATACGTATACGTATTTACTTATAATAATATATGGAAAATATTTTTGTATTTATGAGTTTTTAAGAGAAAATACTATATGTACATAAAAACCGAGAGAATCCAATAATATATATTTTTGGGTGCAATCTCTTAGGAAAAAGATTGCTTTTTGGATTTTTTAATTTTTTTTGGTCAATTCTTTAGGAAAAGAATTGTTTTGTTAATTTTTTAGTTTATATATATTTTTATATTTTTGATTTTTGATTTGTTTTTTATTTATGATACGTAAAAATAACGTTCACAAGGTGAATGGATCCCAAAAGCCAATGAAAACCGTCAATCGATAGTCTCTCGTAAAGTCAAAGAACCGGCAGCGGCGCCATTTGAAATTGTGTATAATGCAGTTCGTTTTTCTCAGTTCTTGCTAATTGAAAGTCCAATCAATATCGGGTTTTTAACTGTTTTTGGTTGTTAATTTTTTTTGGATATTCTATTTGCTAATTCAAACAAAGCCTTGCAAAATTGAAAAATATTACCTACTTATATGTAAAAATCGTGCAAATACCAAGTTTTTATTCAAGTAAGTTCAAAATGTAAATTTTAAAACTAAAAGGACTGAAATTGTAAATTCTATGAAAATTAAATGCTCAAAATATAAAACTAAAAAGTAAAAGGACTGAAAATATCAAATCAGCAAACTATAAGGATCAAATATGAAAACTATGTAACAAACTAACCAAATGTAACAAATTGCCAAAACTACTAACTGAATTCTAACAAATTTCAAACTTGAAGGATTTGTTTAGTGCAAACCCTAATAAAGTGCAAGTTTAGCCAAGATTTTAAACTGTTTAATACACTAGGGACCTAAGTGCAATTTTGAAAACCTTTTAAGCAAAAACGGGTTCTAGTGACAAATAAGCTCGTTTGAGCTTATTACTGAACCAAAATCAGTCAAACCACTTGCAAAACACTTAGAATTCAAAATAAGCTAGACCTGTAAGAGGATTTAAGCTGAAAGTGTCTAAAAAGCAAATAAGCACTTCACAATAAGCACAAAATAAGCTCTAGGAAAATCTGGACATGCACAACTGGATTTTTGTGTTAAATCTGATTAATGAGGTCAAATGATGAACGGGAAATCAAATCTTAACAAAATTCATCAAGTAATAAGCCTGGAAATCGAATTAAGCTGAAAATGGCTTATGTTGACCAGGAGTTGACCAAAATTTTTGACAAAAAGCTGAAATTCTCAAAATTCATCCAACAACATCTAGTAAGTGGAATTGTAAAAGAAAATTGCCAAGTTAATGAAAAGAATTGTGAGATATGAAATTGCTGTTTTCATTTACAGAAACATTACTTTCCTCAAGTGTTCAGATTATTGCTTATTTCTCCTAGCTTAATGGATACTGTATCAAATGCTTATAGAATATGAAAGTTCATAATATGAGCTACAAATGAGAACATGTTTGGTTAACTTTCATCAAAATACAAACAAATGCCAGCCAAATGAATTTGACTGCTTTTTAGAGCAAAACTGACTGAATTTGAACCCAAACTTTTATCTTGCCAATTGCCTGTTTGAACCTATTCTTGACTTGAAAATGACTTAAAAAACTTAGTAATGACCTTTCAACTAGAAATGAACATTTACTTGCCAAAATCCAACACTTGAAAACTTTTCAAAAGCTAATTCTAAACACTCCTTTATCTGAACTTTATGAAAATTTTCAAAGACTTTATAAGCACAAGTTTTAACTGAATGAAAAGCTATAGCAAACCAAACTCAATGCTCAAAATGAAATGTTTAAAAGCTGTTTGCAAGTAATGAACACTACTAGAACTCAATCAAGGTAACAAAGCTAAAAATGATTGAAATAAGCTATCACTAGAACGCAATCCAAAGCAATAAGCAGATTATCAACACTTAAGCTACAAACAAGTCCACAATCAAACCACAACCAAGCTAAACATGTTTTATCATACAATCAACAAGAATTTATGCTAGAATTGAAGCATGCAATTGACAAATTGAGTGGAATCAAAACTCAGAAACATTTGAACCTTGTGTAGATACCATTGAGCAGTAGAGGAGTGTTGTACTCTCTATTCTAGTGCTAACCACCACCTTAGCACTAGATTCACTAATCAACAATCAACAATTCAGCTACAAATCAACTAGGATCATCAAATGGCATGAACTCATCTCATTTGCTATGGATTTGAACTGAAATCAACAAGCAGCTACTATCTTCACTCCAAAGTCAGTTATGATCAATGTATGATCATAACAAACTCAATGCAGCAACACAAGTATCAATGGAAAGCAGGAATGAACAGTAAGATGATGAGAAGAATTGGCGGGAAAAGATGAAATTGAATTTTATTAATGGAATTCGGTTACAAAGCTGTTAAAAGGATAACTAACTATCTAACTAACTCAAGAGTGTGTCAAACTCTTGAGTAGTTTAGCTAGAAAGGAAAAAAGATGAGAGAAAAAGGTAAATGTGTGTTTTTGCACACTTACAACTACACATTACAAATGAAGACCTAAACTGCTATTTATAGACTTGAGAAGGAGGTTTGTTGGGGTTGGTGACGTGTTGGGACCAATCCCAGGTCTCCACGTGGTATAATTCTGCTCCCTTGAATTTGCAGGTATGAACATGAATTGGAGCTTTTTGATTGAGTTGATTTGATATTAATTGACCTTGACCAATGGATTCGTCTCTCAAAAATAAGCAACTTTGATATTTATAACTCTTAATGAAATCCACTCTAGCTCAAAAACGATCTTGGGAATTTTTGCTCGTTTGAAGATGACACGTGTCATGATGTGAATGGCTGAATGGGAAGCACACGAATCACACTGTTCTGATTCGCCCATTTATTATTTCGGCGCTAGTGGATATTTAATGCTTGTGATTTGGCAATCCATGTGCTCATTTTGCTGCCTTCTCATTGGTTAAAAATGTAACACATGGATTGAACTTGTAATAATTTCCAAGATTGGTAGATTTAGCCCCTAGACTTTGGCAGCTTGTATCTTTGAGCTTGTAACTTCATTTCTTTGGCATTTTTAGCCCTTCAACTTCCATTCTTGAGCAAAATTGTTCCTTTGACTGAGTTGACTTGAGAGTTGACCAAATTTGACTATGATCTTGACTTTTTACAATATTTACACTTTGGTCTTTCATCTTTGGCAGTTTGTCAAGATAGGTCCTTGTACATCAAAGTTTTGTCACTTTTGATCCTTCTTTGTCTTTTTCATCAAATTAAGCTTGATTAATCCTTGTTTGCTTGAAAATGCATCCTTTTACCTACACAAGTGTACACAAACACAAACATACCACATAACACTGTTTTTGCAAAATAAATTGGTATTTTGCTTCATGTTTTAGGGTTATTTGTTGATAAATTGATATGAGTTTAAGCTCATATCACCTTCTTGTGATCTTTAGGCACGGCGATAAGGCGAGATTTTTCTTCTTCGTTCAAGTCCTTAGCGATGATGACGGGTGACTTCTTCTTGTCTTCAAGGAACACGTACTCGAGATAGGATGGTAATTCCTTAAGCTCTAAATCCGGAGGATTTTCGATGGAGGGCGTATTCAAATTCGATTCATCGATAGCAATATCCTTGGGAGATGGTGGAGAAATATGGTCCTCATTGAGAATTTTCTCAATGGTACGAATGTCTTCATCCCAATCGGTGGGAGAATCGTCATATTGTAAGTTCACATCTCCCAAAGTGGCTTCAAATTCTGTCAAAAGGAAATCACTTTCGCCAAATGGAGTTAGTGATGGAGCAAGGGAGGCAACGGTGTCAACATTGGGAAGAGAGGTAAGACTGCTTTTACAAGCATCTTTAAAGTTTTCTTCACAAGCCTCATCAAGAACGTCGATACAATTAACACTCTCGTATGAATAAGGCTGTTTAGAAATCTTACCCATGTTGAAGACAATTTGATCGTCACCAACTCTCATGATAAGCTCACCCGCTTCTACATCGATGAGAGTGCGACCGGTCCTCAAGAATGGACGTCCGACGATTAATGGAACACGAGGATCCATCTCGTAGTCAACGACAACAAAATCCACCGGGAAGGTGAATTTGTCAACGCCAACGAAAACGTCTTCGGCTATCCCCACCGGATAAGCAACCGTACGGTTAGCTAATTCTAAAGTCATTTTGGTAGGGACTAGCTCGGGGAGAGATAATTGTTTCCAAACACTTAATGGCATTAAGTTAATACTAGTACCTAGATTGGCTAGGGCCATGCAATTCTCTACTCCCGGGAAGTTGCAAGGGATTAAGAACCGACCCGGATCACCAAGTTTGGTTGGCAATTTCCTTAAGAGAACCGCGGAGCAATTCTCGTTAAGTTGGGTATTAGCAATATCAAGAAGCTTTTCCTTGTCACTAAGAAGATCTTTAAACATCTTCGCATATTTAGGCATGTGAGCGAGAGCCTCAGCGAAGGAGATGTTGAAATTCAATTGTTTAAACATTTTGAGAATGTTTGAAACTTGAATATCATCCTTGCTTTTGGGCTTCTGTTTCCTCAACCTTGAGGGATAAGGTATATCGGAAGAAGAGGAAAGCTTTGGGATTGTAGGATCACTCACATCCTTGGGTGGTGGAGGGGTATAAGTAAGAGGTGGAGGAATAGGAATAGTGGACTCGTTTTTCTTTGTCACAATCACCAGTGTAGGTGTAGGAAGCTCGGGTTCCTTGGTACCTTTTCCACTGCGAGTGGTGATTGCTTTCATCTCCCCTCTTGGATTAGCAACGGTGTTACTCGGAAGAGTACCCGAAGAAGAGGGTTGATTACCTTGGAAGAAACCAGCCATCATGTCCCTTAGGTCATTCGTTTGACTACTCAAAGAGTTTCGCATATCGGCTCTAAGATCATTCCCTTGTTTCACCATGTCGCCCTTCAAATTCATAATCTGGGTCTGTAGATTCTTCACCAACACATCATTCGTCTGCATGTACGTTTCGACCTCGTGGTTGAAAACGGTGGGTTGAGTAAGAGGAGGTGCTTGATAAGCAGGTGGTTCGTAAGGAGCAGGTTGGTAAACTTGAGTAGGATTTTGAGGTGGATATGGTTGTCTTTTAGGTGGTTGGTAAGGTGCTCGAGGTTGGTTTTGATTGGTTCGGTTAAGGTTTTGTTGTTGGATTTGATTGGTTGGAGGAAAACCGGGGGGGGGGGGAAAGAAAGTTGTTTGAGCGATAGCTGAGCAAGTTGCGGTCACCTTGAGGACGTGCTTGATAGCCTCCCGTGGAATAATTACCGTATGCTGCGTTAACATTCTCACAAGGATAGTATTGGGTGGAGGTACAAGTAGTGTAAGAGTGAGGACCCCCACATATTTCACATGGTTGGCTTACAGCATTGACTTGAGCATTTTGAGCGTTGATGCTTTTGGTATTGTTAGCGATGTGGACATCAAGCGATTCAATAAGCGACGTAAGTTTATCAAGTCTCTTGTCGTTGTCACTAGTGCTAGCACTATCGGCATTGGTCCGAACACTATTGGTTTTACCAAAGTGCACCAAATTAATACTTTTTAGAAGACTTAACCAAAATATTACCCCCCGAGGCACTATTTAGTGAATCTTGGTCATTCATGCTTAAAACATTATAAAAAGTATTAATTTGGTGCACTTTGGTAAAACCATGTTGTGGGCACTTTCTTAAAAGGTCTTTAAAATGGTCCCAAGATTCACTAAAAGTCTCATCGTACTTTTGTTCAAAATTAATAATTTCATTCCGCAAAGCGGTAGTACGAGAGGGTGTGAAAAAGTAGTTTATGAATTTGGTCTCTAAGTCCGTCCACGTAAGAATACTTTGTGGCGGTTCCTTTGCAAGCCAATGCCGGGCTTGTCCCTCTAAGGAGAAAGGAAAAAGTTGTAAGCGGATTACCTCTTGTGGAACACCATTGAATTTGACCGTATTCGTGAGTTGAAGGAACCTTTTGATGTGGTCATGAGGATCATCAATGGTACGCCACATGAATGGTTGAGCAAAGACCATTTGACTAAAGCCGGATTTGAGCTCAAAGTTGTTGGCTGCAATCGCGGGTATGACAATAGGATCGTTGTTACCCTCTACATGTGCTTGCAAAAGTTCGATCATAGGACGATTGTCCGGTAGAGGTTCATTGTTGTTATTATTCATGTTGTTTTGAGGTGGATTATTATTGTTGTTGTGTACACCGGTCATGTCAAAGTTATCGATAGTCTCGGGCTCGGGATAAGACGTTGATCGTGTACGCATGCACCTGCAAAAGAAATAACAATGCAGAAATATTTTTGGTTTTTTATGTTTTTTATTTTTTTTGTTTTTTTGAAAATTTTATATTTTTTAGGATTTTTTAAATTTTTTATGAAAAAGTAACGTTCACGGCGAACGGATCCCAAAATCCAATTTCTCACAAAAAAAGGTAATCCTTACGAAAAGAGCCGGCAGCGGCGCCATTTGATACAAAGATTTTTAATGGGTTCAATTAAGTTCTCGGTATCTTCTCGAATTGATCACGGCTCAAAGTGGAATAGTTGTTCTTGGTTACTAAAAAGGTGTTTGGTTTTCTATTCTACTAAAAATGATTAAATGTGTGAAATAGAGAAAATAAGCCAAAAACAATTAATAAAAATAAAGCTTGAATTAAACTTGAACACTTAAACAGTAAAACACTTAAACAGTAAAACACTTAAACAGTAAAACAGTAAAACAACTTAACTTGGAAAATTTGCTGATTCGGAATAATTAAAATTCATGCGGAATAATCCAATAAATCACTCATCCGGAATAATACCTTCATCCGGAATATATGGCTCATTCGGAATAACTTGGCCAAAAACCTTCATGTGGAATACAAACCTTCATTCGGAATAATCTAAAACAAAAGCTTCATTCAGAATGTCACTTGGTTCGGAATATTTGCTCATCCGGAATACCTTCATTCGGAATAAAATACCCTCGTTCGGAATATGTGTTGATCCGGAATAAGTTGAAGAAATGCTTGATTCGGAATAAATTCTTGATCCGGAATAAAATACTAAAAAGCTTGATTCAGAATAAATGGTTTACTCGGAATAAAAACATGACTCGGAATAACTTACACAAGAACCTTCATTCGGAATATAAAAACTGATTCGGAATATTTTTAAAAACTTTGATTCGGAATATAACTACTCATCCGGAATATTGATTATTCCAGATGAACACGCTGATTCGGAATAACTGAATTAAAACTGCTGGTTCGGAATATCATGCACTGATTCGGAATAAATGATAAAAAGCTTCACTCGGAATAATCATAACAAATAGCTTATTCGAAATAATTTGGCTAACACCTTCATCCGAAATAAATTGACTTCATTCGGAATCTGGGTAACTGAATATGCGAAGAACAGGGAAAACAATAACAACACGAATTTAACCAAAATCCACCAAGTTTTTAACCAAAACTTAAACTAATTTAACCACGAATCATCTACTAATGATAAACATCAAATCAAATCAACAAAAACATAAAACCCACTTACTTTTGAAGATCAAACTCAACAAAATAAAAACTTAAAACTTTGTATCACCAAGAAAAGAAAGATGAAGATTAAATGAAAGATGATATTGAATGATTAAGGTTAAGTGAACAAAAGGGAAGATTAAAAACTTACAAGATCTTTGATTCAACAAAAATGAAAAATCACCAACACCTTAATGGTGTTGGTTTCCTACGAAACAGAGAAAACAAAAAAAAAGGGAAAATGAAAACTAGTTGTGATGTGTGAAGGGTTCTTCTATTTATAGGCCTAGTGGTTGGTTGGTGAGTGGGCTTTCTTCTTTCTTTTCGTATTCTCGTCTTTTCATTAAAGTTGATGTTTTCAATTCTGATTCGGGATTTGTCGACGAATAAATTCAACTCGTCTTTTAATTTCTTCGTTTAATAGACTTGAGTTCTTCGACATATGTAAATCTTCCATATTTGGTCCTGTTCTTCGATAAATCTTCAAATAGGCCCATTGACGTCAAATCTTTTGCATCTCTTGGACTATAGACTTCGTCTTTTCGTCTTTTTCTTCGATAAAACCCGTGCAATCCCATGTTTTCTTCAATATTTATCCGGTTGGCTCTGAAAACACAACAAACACACAAACCACGCATAATTCCAAACAAATGACATTAAATACACGTTTTGGTCTTGTTTTAGCAAGAAATAAGTGCTAAAAGGATGGGTGTTTTCACACCTATCATTTATCGTGATTTTATGAGTTTGAGTTTGATATTGTTATGTATGATTTATTTCTCGAGTCATTATTAATGAACGCGCCTTATTTGATAGGTAGCGGTTCTCGTGTTTGAAAGGCATCCTTTATCATCGACGATCATCTCGCTAGATCTTTTATACTAAGGTGAGTCTGTAGCCTCGCTTTTCATGCTAGCTACTAAATGTTTTATTCCCCACGAGGGGGATACATGCTATTTGAAAATAAATTAACACAAGTCATGAGTAATTGTTGGACCCGAATGTTGCCTAAGTTGTTTACATTGTATTGAGTACCTTGTTGCTAAAGACCCTAAATTCATGAGCCGTTAACTATATTCTGACTTGATGTTGTGAGTCGGGAATAGCCGCTTATTATATTGATAGTACTATTGGGTTGACCACCTTATCTAAGACCAGGGCATTACGTTGAGTAACCTCTGGGAAGGATAATTTACGGGAATAAGAATGTGGTATTCTTACAACTGATACCCTAGAGGGACAATGGTTTTATTCTAGTCATGCCGACATTTGGCGTGGGTGACTATTTGGTTAAGGGGTCGGTGTCAAGAGCTTAAATACAATGTTTTGCCTTGAATATAGATTGTGTGTACGACAATTCTATAAATGATTATGATTGATTTTCTTCTTGTGTTCAAATGTGATTTGATAAACCTATAGACTCGCTCAACATTATTGTTGACTCGTTTTAGCATGTGTTTCAGATAATAGGAAGTGATGGAAGGCGGAGCTTTGCTGTAGAGGTTGTGGTTTGGCTTTTGGAAGAATGTTGGTCTAAAAACTATTTCTATCCTTTTACTGTTGAACAATTTGTTAAATGTTTGTGCACTGTACTGAAACTTGTTGGTTGTTGGTCAAGATCCATGGGGACTAAACGCTTTACTCTAGTGTCGTTTTAGTACAATATTGGATGAAATTATGTTTTAGACCTATTATGAAAATCTTGTTTATATTTTATGTGTAAATGTCTCTCTTTTGAGTCGTTCAATATACCTTGTGTGATGATGCTTATGTCTAGCACCCAATTGTGTATTTCTTTTACGCAATGTAAATTGGGGGTGTTAGAGATTTGTAATCAGAGCTACAACGTATAGAGAACTGGGTCGATTTTGAAAATTGTCCTAAACTATAACTTTGGTGTCGAAAGTATTTATTCTTCAAAAGCACACAACTCCTCTGTAACGCTCTGGTAAGATAAATTTTAGTTTTGTTTTGTATTATAGATGTATCCCTCATAACTGAAATGATTTCTCGAGTATTTATTAAGTAAATACTATGATATTGTATTGGAATTATTGAAAGTACGCTGAGTGCTTGTTAGTATTATATTTAATTTTTTGCGAGCATTGCATAAGCATCATTTGCATTGTGTTGCATAGCATGGAATACGTATAACATTTGCATAAGTATTGCATACTAATTTTTGTTTTGTTAACAATGACCTTAAGTATCCTTGAACCCTTATAATTGTTGAAAATGGCTGGTGTACCTCGTGAGGATGGATGGATTGATATGACTAATGTATTGGACGGTGAGGAAGTAGATAACTTTGGTGCTAGTGACGATGAAGAGCCTTATGAGTATTTAGATGATGGAATTGCTTCTACTGTAGTTAGACAGACCGAGCCTAAAGTGATTCAAGGTAGTTATGTTCCAAGAGTTAATGTTGTGCCACAGACTATTCCGAACTGTCAGCGACCTGTTGTACGTTCTTCGACGCCTACTTGTGATGCTTATATGAGCAGTTTGTCTGGGATGGCATTTGCTAGGGGTGATGTTCCTGTTGAGTCGAGGTGTGCTGCTAGTGCTCGATCTATTCATGATGGCATATCTAAGGTTTATTGTCCAGGTCCTAGGTCTTATGATGATATTTTCTTGTTTCTCAAAAAGTTTGATAGATCTTTGTTTGAAAGGTATTTGGTTGAAACCCGTGTGATTAGGAGGTTTGAGCAGAATGAAAAGAGGTTTGACAGGTTTGTTAGTAGTGTGAAGAGATCAGAGTATGTTAGAGCAAGGGAAATTGATGAAGTTGTTAGGTTAAGATCAATGGCGTTGAATTTGAGTGGGTAAATTGAAAGGTTACATGAGGAGCAAGAAAGGAATGCATGGTTGAATGCGTGGGGTTTGCCAATGAGATCTCTTCCTAGTCGAGGTGTAGTGATTCGTGATGTGCCAAGTCAGGTAGAAGCTCAAGTGTTGGTGAAGCCAAGTGAAGGAGGAAGTCGAAAGGGAAAGGAAAAAGTGGAGGAAGATTCTAAGGAAGAGGATAGCAGCAGTGATGATGAGCCGATGTACAAGAAGCTGCGGGGATCAGATGTTTAGTTCTTTTATGTTGTTTTTATTAGCCTTGTTGTAATGGAACTTATGTAGACTGGTACTGTAGTTTATGATGAAACATAATGACTTTTAAGTTTGACGTGATGAAGGGTTGTAGTGACATTACTTATCACGATTTTGTGGAAATTTTCCAACGCAATCCAAATTACCTTCATGACTATGATTTGTCTTATTAGTTCTTTTGTGATTTGGTTAATGATTCATTGTGGTCTGTGTTGTTGGTGCATGTAGTATCCATGTTACATCTTGATAGAGAAATCCTTCTTCTTATCTTGATATGAATACTTACTTGTTCATTTTCTTCTGTGTCATCATAGGAAGGAAGGAGTTGGGAGGCATTTTCTGACTTTACTAAATTATTGTTTGGTTAGTTTCCTAAAACATGCCGCCTAAATTGACAACTACTACTGTTAATACCATGATTG
The DNA here is from genome assembly GCA_025667525.1 of Glebionis coronaria. Lineage (NCBI taxonomy): Eukaryota > Viridiplantae > Streptophyta > Magnoliopsida > Asterales > Asteraceae > Glebionis > Glebionis coronaria. Next base: position 291,076,405 of record CM046881.1, on the reverse strand, counting down.
AGCAAGCTATAGCTAGAGCAATGGAAGTTGAACGTGATACGAGGAACCGAGAGACTGAGAATAGGAATGCTGCTGGTCAGGTTGGAGGGAATGTTGCAAATCCAGTTGCAGGTAATACTGATGAACAAGTGGGAGGAAATGTTACGTGACAAGATGGAGGTAATGTTGTTGTTCAGCCGATTTAGAAGGAATGTTCTTATGCTAGTTTCATGAAATGTGGACCTACCCAATTTCGTGGTACTGGTGGTGCTTTGGAATTAAGGAGGTGGATTGAAAGGATTGAAAGTACTTTTGAAATCAGTGGATGTTCAGAAGATAGTAAGGTGAAATTTGCTGCAGCTACTTTTCAGGATGATGCATCAAGATGGTGGAATAGTCAGGTAGCTACTGTGGGATTGGTTGAAGCTAATGCTAGAACATGGACTGTGACCAAGGGACTGTTAACTGCTAAGTTTTATCCACAGGAAGAGTTAGGTCATTTAGAGGATGAGTCGAGGCATTTAGTGCTGACAAATAATATTATTGTGGCTTATACAAGGAGATTCTCTGATTTATGTTTGTTGTGTCCTGTTGCCTTTGTTGATGACCGTAAGAAAATGAAGCAGTATATTAGAGGTTTATCTAGTAATATCAAGGGATAGACAACTTCGTCGAAACCCAAGTCATTTGATGAAGTTGTTCAGATGGCTCATGCTTTAATGGATGTAAAGCTTCAGGATCGAAAGGATAATATTGTTGAAGGGAATAAGAGAAAGTGGGAAGCTGCACACTCAAACCAAGGGAAGAATCGTGGTGGTTATCGTAACAACAAAAACCAAGGACCAAATAGGAATCAACAATACAATTTGAGAAGGAATGATGGTGTTCGTGCTGCCACTGGAAATCAAGGTAACAAGGTGAATCCGAAGTGTGGTCGATGTAATCTATATCATGTTGGAAATTGTCCACCTGCTTGCAAGAAGTGTGGGAAGGCCGAACATAAGATGGCAGATTGTAGAAACAAGGGTGTGGACACTAGAGCCAATGTTGTTAAAGTAGTTAACTGTTCTGGATGTGGAGGCCATGGACATAAGCAAGGGAAATGTCCGAGGGTTAGCATGCGACAAGGAGGCAATGTTGCTGTTGGGATTGATGCTCCAGCCTATGTCGTAAGAGATGCTGACAAACCTCAAGGGCCGAATGTGGTAACTGGTATGTTCTTACTTGATGCTTGTTATGCTAGTGTGTTATTTGATTTTGGATTCTATAGAAGTTTCGTAGATGTTAAATTCAGTCAGCTATTGGATAGAGAACCAGTGAGATTGACAACTAGTTATAAGGTGGAGTTAGCTGATGGTAAGGTTGTAAGCACTAGTTCTATACTGAGAGGTTGTTCATTGAAGTTAGGTAATTATGTGTTTAGTATTGATTTGATGCCTATAGAATTAGGATCTTTTGACGTGATTGTTGGAATGGACTGGTTAGTTGGTAATGGTGTAGTGATTGTTTGTGGAGAAAGGTTAGTCCAGATACTGCTAAGGAATAAGGTATTGACTATGAAAGGTGATGAATGTACTTCTCGTTTGAGAGTTGTTTCTTGTTTGAAGATGACGAGGTATATAGAAGCAGGTTGTGATGTGTTTCTTGCACCGATAAGTAATGACGGTGTGAATGAAAAGAAATTGGAGGATGTTCCTGTGATTAAAGAGTATCCTGAGGTTTTCCCTGAATATTTGCTAGGATTACCGTCGCATCGTTAAGTGGAGTTTCGTATTGATTTAGTGCCGGGAGTTGTGCCTGTTGCTCGTGCACCGTATTGTTTATCTCCATCTGAGATGAAAGAAATATCTGATCAATTGAAGGAATTGATGGATAAGGGATTTATTAGACCGAGTTCGTCGCCGTGGGGTGCTCATGTTCTGTTTGTTAGGAAGAAAGATGGTTCTTTTAGAATGTGTATTGATTATCGAGAGCTTAACAAATTGACTGTCAAGAATCGGTATCCATTGCCGAGGGTTGATGATTTGTTTGATCAGTTACAAGGCTCAAGTGTATACACGAAGATCGATTTGAGGTCTGGGTATCATCAAGAGAGTTAGGGAAGAAGATATTCCTATAACAGCTTTCCGTACTCGATATGGACATTTTGAATTTCAAGTGATGCCTTTTGGGTTAATTAATGCGCCTGCTGTATTCATGGATCTGATGAATCGTGTGTGCAAGCCATATTTGGATGAGTTTGTTAACGTATTCATTGACGATATTCTCATTTACTCCAAGAGTGAAGAAGAACATGAGAAGCATTTGAGAATAATTTTGGAATTGTTGAAGAAAGAGAAGTTGTATGCGAAATTCTCTAAGTGTAAATTTTGGTTGAAATTAGTGCAATTTCTGGGGCACTTGATTGATAGTGAATGTGTTCGTGTGGATCCTGCTAAGATTAAGGCAATCAAGGATTGGTCAGTGCCAACGACGCCGACTGAAGTTCGCCAATTTCATGGTCTCGTTGGGTATTATAGAAGGTTTATCGAGAAGTTTTCACTAATTGCTAAGCCGTTGACCAAGCGTACTGAAACGAATCGAGTGTTCGAATGGGGATTGGAAGAGGAATCTGCATTTAGTACGTTGAAGGATAAGTTGTATTCTGCACCGATATTGTCTTTGCTAGAAGCATCTGAGGATTTTGTAGTGTACTGTGATGCGTCTCATAAAGGATTTGGAGTTGTGTTGATGCAAAGGGAGAAAGTAATAGCATATGCATCGAGACAATTGAGGAAGCATGAAGAGAATTACACTACTCATGGTTTAGAACTTGGGGCTGTGTTTTTTGCTTTGAAGCTGTGGAGACACTACTCATATGGAACCAAGTGTGTGGTTTTCACTGATCATAAGAGTCTGCAATATATTTTAGATCAAAAGGAACTAAATATGAGGCAAAGGAAATGGGTTGAGTTGCTGAGTGATTATGACTGCGAGATTGTTACCATCCTGTTAAAGCGAATGTGGTAGCTGATGCACTTAGTAGAAAGGAAAGAGATAAGCCTCTACACCTTCCTCAGATGGATAACAAGAAGTGTTGACTTGACGGGATAATATTGATGGTTTGAATGAGGGAATGTCACGGAAGGTTCTTTAGGAGTGCGAGATTTGGTGATGAATGAATCTCATAAGTCGAAGTATTCAATACATCCTGGTTCGGACAAGATGTATCAAGATCTTAAGAAAGTTTATTTGTGACCGAATATGAAGGCTAATATAGCACAGTATGTTAATAAGTGTTTAACTTGTGCGAAAGTGAAAGCTGAACATAAGAAAGTGTCTGGGTTATTAGTGCAACCTGAGATTCCTGAGTGTAAATGGGAGAATATTACTATGGATTTTGTGACATGTTTGCCAAGGACTACAAGTGGTTGTGATATGATATGGGTGATTGTAGATAGATTGACTAAGTCTGCTCACTTTTTGCCAATGAAGAAGACAGATAGTATGGTGAGGTTAACAACAGTGTATGTGAAGGAGATTGTTTGTTGACATGGTGTGCCTTTGTTGATAATTTCTGATCGTGATAGTAGGTTTACTTCAGAATTTTTGAAGTCTTTGCAGAAAGCGATGGGAACGGAGTTATGTTTGAGTACAGCATATCATCCAGAAACTGATGGACAAAGTGAGAGAACAATTTAAACATTAGAGGATATGCTTCGTTTGTGTGTGATTGACTTTGTAAATGGTTGGGATAGGCATTTGCCATTGGTTGAATTTTCGTACAATAACAGTTATCATGCTAGTATTAAAGCCGCACCATTTGAAGCTTTGTATGGACGTAAGTGTAGATCTCCAGTGTGTTGGAGTGAAGTAGGAGAAAGTCAATTGACTGGACCTGAAAAGATATTTGAGACGACTGAAAAGATTGTGCAAATTAAGAAGCGTTTGTTATCTTCCAGAAGTAGACAAAAGAGTTATGCTGATAACCGAAGGAAACCGTTGGAATTTGAAGTAGGAGACATGGTTATGTTGAAGGTATCTCCATGGAAAGGAGTGATTCATTATGGAAAGAGAGGAAAGTTGAGCCCGAGATATATTGGACCATTTAAGATTATCCAAAGGAATGGATTGGTTGCTTATAAGTTAGAGTTTCCTGATGAACTTAAGGCTATTCATAATACGTTTCATGTGTCTAATCTGAAGAAGTGTTTAGTTGAATGGGATGTGGTGATTCCACTGGAGGAAATTCAACTTGATGATAAGTTGAATTTTATAGAGGAACCTGTAGAGATTATGGATAGGGAAGTTAAGAAATTGAAGCATAGTAGGATTCCGATTGTGAAAGTGAGATGGAACTCTAGACGTAGACCCGAGTTTACCTGGGAACGTGAGGATTTCTGTAAGGATAAGTATCCTCATTTGTTTAGGAAGGATTAAGCGCCGCGGACGTCGCTTCTTTTAAGAAGGAGGGGATGTTATAACTCGAAACCAGGTCATTGCTAAATCTTATTTTACGATTATTTTTGAAATTTTTGATGAGTTTGAATAATATTTATTTTTGGAGGTTTAAGTTTAAACCGATGTTGGAAGGCTTATATTTTATATTCAATAAGTATAAGGAGTATTAGCAAGCGTGATGTCGATGGATGTCAAATATTTTACGTTTATTGTCGGTTGTTCGATGTTTGTCATTTTTGATGTATTCTTTTAAACGACGTGTTAAGTCGAGTCGAGAGTCGATATTATTATATTTGAGGTACATTTTAAATTTTTAAAAGTATCTTTATGAAACCCGAGCCCCGTAAATATTTTAAAAATTGACTAATAGTTATTTCCCGCTTTTTAGCTAACTATTTTCATTTTGAGCCATAACTATTGCAAAATTACAACATTGGTCCCTCAACCACTATATAAAAGCCAAAAAATTTCTCATAACACACATAAATTCACACACACACAATCTTTTTCTCTCTCTCTTCTTTTCTCATCTTGCCGTGACCCCCTACACAACCAAAAACACCACTTTGATCAATTTTTACTGCATTTCTACCATGATCTAACAAAAAAAACACAAGTCCCATCTCTAATTTCGTAAGATCATTTTGGTATAAAATTTATGTACATGCAAGAAGTTTTATTTTTTTCAAGTTGGTAGGTGAGAATTATGCTCATGCATGTCATTTTTGGGATGATCAATGATGTTCTTGATAAAAGTTTTGTTAAAAACTTGATTTTGATTTGAAGGTTTTGATTTTTATGATGATTCTAATGTTATAGTTGATATATGTTAGTGTTAGGGGTATGGGATGATCATATCTATGATTGGTTTTGGCTAAAAATTTGATTTTATACATGTTTTTGAAAGGTATTTTACAACAGTAGGTAAACTGTAATTTTGAGACATTTATGTTGTGATAATGGTTTAGATAATCACCTAGGGTTGTAGATAATTCGATTAGATTCGATTTGATATAAAGTAGAACTTCTAGCTCCAAACGAGCGCGAAGTTATGATTTTTTGATTATTCGTGTACCGGGAGACGAGTATCGGCACTACATATAGTTGTTGTCGATATTTGGATCGAATCTCGGAGACTATAAATTGAAGTTTTGAAATGGGTCACATACTGATAATGAAGTGTAAAACCTAGAGGGTAGGTTTATTTTCAAACCCAAGTGTCGGTTTTGTAAATGGGGTCGTTTAAAGAAGTTAAAATGGTTGTATGAAATATTAACGTAAATCTGTCCGGATTTTGTAGTTTGAAGATGAGTCGGGTAAAGAACTTTAAAAGTAACTTCATTTATTAAACTTTTTGGAGGACTTTCTATATATAGTAAGTTAGTTTCTCTATTCGTTTTATAAACGTTTGACGAGTCTAAAAGGGGTAAATAAGCTAGTACATGTAGTATGTGCCGGCGGATTTTGTTAAAAGTGTAGAATGGTAAAATAAATATATAGAAGAGTGTAATAGAGTTATTTGTATGGTTTTCTCTCGAGTTTATCGTGATTTTATGAGTTTGAGTTTGATACTGTTGATGACGTATAGTGGCTACGCTCACTATTCGTAAACCCAAACCCATTATATTTTCGCTAACAGTAGCCTATTACGAGTGGAGTCATATGTAATCGACGACCCACGGGGATGTCCTAGCACCAAGCCACACACGGTTGTTTAAGAAGCGTGATACATGAATGAGTCTAGCATAAAATGATTATGAACCATATCATACTATACTGGGGGACATGTCGACGTATAGTCGGTACTCGGCCCGACCCGACAGGCCCACGGCCCACACACACCTAACTTATCCTTCAAGAAACCCTAGCACTATATAAACAAGGCTAGGGGTCTCATTCTACATCAGGTTTTCTCTCACAACTACGCTTTTTATACTGTATCGATCCAATACTAACTTGACCGTCGGAGGTGGACCACGGGGCTCCGGCCTTGGGTCCACTTCTAACCGGTTTACCTTTGTTTGCAACATTACTCAAGACCCGGGAAGACGACGAACGACCCAGGAGAGTCGTCGAACCGTCCCAGCCAAATTATGCTCCAAAAAATTGGCGCCATCCGTGGGACACGACTAAATTATGTTTCGTGTTCTTATATTACCGAAAAGCAAAAATCGGTTCTGTACCAATAATTGATAAATCTAAAACTCTCTTAGTTTTACTCGCTGTAATATTTTTCATACGAAAAAAGCATATTAGATGGGCATCGTTTGCGGAAAAAATTTCATGCAAAGAAAATCTACGTATCATGCTAATCCGCATATTATAATCATATCTGTATATTCTTCATGCAAAGAAAATCTGCATGTCATCATCCTTTTGAGACCATGTGATACACTCGGGTTTTTTTTTAAAAAGTAACACTTAAAAAAAACCAGAAACAAACACTTTTCTCACTAGGCAATTTGTGTCGGCAACTTGATACGTTGAAAAACGATAGTGTCCAAGTTCCAGATTTTGTTGTTCTGTATTTTCACATTCACAACAAAATCTTTTAAAGAAAGATATATTATTTTCTTTCCTTTCCTAAAAAAATATTTACAAGGAAAAAGATCATCTAAAAAAATACTAAATTGACTTGATCAACTTGAAGATTGAAAAATTTCACATTATGTTATATCATTCTGCATAATATGGAGATTTGATATACAAAACTTTTCTTTAATCGTACATATAATTTTCTTAGGAAATATTTCCATCATATAAAAATGGCTAGAATACATTATTTTAGCTAAGAGATATTTTTAGGCACGATCATAACGTGTCAATACCTTTCTCGGATAATTTTTTCATGCAAATATATATATACATATATATATATATATATATACATATATATATATATATATATATATATATATATATATATATATATATATATATATACATATATATATATATATATATACATATATATATATATATATATATATATATATATATATATATATATATATATATATATATATATATATATATATATATATATATATATATATATATATATATATATATATATATATATATATATATATATATATATATATATATATATATATATATATATATATATATATATATATATATATATATATATATATATATATATATATATATATATATATATATATATATATATATATATATATATATATATATATATATATATATATATATATATATATATATATATATATATATATATATATATATATATATATATATATATATATATTTATATATACATATATATATATATATATATATACATATATATATATATATATATATATATATATATATATATATATATATATATATATATATATATATATATATATATATATATATATGTATATATATATATATATATTTTCCTTTGTATCCGCGGATATGGCTCATCCATTCGCGTTAATCCGTACGTTCGGATTGATTTTAATTTTTTATCTGCGGTCATCCGCGCTGATGCGCACGACCGAACCTATTTATTTTTTTATCCACAACCGTACAATACGTCCGGACCTATCTTATTTTATTCTCTGCGGTAATGAGCCACGTCCTTCCGCATTAGTTTGCATGTTCCAAAGTATTTTATATATTAATAAAAGATATTGCGTATATCTTTTAAACTTATTAACAAGATATTATTTATATCTTTTAGCTTTGTGCGACTTTGTTTTATTACGATAAATGTTCGCACCTTTCAATACATATCTAGATAGATATTATCATGTCTAGTATTTAGTGATTACTTATTATACATATATATATATATATTTATGCTAGTCCGTACACTCGGATATTTTCTACCTACGGGCGTACATGTACTTATCGTTCCCAAGCGGAATAAGAGGATTGAGTGAACCTAATAATTCAACTTGTCGTGTAAGAGGGTTGCAAACCCAATGACCACGGATCATGTATCCTTGTTAGACACATTGCTATCAAGACGTTGTAGTAAGTTACGCAAACCACATGACTCATGATGGACTCGCAAAAGACACACTGTGCACGTCTAACAACATTTTCTCAAAACATAGACCGTCCTTATGGTAGTAGCGCTACGTCGCACGTAATGAAATACCTCATCCCATAAGTTAGTTAAGATACGTCTTATACTATGCGAAAATTCGCGGTTATGGCACGCCTATCCGTGTTGATCCACACGTTCGGATCTACTTCATATATTAGCCGCATTTACGGTACGTCCATTTGCGCTGGTCTACGCGACCGTCATTTTTTGAATACTTGATTTAGTTTAATACTACTAATCGAATGTAGCACCATTAAACTTGGAGGGCTATTAGGGTATAATAATACCACTATATTTATGTGCACGTCACACAAATATCTTTGGATATATTCCTTTGCCGCGGAAGTCCGCCTTCGGCCGGTTTATTTCTTTGCCATGGAAGTATCTCTTCCATTGGCTTATTCCTTCGCCGCGGAAGTACTCCTTCCGCGTGCTTATTCCTTTTCCATGGAAGTATCTCTTCCATTGGCTTACTCCTTCGTCGCGAAAGTACTCCTTCCGCGTGCTTATTCCTTTGTCATGGAAGTATCTCTTCCATTGGCTTATTCCTTCGCCGCGGAAGTACTCCTTCCGCGTGCTTAGTTCTGCGCCATGGAAGTATCTCTTTGATAGGTGTGTAAACACCCATCCTTTTTACCACTTAATTACAATAATAACCGAGCCAAAACGTGTATTTTATGTCTCTTATGCCGGAATTATGCGTGGTTTGTGTTTTTGTTGTGATTTAGGACGAAAAGGTGAAAAGTGGAGAAAACACGGGCATTCACGGGCTTTTATCGAAGAAAAAGACGAGAGACGAAGTCGAGAAGTCAAGAGTGCAAAAAGAACGGAAGTCCAAGACCAATTCTGAAGATTTATCGAAGAAAAAGTCGAAAGACGGAAGTTTACTTAAAGCCGAAGAACTCAAGTCTATTTTATTGAGGATTTAAAAGACGAGTTCAAAGAAATCCCGAGCCAAAAGTCATATAAGTCCAAGATTAAAGAAGATTTAAAGGCTTAAGGACTAATGGTGCAATTAACAAAGAGATTAAGAAGGAAGGACCTAATGATGCAATTAAGGAGAAAGGAAAGAGGGGAGGAAGCTTCCTAAGCATTCCTTAATCCTCCCCTATATATATAGATTAGTTGTTAATCATTTTTCTTGGTTGGCTAGAGTGACACTAGTTCTTCCACCTTTACTTTTATGCACATTTAATTACCTTGCACCTTTAATTACCTTGTCTTGCACTTTAATTTTCAAGTAAGTTAATTTTATCTTTATTGTACCTTTACTTTACTTGTTTGATCTCTTATTCTACCTTTCTTTCTTGCTTGATCTTTATGTTTATATGCTTATTGTGTTACTTATTTGATTAAAGATTGCGTTTTTATGCTTTTGATTGTTTTGGATTATTGATTCTTATAGCTTATTTGTTTTAATCTTTAAGTTTTTAAAGTTTTTATAAAAGTTATTTTTATATAAAAGTTTGTTTTTTGTAAACCTTTTCTTTTCGTGTTATGAAAAGTCTTTAAATTTCAGTTTAATAGCTTTTTCTTATACGGTTTGCCTTAGGATTTTCGTTGTGTGCTTAATTGATTAGTAGCTTATTTCTTTAGCTTATTTTTCATCACTTTCACCGTATTCCGATCTGGTAAATCGGAAAAGGGTTTATCATTCCGATTGTAGTGATCAGAAAAGGGTTTTGATATTCCTAACAACATTCCGATTGGAGGGATTTGTGTACATTCCGATCAAGGGTGTTGAGCAGCATTCTGATTAGGTGTGTTGGTATTCCGATCCGAGTGAGTGACAACATTCCGATTAAAGTTCCGATCACCATTCCGATCGGGAGGATTCCGATAAGGGTAAGTTTGGTATTCCGATCAGGGTAAGTGACATATTCCGATCTGAGACCATTCCCTATTCCGATCTGGTTAGTCCTTATTCTGATCTGAGGTTTGTTTTGTTATTCCGATCTGAAGAGGGTGACATATTCCGATCTGGGTTTTCAATCAACATTCCGACAGTTTGATTTAGGTCTGATCGGAATATTTTCCGACGGTGAGTTTATTTTAGTGTTTTGTCTTGTTTAATTTTTACGTTCTCATTTTAATACCTTGTCAATTTTAATTCTCGTCACGCTTTAACTTTAAGTCACTGAAGTTCTCGTCATTTACTTTTAATTAGATTTTAATTTAACGCCATTTTATTTTACGCCATTTTTACTTTAACGCCATTTACTTTTACGTCTCGCACTTTTAATTTAAAATCAACCAAAAATATTTGTTTCACCAAAATCAACTGAGTCGTACTTTAAGCCGGAAATCAATTCGATTAGACACACATCAAAGAACTTTTTAACTGAGTAAAAACCTAGTTATCAAATGGCGCCGCTTCCGGCTCTTTTCGTAAAGATTAACGGTTTTTTGTGAAAGACGCGTTGCTTTTTGGGATCCGTTCACTTGTGAGCGTTATTTTTATGGCATAAAAAATTCAAAAATCATAAAAATTAAAAATTGATAAAAATCCATAAAAATTAAAAATTTCAAGAATCCAAAAAGATTTTATCTTTATTGTGTATATATATTGTCTTTGTGTTTGGTATTGTTTTATTTTGCATTTTCAGGTGTATGCGTACTAGATCTTCTAAGTATCAAGAGCCCGAGAATCGAGAATATTTAAGTATGTCAGGTGTTAACAACAACAATTGTAACACCCCACTTGGATAAGTGGACCGTTACGTGTATATATGGCGTGTCATCAAAGCATAAGGTAAATGTCCTAAAACATTAACTGACCATAAAGGAATACCGGAATCAAACATCGGTAATCCAAACATAAGCCCAAAACATGAAAAGTAAAATACTGAAGGAATGACTAAACAATGTCCAAATAAGCAGAATAATGTAAGAAATGCATAATGTAAGAAGTCTGGATAGCTTCCATCCAAATGCACATGCTCTCAGAATCCTAAGAACGTCCTGGTGTACCTGTCGTTAGAACATGAAAGGGAACTACGGATGAGCACAACGCTCAGTGAACGGATATAAAGCATGATAAGAAATTACTGAAATGAAACAGATGATAAAATACTGAAGCTGTAAGACTGATAAGTAAAGTTGCAGCGGAAATCTGTGTATAATCTATAAAGGCAGATTTATAAATAATAAATCTGAACTGTTATCTGTCAAATCTGAAAACATGCATTTACTGTATTTTAATTGGCAGAGCTTATATAGGTCATGTGCTGTAACAACGTTGCATGAATAACTGGAGGGGTGACCTCGTCATGCTGTAGAGGGGTGACCTCTAAATAACTGTGCTGGGTGGAGGGATCAGCTCCAATGTGAAGGATGTAGAGCACACACCACATTCACCTGCTAAACTGTAAACTGTAGCCTAGGATGCATCCATACGCCCCACTAATAATACTGATAAAATGGCCAAGCTGAGCTGAGTGGGACGATGCAGGATATCACTCTCCTGCATGTGAGTCACGACACCGGTGCCTCTAGTGCCGTGGTTACGGTACCTCCGTAACTAGTACATAAACTAATCATGCTTGTATATAATGCTCAGGCAATTTATTTAGTTATTGATATGATTTCTGATAAACTTAAACATATACTGGGGAAAACATTTGGCTGAAGACGGGGAATCCTAATCATGCATAGAAAGGAAGTCCTTACTGAAAGGACGTAAATCCGTACCTCTTGTCCAGTAACTGACTGAATAGAAGACTGAACGAAACTACTCGGGCTTCACGTAAGCTACAATAATAATAGACGCGAATAAGTGATCTGATCTTTATTTATTTATTTCTGAAATTCTGTACGTATTTTAACTGATTAATCTGATCTTATAATAATTCTTTCTAATATGTTAATGACCTACTAATAATTATGATACAAACGTGTTCCAACGTTATTTAATACTATAATAATTAACTCGTTAATACATAAGGTTTCTAATTAGAAAGTTTCTAAAACAATTTAATTTAAATAATAAATTTATACCCTTTTAAAACATTAAAAACTATTTTAATTTAATCATTTAAATACAATTTAAAACATTTATAAAACAAGTAATAAAAAGGTATAATATAAAAATGTTCATCTTTATTATCATAATTATGCCCCAAGCCTACCGAGATTTCCCTTGTCGGTCGCCCTAAAACAATTAAACAATATCTAATAAAATCTGTCTATATGAAATAGCTACAGAAAAACTGTCACTAAAAAACTGTTACCAAAAGTATAAAATTCAAAAACTGTCAATAGATAATTCTGCAACAGAAAGTTCTGTCGCAAAACTGTCGCTAATTTCCTTTAAAATGCCATTGTTTTCTATCTATTTCTTCCCACTGATTTGTTACTACGTTCCCACTGCTAGTTATAATGGAAAGCTCCCACTGCTTGTTCTGTTTTTACAACCAAACGCACCCTTATTTTCAGAAAACAACCAAACGCACCCTGTTTGGGTGTTTAAGGGCTGCGGATGGCAACCAAAGCACCAGCAACCCTGGTGTGGGTCACGGCTGGGTAACGCAGCACACACCGAGACCTTATGGTCTCGGTTTTCGTGACTTAAGCAAATCCGACGCCCCCCCCCCCCCCCTTTTTCCTTTGTAACGAAAAACAAACACCCCTGCTGTGATTCTTGATGATCAACTAGAAAGAAAAAGGGAAGAACTCGAATTAAGCTTTTACCTTAATTGGTGATTATGAATATATACAACATATGACGAAATTAAAAAAAAACGAATTCTTCTCCTCCATTTTGATCTCCAGCCGCCGGCCACCATGAACATCCAAACCCTAAACTTTATTTTATTATTTTTTTTTTACGTCTGATTAACACCAAAGGGGGGGGGGGGTATGCCCCGTTTTTTTTTCTTTCTCTTGACAAGGGCTCGGCCTAAAAGCCCAACAACACCCTTGTATTCTTTTCTATTTTGTTTTCGTGTTTAAAACAATTGCGTACGTTTTCGTATATTGGCTTCCGACATTTATTAATTTATTTTCCTGAAAAGTAATACTTATGTAATATTTCTTAACATTTATTAATTATTTTTTGAATAATTAATTTCGTAACATCTTATAAATAAAACTGGGACTATGTAATTACTGTTAACGTTTACTTATTTTCCTGTAAGATAAAATAATACATACGTAATAATATCTGAAACTTAATAATTATTTTCTGAATAAACTGTAATATTTATAGTATTTTAAATAAACTGGAATTGCGTATTTAATTTCTGCGTTTATATCTCTGTCTAATAATTAATACTTATATAGTTTATTAAAATTAAACTGCGTATTTAAATATTCTGATTTTTAAATACGGGTTTTACAATTCTTCCCCTCTAAAAACAATAATTCGTCCCCGAATTAAAGATACGACTATACTGGGTTTTACAATTCTTCCCCTCTAAAAAGGAGAAATTCGTCCTCGAATTAAAGGTATAAGCTGATGAAGTTATAGGAATTGAAAGAACACGTAAACTGAAAAGACAAATAAGCTGAAGGATAATTTGTCTTCTAATTAAGACATAATGCTGCTGATAGGTATAAACTTGACATGACTGAAATGATCATGTAACGTGACATGGCTGAAGAGAACATGGAACGTGACATGACTGAAAGAACATGACTGAATTTATTGAAGAAATAATGAGAGGTCCAGATGGACTCCTCCGTTTCGAGTGGCCTCCCGCTCGAAACGACTCCTTCAAGGGTCTAACATAATAAATAAAATCTTGGTCCTGATAACCCTGTCCTGATGATGCTAAATAGCTTCTGGTTCCATATTTAAGATGGATTTTCTGAATCTGATAGACTGAATAACTATAACATGTATGACACATGAAACGATACGTGTAAATATTCTGAAAAGATAACATTTATAACTCCGAGCAAGCAGCTGAAATATATAGGGATGAACTATGTGAACAATTGTGAACGTGCTACGTGAGCAATTGTGAACGTGGTTCACGATTATATGAGGAATGATGGGCATGGAATATATTGTGCTGATGATACATGAAACATACTGTAAACGTGATGCTAGGACATATCATGAACATATGCTGACTGAGGAAGGAATGGAAACGATATGGCCTGAGACGTGAAACGTCTGCCTGGGTATGAAGAAGCTCTGCTAACTTGAGTCTGGTTTCTTAAGCTTTCTGTATCCGTATTCGGTAATAAACCGTGAAACGTGTATTGCGAATGGCACACGAACTTGAACGTGAACAATGTCATGAACGCGAACGTGAACTTAAATCATGAGATAGCATAAATATGGACTGAAACAACATCATAATGTGAATGTGAGGCGTAAACGTGAGGGTGAACGTACACGTGATCGTGAACATGAGCGTGAGCGAAATTCGTGAATGTGAAAGTTCTATCTGACATGATTGTTGATGGAATGCCTTGAAATCGTACGATTTACTGCTGAGTTTTCTGTAGATCCGCGAATGCGTAATCCTTCCAGATGAAAGGAAACACGTAGGTTGATTACATGGTCGACAATGACTTAGATAATATTATATTTCTCCTGAGTCTGTAGTAAACTGATAACAATCTCCATGGAGTCTTGTCGGCTTTCGGTCCAGAATTTCTACTGGTAGTAATAACTTGATAGCATGACGGCGTTCTATCTTAAACCTGCTGGAATGGCATTAGATATGAACATAGCTGCCTCAACGTGTTATACTGTTTCTATCAAAATTCTACTTGGGATTATGGGGTATTCTAGTGAAAATCTGGTTGGATAGTCATGGAAGAATTTTTAGTGAGAATTGTCAGCAATTTCTGCGGTAGCAGTCAATTGTGTTCTAGAAAATTTTCGTACTTCGTTCACAAACGTCGGTCGGGACCATCATGTGATGGCCTTCACCTTCGCAGGATTGTCTGAAATTTCTTTTTGCTGAAATAGGGTGGTTCAGAAATGCCACCTTGTTCTACTTGGATTCATATCAAGAAAGCTGCGTATATAATTTTTCTCCTATCGGAGAATCTATTTCACTGTGAGAAGATGATTATCTTGTACCTCTCTAGAATTTAGAAGATCAGAATGTTATAAAAAAAACATACTGACGATTTTGTCTGCGAAGTCATAAAAATTTTATTCATAAATTTGATACTATAGCTGGAGCATTAGGGAGCTCAGAAGTATAATTCAATTTTTTTTAAGCGTGACTATAATATGTTTCTCTCACCACTGATGGTGACATGATCAGAAATTGTCCTGGAAAATGTTTAAGACCTCGTAGCAGATCAGATAAACCTGCTATTTATGGAATGAACATTGATTAAGAATGGTGATCTTGTAGAAATTTTCAGTGATTAATACATGATCTCATGATACCGGCCTTCTTCCTGATGGACATAAACGGTGCACTTCCTGGTAGTGCGTTAGGGCGAATAAAGCCTCATTTCAGTAATTCTTGCAGCAAATGTTGCAACTGTTTTAACTTAGCTGCAGCCCAACAACAAGGGATTTTGAAAACAGGTTTTGTTCTTGAGACAAGCTCGATGTAGAATTCTGTTTCGTGGTTAGAAAGGAATTTCCAAAAAAACTTTCTGAGATTATGTCTAGGAACTCTGGAGTAATCTGTGGTCATGAGTTTAAGGAATTTCAGAAGTGAAATTATAATTGGTGGCTAGACTGTCTTCGTAGCTAAGGACTGCTAAGTCACGCGCTTGTAAGGCAGAAACAATTTGTACTGATTTTTCTGGAAAAATATAATGAATATATATGGGATTTAGTAAGACGGATCTCGTCGTTAACTGAAAGGAGAACTTAATAAATATGGTGATACTGTTGAGTCCTTTCTAGGTGAGAGGCAGATAACTACTTGGTTTGAGATAAAGCTGACATAGGAATACGTGAAGTAAACATGGCGACTTTTCACTAAATGTGTTCGTCTGCAACCTCACATAATGATTACCGTGTGCTTAATCTGAATAATAATCTAGTGTGGTGACTGAATTTTAATGATCTGATTCATGCGTGGCATAATAGAACGGGTATACCCCTTTCTGAAGGGTACCCTGAATTTCTGAGGGCCTGGTTTAGAAACATACTGGAGTTATGAGTTATGGCTCGTATTTTGAGAAAAAATTCATACAACGTGTACCACGACTGGTGTCCTGATATGTGTCTTCCGAAATGATACCTGAGACTTATGTCCTGACAGATGTCTTGACATGTCTTTTAGTGGATGAATTTGGACAAGGCTGAAAAATTTTGGTAACTGCTGGGATTGGCGGACCGGTTAGACTGCTGACCTTTGTATTTCTGGTCACGTCCGTTCCGGAGTTCCGATGGTTACTGACTGATTAATGATAAGCACGGTGGTTATAACTACCGCTTTGTCTGTCAGTTTTCTGACGGTCGTTATCATGACCGTGATTCATGTAATTATTTTTGCTGAGTGGCCGGCTGGTTGCCTGTTTCCACTCTCCTGACAGAAAATTAGCTGAGTGAAGTGTGACATCTAACTGAGGAAGTAAAAGCATGGAATAGGATGGTACTGTCTGATGGTTGAAATTTATTCTTGTCAGAAATTTCAAATTTATAGTTTTAGTCCTTGTTCTGCAGAGTCTTCATAGTATGAACGGCATCAGCATCTTGAGAGATCTCCAACATATCAGCAGCGTCAGCATTTTTGAGGTCTTCAAAGTGTTAGCAGCATCAGCATCTGGTAAAGTCTTCAACTCACGAGCAGCATCAGCACCTGGTAGAGTATCGATAAGTGGAAACGCCTGAGATGATTGAGGATCGATTAGCACTATCCATGGAGTAGGGTACCTGGAGTACACTTGGACTACTGTACATGAAGTACAAAATGAATATTGCACATGGAGCAAATCTGAAACACTGTACGTAGAGTACACGTGAAATACTGTACATGGAGCTGGTGGAAATTTTATGGGATGATCGATGCTGGTGTCGCTTGTTTGACATTATCAAAGGAATAAATTGTTTTAAACGGTAGTAAACTGAACTGAAACGATTAACATAATAGGCTGATAATTTCTGCGTAGACTTAATGCTGGTTGTATAGAGGCTAAAAAGTATGACTAAACGGAGTTTCATCAACATTTAGTATAAAGGCATGATTGTTAAAGACCAGAACTTGATTTATCATGAAATAGTATTTTACTGTAATTCTTCTGTATCTTAGCATGAAACCTTATCATTCTGTTGAAAACATAATACTTGTAAGGAAACATGAAACTAAATCATCATGTAGATGACATCAACGTGAGGGTATGAAAATTTGACTGTTACAAGGAACATAAAAACTCAAATCAACTGAGGTGTAATATCAACTGATGTGGACGGCTATGGTTCAATCCACAGAATTCAAAGAAGAAAACATGAGACTAAGTATGGGCTATTCTGGTTCGATCCATACCGGTCAAAATTTTCTAAGAACTGTCATGTATAGAAATTTATAATCTCGGACTAAATATGGATGGCTGTAGTCCAATCCATACTTGTCAAAATTTATGAAATGTCCTAATATGACAAAGGTGAACATCTATGAATCGGTTCACAAAACAACCTTCGACTGAAATAGCATGAAATTTGATCTGAACATTGGTGAACTTATATGGGCTGGTTCACCAAGTAATATTGGACTGAAAACATGAATCTGACATGAGTAAGGATGAACGTCGTTGCGTCGGTTCACCAATACAAAAATCTGAACGAGCAAGGGTGAACGCCTATGGGTCGGTTCACCAAAACAAAATTTCGCAGAAAAGCACATGCGACTAAATATGGCCAGTCCTGTACCAACCTTTTACTTAGTCAAAAACTTTAAGAAAATGACTGATAATTGAAGAAAACTGACTAATAAATGCATGAGACACATGAAAGATAACAACGCCAAGATCTGAGAAGTTCCTGGTGACTACCCACTAGTCACAAGTCAAGTTTTAGAGCCTACAGGTCGAAACCAGGCTCTGATACCATAATTGTAACACCCCACTTGGATAAGTGGACCGTTACGTGTATATATGGCGTGTCATCAAAGCATAAGGTAAATGTCCTAAAACATTAACTGACCATAAAGGAATACCGGAATCAAACATCGGTAATCCAAACATAAGCCCAAAACATGAAAAGTAAAATACTGAAGGAAGGACTAAACAATGTCCAAATAAGCAGAATAATGTAAGAAATGCATAAAGTAAGAAGTCTGGATAGCTTCCATCCAAATGCACATGCTCTCAGAATCCTAAGAACGTCCTGGTGTACCTGTCGTTAGAACATGAAAGGGAACTACGGCTGAGCATAACGCTCAGTGAACGGATATAAAGCATGATAAGAAATTACTGAAATGAAACAGATGATAAAATACTGAAGCTGTAAGACTGATAAGTAAAGTTGCAGCGGAAATCTGTGTATAATCTGTAAAGGCTGATTTATAAATAATAAAGCTGAACTGTTATCTGTCAAATCTGAAAACATGCATTTACTGTATTTTAATTGGCAGAGCTTATATAGGTCATGTGCTGTAACAACGTTGCATGAATAACTGGAGGGGTGACCTCGTCATGCTGTAGAGGGGTGACCTCTAAATAACTGTGCTGGGTGGAGGGATCAGCTCCAATGTGAAGGATGTAGAGCACACACCACATTCACCTGCTAAACTGTAAACTGTAGCCTAGGATGCATCCATACGCCCCACTAATAATACTGATAAAATGGCCAAGCTGAGCTGAGTGGGACGATGCAGGATATCACTCTCCTGCATGTGAGTCACGACACCGGTGCCTCTAGTGCCGTGGTTACGGTACCTCCGTAACCAGTACATAAACTAATCATGCTTGTATATAATGCTCAGGAAATTTATTTAGTTATTGATATGATTTCTGATAAACTTAAACATATACTGGGGAAAACATTTGGCTGAAGACGGGGAATCCTAATCATGCATAGAAAGGAAGTCCTTACTGAAAGGACGGAAATCCGTACCTCTTGTCCAGTAACTGACTGAATAGAAGACTGAACGAAACTACTCGGGCTTCACGTAAGCTACAATAATAATAGACGCGAATAAGTGATCTGATCTTTCTTTATTTATTTCTGAAATTCTGTACGTATTTTAACTGATTAATCTGATCTTATAATAATTCTTTCTAATATGTTAATGACCTACTAATAAGTATGATACAAACGTGTTCCAACGTTATTTAATACTATAATAATTAACTCGTTAATACATAAGGTTTCTAATTAGAAAGTTTCTAAAACAATTTAATTTAAATAATAAATTTATACCCTTTTAAAATATTAAAAACTATTTTAATTTAATCATTTAAATACAATTTAAAACATTTATAAAACAAGTAATAAAAAGGTATAATATAAAAATGTTCATCTTTATTATCATAATTATGCCCCGAGCCTACCGAGATTTCCCTTCTCGGTCGCCCTAAAACAATTAAACAATATCTAATAAAATCTGTCTATATGAAATAGCTACAGAAAAACTGTCACTAAAAACTGTTACCAAAAGTATAAAATTCAAAAACTGTCAATAGATAATTCTGCGACAGAAAGTTCTGTCGCAAAACTGTCGCTAATTTCCTTTAAAATGCCATTGTTTTCTATCTATTTCTTCCCACTGATTTGTTACTACGTTCCCACTGCTAGTTATAATGGAAAGCTCCCACTGCTTGTTCTGTTTTTACAACCAAACGCACCCTTATTTTCAGAAAACAACCAAACGCACCCTGTTTGGGTGTTTAAGGGCTGCGGATGGCAACCAAAGCACCAGCAACCCTGGTGTGGGTCACGGCTGGGTAACGCAGCACACACCAAGACCTTATGGTCTCGGTTTTCGTGAGTTAAGAAAATCCGACGCCCCCCCCCCCCCCCTCCTTTTTCCTTTGTAACGAAAAACAAACACCCCTGCTGTGATTCTTGATGAACAACTAGAAAGAAAAAGGGAAGAACTC
This sequence comes from Glebionis coronaria, assembly GCA_025667525.1. NCBI lineage: Eukaryota > Viridiplantae > Streptophyta > Magnoliopsida > Asterales > Asteraceae > Glebionis > Glebionis coronaria. Next base: position 291,055,929 of record CM046881.1, on the reverse strand, counting down.
GAATTAAGCTTTTACCTTAATTGGTGATTATGAATATATACAACATATGACGAAATTAAAAAAAAAACGAATTCTTCTCCTCCATTTTGATCTCCAGCCGCCGGCCACCATGAACATCCAAACCCTAAACTTTATTTTATTATTTTTTTTTACGTCTGATTAACACCAAAGGGGGGGTATGCCCCGTTTTTTTTCTTTCTCTTGACAAGGGCTCGGCCTAAAAGCCCAACAACACCCTTGTATTCTTTTCTATTTTGTTTTCGTGTTTAAAACAATTGCGTACGTTTTCGTATATTGGCTTCCGATATTTATTAATTTATTTTCCTGAAAAGTAATACTTATGTAATATTTCTTAACATTTATTAATTATTTTCTGAATAATTAATTTCGTAACATCTTATAAATAAAACTGGGACTATGTAATTACTGTTAACGTTTACTTATTTTCCTGTAAGATAAAATAATACATACGTAATAATATCTGAAACTTAATAATTATTTTCTGAATAAACTGTAATATTTATAGTATTTTAAATAAACTGGAATTGCGTATTTAATTTCTGCGTTTATATCTCTGTCTAATAATTAATACTTATATAGTTTATTAAAATTAAACTGCGTATTTAAATATTCTGATTTTTAAATACGGGTTTTACAACAATAATCCACCGCACCTCAACAATAACAACAATGTTCTTCCACAGCCCGATCTTCGGACAATGGAGGAGCTTTGTCAACCTACCATGTTTGGACGAGGAGGACCGATTGCGCCGATGCAAATCAACGCTCCTGAGTTTTCGTTAAAGCACCACATGATTCAGCAAGTGCAAACTAATCCATTCGCCGGAATGCCTGATGATGATGCCAACAAACACCTCGACAAGTTCAATACAGTCACCCAAAGCATGAAGTTGCCTGGTGCCACAATGGATGTTCTTCGCCTACAACTCTTTCCACATACTTTATCACATCATGCCGAGAAATGGTTTGATCGTCTCTCGAAGAATTCTATTCACACTTGGGATGACATGACTCAACGCTTTTTGTCACGCTACTTTCCACCATCCATGGTCACGAGCCTTCGCAATCAAATCAACGGTTTCATGCAAGACTCTGATGAATCTCTTTTTGATGCTTGGGAGAGATATAATGTCTTGATTGATTCCCGTTGTCCAAACCACAACATGCTTCCAGTCACATTAATTGATACTTTCTACAACGGATTGACTTTTCATGATCGTGATACGATTAATGTAGTCGCCGGTGGCTCATTCATGAAAAGGATACCCGAGGAGTGTAGAGAGCTTATTGAGAACATGACTACTCACCACAAAAACTGGGATTCCTCTGCTTCTTCCAGGAACAAACCGAGAGTCAATGTTTCCTCCACCTCAGCAAACCCTGATATGACCGAACTCACCCGCATGATGACTGAAATGAGCAAAAGTATCACTCTTCTCGCTTCAAACCAACAACAACAACAAGTTAAAGCGGTTGCACCTTCTTGTGAAACATGCGGCGGTCCTCACTCATACATCGATTGTCCTTCTACACAAGGAAATCCGGAAAATGTGTATGCAGCTTATGGTAATTATTCACCGGAAAATTACCAAGCTCGACCTCAACGGGATAGAAATTTGCTGAGTTACCGGTCCAACAATTACCTTCCACCCGGTTTTTCTCCTCAAAACCAAAACCCCGCCAACAACTACAATAGAAGCAACCAAATACCACCAAGAGCTTCTAATCCTTATCACCCACCCGCTCAACAAGCCCCACCCATTAACCCCGATGTTGAAGCCATCATGAGAACCCAAGGTGAGCAAATCAAGAATCTTCAGAGCCAAATTATCAATCTGAAAGGAGAGATCACAAAGCAAGGAAATGAGATTAGATCTGAGCTTCTAGATAATATTCAATCATCCTTCAGCAATCAAACGACTGATTTGAAGAATATGCTTGCTAGTTTCTTGCCCGCAGCTCAACCTTCTTCTTCGAGTTCTCTACCTTCAAACACCGTCACCAATCCGCGAGCAAATGTGAGTGCTATTACTACTCGTAGTAGAATTACCATTGTCGATCCACCGATCCCGCCCCCATCATCTACACCTCCTCCACCACCATTTATCCCTACTCCTCCTACACCTAGTATTAGTGCACCATTACCGTCTCCGCCTCGTCATGACGATGTTCCTAGGAAGGACCCTTCAACATCTCAACCTTTACCTGCTACACCTGCACCTTCACTATCCAAACCCAATATCCCTTATCCCTCTCATTTAGGCAAGACCAAAATGCTAACCAAGGATGACTCTGAAGTGTCACGCTATGTGAAGATGATCTCTCAAATGAACTTCAACATTAGCTTTCTTGAAGCACTTGTCCATATGCCGAAATTTGTTAAAGCATTCAAGGAATTGCTTAACAAGAAGGAGAAGCTGATTGAACTCGCCAACACACGCTTAAATGAAAACTGCTCTGCAGTTATTCTTAAAGAACTTCCGGAAAAGCATGGAGATCCCGGTCGTTTTGTGTTGCCTTGCGTTTTCAACAAAACTGAAGAATTTACTGCTCTTGCTGATCTTGGGGCTAGTATTAATCTTATGCCTTTGAGTGTTTGGAAAACACTATCATTGCCCGACCTTACTCCAACAAAGATGACTCTTGAACTTGCTAATCGCACTCTCGCTTACCCCGTTGGTATAGCCGAAGACGTGTTCATTAAAGTTGGCACATTTACTTTCCCGGTCGACTTTGTCGTTGTTGATTATGAAATGGACCCTCGTATTCCTTTAATACTTGGTCGGCCAGTCTTGAGAACCGGACGAGATTTAGTTGATGTTGTCGAAGGTGAGTTAATCTTAAGAGTCGGGATGATGCACAAGTGTTTAAAATGGGAAAGCTTACAAGTAAATCCTTTGGAGGCCGAGAATCAGTGAATATGATTAATGTGCTTGATGATTTTGTCGTCTACAACAATCCTCTATTTGATTCTTCCATTGATAATCCACTTTTTCATAACGATGTGGATGATTCTCGGTCCAATTTGGAACCTTCTCCCATTTATGACTCTCCACCGATCTTCGTTGCTTATGATGATGATTCTAGCTCAGATTCGGATGATTTTGATGACCTTACTTCTGAGTATCCCGAGCTGCCCACATATGATGATTTTGATGAGGCCGATACTCTGTCGAGTGATTCTTCACATGATGAAGATCCTCCGCCATCACTCGATCCTACATTGGACGATTACTCATTTGAGGAAGACTTCTCTATGTTTCTCAACACTTACTTCCCTCATGAGAGTGATGCTCCTCCTTATGATTTTGAAGATTATCGTCTTGATCCTACTTTGGATTTGAAGAACATTCTTTCTAAGGAGAAGAAACCGGTCGACACCAATATCCGCAGCACGTATGAGTTAACACCTCTTTGTCCCCCTTCTGAGGACGAGGTTGTGGTTCTTCGCGGATCTTCTTCACACTCTGCTGAGCCTGAGTGCTATTTTCCCCTAAAGGAAAAGGTGTTCGACCCCGGTATTGATATTCTACAGCCATCTCAGTATCCACCTGATGAAATAAAAGGAAAAATCTTTGGAAATATTGAAGACATGCTTGCACCACTTCACCCTTGCTTCCACCGTGCTCCATCGCTGCTTAAGGGAACCTTGCCTACTCTTCTTTGGCTTGCCTTCTTCGCCTTAAGCTTGTGCTATATGATGGATGAAAACTATGTCTTTGATCCCGGTGGATATGTTTCATGCTTCTTCCTATGATGATCAAGGTCGAGTCAGGCTCACGACTCGGTAATCAAAAATCAAGCGCTTCTTGGGAGGCAACCCATGCATCTATCTTTTCGCTTTCTTTATCATAAGTATAGGGGAGACCCTTTGGTTTGCTATTTCC